>OX596010.1:18369344-18744587 GCA_951394025.1 Heteromyza rotundicornis | reverse complement strand
TTACAGACAATATACTCATAAGTCCTTTTGTACTTTTTCAGTAGTAAGTTTGCAGCAAATACATTACTTTTAAATACAAACTTAAACGAAACAAAATATGGCAAAAAATAGAATAAATTTGCAATGGTTAAAAGTTCGTTTACAGTAAATATACGGCATTTTAATTTACAGCAAATAAACGAAGAAAGAAACAATAAATTTTTCTTTTTCCGCAAACCAAAATATTTTTGGGTAAACCATAATTTTGTTGAGGCAAACCAAAAGCGTATTTGTGCTAAACGAAAATGGCTTTAAGTTTTTTGTGCTATCGTCCGTCATTATTTTATTCAGCCAAGTTGTCATTTGCATGTAAAAATACTATACGCAACAATCTTTTTTCGTCTGTGGCAAACGAAAGCCACAAACGAAGTATATTTGCAATAAACAAAAAATTCCTTGAGTATACATAATTGGAAAATAAATTGGATTCATAATAGATTCTAGATAGCTTCATGTCGAAAATCGTAATAGTTTAGGAGTAGTTTATGGATTACTCCATTTATGATTGAGACTGGCCCAAATCTAGTACGCCCCATACAAAAAACATGTTACCATAAACAGTTCATATCATTGAAGCAGGTCAATTGTCTGACTTCTTTCGCATTTCATTGTTCTTGAATATGTTTTCATGGAAAAGACTTTTCTCGGAAGAGGAGGTCTCATCAGTAAAGTGAAAAGTCCCTTGTTCTAAATACAAAAATTTTTAGCCAAAAGAGTGACCGAAGAATTTTTATGGGAAAATATCAGCCCCACACCAGCCATAAATACTCGACTAAAATACAAAAAAAAATATATATAATAATATTGTGAAGGTAGACAATAACATCACCAACGAAAGCACCTACGAAAATTCTTCATAAACTCCGACGGCGAATGCCTTCCATGGAAGTTGCTAATGCCGTCGGACAAGCAATTGTGAAATTTCTACGAAATTTCTGTGAAATTTCACACAAAAACCGGCAAAAATTACAACGAAAAGCTTTGCTTCATAGTAAAAACTGCAAACACACGCATGCAAACATAACAACAACAAACTCTCAGGAAGTTGCATTTACTGCACATAAGCTCAAACATACAGTGTAGGACTCGCTCGCTGCAGCTAAGAGCAAGCAGAAAAGAGAAAAGCTCAACGAGAATTTGAGAATTCGCTGCTCTTTCACTGAGTAGAGATAAAAGTCGAAGTAAAACTAACGAAAAAAAGAAGGGAAATAAAAAAAAGCTCTGCAAAACCACTGCACAAGTGAAGTGTCCAGCGGAGCTTACAGCGTGCAGTAGAACAACAAAAACGTATCACAAGAAGAAGCAGCAGTAGCTTTTCGAATGTCCCTACAACCAAAGGAGCAGCAGCAACCAAAACAACAACAACAACAAGAAGGACAACTGGAAAAAAGTATCCCTACGCGCTTGGTTAAAAACACGCAATGCGCCTGACCACGCCCTCCAACACCCACGCAGAAGGCGTAGTTTAGGATTGGTCGGCAGCGGCGGCTCAATGCGGGCCGAATGTGTGTGAGCCTTTGATGGCAGAGTGTTGGGAGTGGAAGGTTTAGGAAAGGATTGCCTGCAACTACGGCTGTAGGGTGAGTGAGGCGGCGACTGTTATTTGTATTCCGGGTCGAGGCGAAAACGCAACTTCAGACGGACACACAAAAAAGTGGGGGGGGAGGTTTTTTTTTGTTGGTCCGAAAACGCAGTCGACCTTTGTAAACTTAAAAATTTCGGGATTATTGATGGTGGGCCGAGCGAAGAGAGGGTTGCGATGGTGCTGTGACAGGCTGGCGTATGTGAGTTTGTGTGTGTGTGTGTGTGAATGGACGTTTTGGGAATTGTGGGTGGCCTGCATTGATGGTTGCTTGGGTGGTGGACGGAATACTGCTGCAGAATGAGATTGCGTGTGGACTGTGAGCAGTAGCAGCAGCGGCAACACACAAAAAAGGATATTGATGAAGGATATTCTGGCAGGCATGCAATGGAGGAGCAGCAGTAAAAACAGCAGGCACTGAATACAACAGGCAATGGCTGGCAGCAACAACAGCAACGAAGCACGTCGTCAGCCTGGCAGGAAAGGCAATTTTTTGTGCTTGCGTAAAGGATTATGTGTGCTGTGTGCGCAGTGGGAGCGTAAATATTTTAGTGCAATTGTAGGTATGTAGGTGGGTGTGATGTGATGTGGTGTGAGTGTGTGTGTGTCTGATGGAGGCGGGCGTTCGTACTGGACACAACTGCATAAATGAGGCTTTAAGCTTGTTAACGAAAAAGAAGCCTTTTCGTTGCGAATATTTATGATTTTTTTTCTAGTTATTTTTTGGTGCTTTACCATTTTTTTTTGTGTTGCTCTTACTGATGGTCCTCCTTTACGTTTTTTTTTTTTTGTAATTTCCTTTTTTGTGTGTGCTTTGTTTCAATGGAAATGGATTAGAGTTGAGCGGTTGAGTGTAGAGGGCACCAAAATTCGGTAGATTTTGTATGTTTATTTGTTTATTTTTTGAATTTCTTTTTCGTTGATGGTGGTGGTTGCTACCTAAATGGAAAACCCAGTTGGAATTATAGCGTACATAAAAATTTCAGTGTTTATGTATTGAATTTGGATTTCGAAATTGTTGTTTGCTGGCTGTGGAACTTTTCTTTACATACGAATTCCATAGTATAGATCAAAGTAAAGAGGAATTTCCATTGAATTGGTAAAAATCCAATTAAAATTTATTTTTATTTAGCTATTTTGGAATTTTAATTCAAATGGTTTGTATTGAAAAATATTAGAGACGATAACGGAGTGGGGAAATTGAACAAATTTAGAAAAAAATAGCAAGCCATAAAATAACGACAAAGTATCTAAAAAAATTACGAAAAATGGTCAATGAAGGATCCTACTTGCATGTGCAGGGTATGTGGGCTTCAGTCAGACCGAAGATAATTCTCTTACTAGTTTTCGTTTATCTTGAGAAATACTGAACCGATTTCACGCCGTTTTTATATTTGGTTGAATGAAAATGTAATTGGAACGAAATGGAAATTTGCCGGAAGAAAGCGAAATTGGAATAACCTTTTGAAATGGATCGGAAATGAAGTGGAAATTATCTAAAGTTATCGATAAATATCGAAAAATAATCAAAAAAATTATCGATATCGATGTCGAAAAATATTGAAAATTATCGATAAATACCCAACAAATTTTTAAAATTATCGAAAATTATGGATGAGTACCAAAAATAATCAAAAAATTTTCTATAAATACCAAAAATAATCAAAAAATTATAGATAAAATACCGAAAATTATCGATAAATACCAAAAATGTGTCGATAAATTATCGATAAAATATCAAAAAATGTTCGAAAAAAGTACGTAAAATGAAGAAGTATATACAATTTTTGAACAACCCCTTATCTCTGTGCGTGCTACTGGCTAACGAAAAAATTGCTTGATTTTATTGAAATTTTCATTTTATTGTTACGTTGAAATAAGTACGATGGGCGACTCATAAGTGAATCTATTTTTACTAGGGAAAAAGGTTTTACAAATGAGCGCTTTTGTAAAAACACAAAAACGATAAATTCATATATATTGAGTTTTTGGGGCGTATGAGTAATATTAATGCAATATCATTTTATTTTCGAGAAATGCATATGATGTGGATCTAGAAAAATGGTCAGACATTGGGCGACTTTCAAAGCACATAAAATATTCGTATGTCGGTTGGAGTATTCCGTCGATAATGGCCAGAAATTTGTTTTGCAATTGTTCGACGTACAAGTAAATAGCATGAGAGTAGATACTCACTTATCATTTCAGACGCTGAAAATTAAGGGTCTTTTTTCCTTATATCGAATTAATCCTATCTAAAAGCAATCGATATGAAACAGCCGCCCATCACCTTCCACAAAAACACAAACGCATTTCAATTAAAAAAAAAGTGGGAAATACTCGCCCAACCGCTGTCCCTTTTGTGTTAATTAACACATGCTGTTTCGCATCCACTACAAGCACTTCCAGCGTTCTCTCTCTTTCTCGCCAAACAACAACAACAACCAAAATTCGCCCACAAGTCACAAAAACTATTGCTACCTATTTTTTTTTTGTTTTGAACTTTTGCTGTTGGTGTACCATTGAGGGGGGCTCCGGACTCATGTCATATTGGACTTTTGTTATACATATCAACGTTATGTTACGTTGAGGACGAGGACGATGCAAATAGGCCTCTCATGGGTGTGTTTCAGCTGTCCCTTTCTGTTGTCAATATGCATAATGGCATCCTTGGTGCTGCTGCTGTTGCCTGTCTACGTAAAACTTTTCGCATCGAGCGCATTCGACACTTTGCCCCTTCTCTATTGGCATTTTGGGTGATTGGTTTCCAAATTGACCAGGTTGAAGCGAAAATTTTCCATTTGTTGTTTTTGGTTTTCGTTGAGTGGCGGTGGAAGCAAGCAATATTTTCCGTTTTGGCGATTGCATCTGCCATGAAGGTAAATGTAAAGTTGGCAAATTCTTGTAAAGTACATACGAGCACATACATATGTGGTTGTGGAAGAGGATGTAACTTGGGTATGTCATTTTCATCATTTCGAATTTTAATTAATCTCAAACGATTGCATGCAGATTTCCTGCACACACTCGGACGAATAAAATAATAGAGTAACTATAGGGTAACAAAAAAATGTTATGCACAAAATGTATTTTTGGAAATTTAAAAGAAAAACTCCGTTAAAATTACAATCGAATTTTAACTCGTAAGAGAATTTCTTCGGAAGCTGAAGACTGAAGCTAAAATACAGTTCACATGCGAATACGATACTTTCTTCAACAATTTTTCGGTAATTTTTTCTACATTTTATGATATGTTATCGATAACTTTTCAATGATTTATCGATATTTTATCAAAAATATTTCGATATTTAATCGATAATATTTCCATATTTTATCGTTATTTAATGGATAAATTTTCGATTTTTTGTCGATACCTTTTCGATATTTATCGATAATTTCCATTTCCCCTTCACTCCCAATCCGTTTCACAATTTTTTTTCAATTCCCTTTTTTTCCAGTTTCAATCCCATTCACTCCTTTCAGAATTCGCAACCAAATACAAAAACAAATCGGTTCTGGAATACACAAGATAAACGAAAGTAAAGAAATTTGCCGGCCATTTTGTATGGGAGGTAGGCGTGGCTCTTATTTGATTCTGCTCATTTTCAATAAAGTTCAAATAGAAACAAAAATAAGATAAATGCGGCTAGACTGACCCAGTAGGTGATGATGATACCTGATCATATATAGTTTTCCATAACGCCACTATTACCGACTTCTTTTTGGGTCAAAAGGATACATGATTCATTCATAATTCCCAATTTTGACTTGAAACAGTGGGACTAGGGGTACCAAGATTTGATGGGACTTTTTCTTTAATTTTGGCTAATTTTACAAATATGACAAGAAACTCTGGAGCCCATAGAATATATCCAACCGAATGCATATTTGGCGAATTTTCCAACTTTTACTCAAGTTCAAAGTAAAATGCACACTCTCCCAGGCGGTCAAGATGAAAAGGCCACCGCAGCCAACCACTTTGCATTAGCATCAACGTAACGCATGCAAGCGATGTTTTACGGCAAATTAATGCATTTAGATCAAATGATGGTGCTGCTAGTATTTTTTTGTTCGTGGGGCCAAGACTGAAGCTGCTCCCAAACAGCAATCCAACATTTTCAACTACTTGCAGGTACTCGCATAACAACAACAACAAACAACACCGACTGCATAGATTGATTTTCGCAGATAAAATTTATTGAAGAAAGCAAAAGCGGACAAGAGGCTCCATCAAGCCAACCAGCCAACCACCACCACAACTACTGAGAACGAGACTAGCAGCAGCAACAAAGCAGCCTTTTGAAGTCACTTCTTGTATTTCAGTGGCATTGCTTTGCGTAAGTCTTTCCATTTTAATTAATAACTTGTCAGTGTGAAAATGACATGAGCACAAACTACAGCCATTGCCACTGTGGCGCGGTAGCCACTCTCAAAGACGAAGATGCATTGAGGAAAATATTAAAAAAGAAACTCTTAATCAATTATGGCAATAAAATAAAACGAAATCTCGCTGCGGACAGGATTCGAACCTGTGCGGGTAGAACCCAATGGATTTCAAGTCCATCTCCTTAACCACTCGGACACCGCAGCTCTACTTTCAAGGTCGTTCCGATGATTACATGAATATGTTTTGCGAATGCGAATTCGAAAGATGGCAAAGCAGAAGATTCGCTAATTTCACAGAATTTACATAAAAAGTAAAAATATTCAAATTGCAAATGTTTCAACATTTCTTTGTTATTGTTGTCTGGGGTGGAAATATGCTTAATCACTAAACATAAATTAAAATAAAAAACTTCGAAAAAAAGTGTGCGTCGGCCGGGAATCGAACCCGGATCAACTGCTTGGAAGGCAACTATGCTGACCATTACACCACCGACGCCTCTGCTCGCTGTTCGCCAGAATTTGGTTTTGCCATTTGGCATATTTTGCAAATGTAAACTTTAATTCTGGAAATTCGCACTGCAATAACAACCACAGTCTGAAGAACAATGGGAACTGTTGTTTGGTACTAGGGGTATTCATACTGTTGTGGAGATGTGGTAAATTGCAATTATGCAAATTTTGTTTGCTCTTGTCGATTTTCATACTGGGGAGTTGTTGCGAAATGCAAAGATATTCGCGTTTAAGCTTAAAGACTTCAGTTGATGCTCATCGATTGCGTCACATTTGATTTTTGAGGGCGACTTAAGTTTTGTGGCTTATCATTTTGTTTCGATTTTTTAGGTTTGAAAAAGCATTAATTGAATGGTATCAATTTTAGAATATTCTCCCGAAGTCAATTTTGGAACATTATTTAAATATTATCAAAAATCTGTTATAAAACTTTTGGAAAAATTTATAAAAAAAAAATATTTAGAGGTATCGAATAAAATCGATAACTTCTTGACAACTTTTAAACAATTTTTCGAAAACTTTTGACAACTTTTCAATAACTTTTGACGAGTTTTCGAGAACTTTATCAATGACTACTTTATTCAATATTTTTTTCGATAATTTTTTCGATAACTTTTTTATAACTTTCCTATAACATTTATCGATAATTTTTTTGATAACATATCAATTGCTTATTCGATAACTACAATCGAACTTCCCTATAACGAATTCGTATGGGGCCAGAAAATTACTTCATTATATAGAAATTCACAACAGAGAAGTTCGAACTTTTACGAATGCAATTCGATTACTTTTGGATGAGCTTTCCGATAATTTTATTTCTTTAACTTTTTCAATTACTGTTTGAACATCATTTCGATCATATACGTATAGTAATTTTGCTATGGCAGCATAAAATGGAATCTCAAACGAATTTGACATTAGGCTTCTTGGGAAGTATTTTAAACTGGGGGAAATTAGGCGTAGTTGCCGCCGCTTTGATTGAAAATTATGTTTGACACTTTCCGATGAAGGATCGAACAAGTTTTAAACGTGGATAATTTGATTGGTTACCGCTCCTTATATACGCTTCCCCTTAACCTTCCAACTTTGAATTTAAAAATGTTTGTAGGTATAGAGGAAAAAATTTGTATTTTTATAAATTAAAACTAATGCTAGTGCTTCTGGACCCAACACTGATACAAAGTAAGGAAATTTCCATTGTAGAAAATATAGTTTTAATAAAAACGTAATTAATTACGAAAATAATTAATTTTCCTTTATAAGTCTGAGTGCAACTAAATTGATTTCTGCCCTACTTTCGCATAAAGTTCTCCCTCGCACTGAAGTAAATAAACGACTAAGCACGAAACGCCACACAATCCCCCCCTTTGTCACTTCAAAGACGCAAAAAAGTAATTGCTTATCTCAAGGATATCACATTACAGTCGCTGGCAATAAGAAAAGTTAAATTACACCGCAGGGTGTAATCACCAACTGCCAAATTAATTGACCGTAAACAATAGCCAAGTTCAAACACAAAAAAAAAAAACCATTAAAAAATCATAAACGCAAAACTACATAGAATGAATAAAAAAAACCGAACTAAACTAAACTATAAAGCAAATGCTTTAAAGCGATAATAATTGCCCGGGGCACAAGCAGTGCGCAACTCAGTTTTCCACGCATCATAATTAAATTGCAATTTTTCTCACTTTAAAATTGTTTACATTGCGAAGGCGCCGGCACTGTAACTCATCTACGCAATATGTCTTACAGCTAATTGTTGTTTAATGCTGGGTAAAATGCCCATACACATGCGCCTGTGTGAGCTCGCTCGCGCACGTCTAAAGACGTGTGAAATGCGCGAATTATGCGCAAACAATGCGAAAACATTTGAAAAGTGGAAAACTCTGACAGCGAACAAGGCAACAAAAAACCGAAACGCAATTTCGCGATGATAATTAATAACTCAATTCGAGCGGAAATGCAATGTGCGAGATGTGTGTGTGTGTGTGTTGAGATCATGTTCGCAACGAAGATCATGTGTTGATGATGATGAAGATGGAGTGGGAAATGTGTGTGTACGCGCATGCGCAAATGCTTGCATGAACCTATTAAATTTATGTGCGGAGCAGAAATAGTTGAGATTTTCACGGAAATAGTGTGAAAAATTATTCAGTTTTTCCAAGAGAGGTGCGCGCGCGGCATTGCAATTTAATAATACTTGTAGGCAGCAATTATTTGCGCTATTATTGAAAAAAAAACTAGTTGCATACAAAGTGTCTGACTCAACATGGATGCATCAACTCGTGCGGCCCCAACTAACAAACGTGCGACATTTCTTCACACTCATGTGCGTGGCACATTTAAGGCATGCATTTAACCCCATTGCCGCGACGTGAATTCACATTTAATTACGTGCCACGAAAATTCTGCGTAATCTGAAAGCGATTAATCGGCAAAGGGCACCACTCGAACCCAACTGAGGCAGGCTCGTGAAACAAGCAAATGTGGTGACTACTGAGCCTTAATATGAGGCAAAAGAAGCGTTAATGAACACGACACAGCAGCGCCAAGGTGGTCGACTAAAGTAAAAATAAATTGTGAACGAAAATATCACCATTGACGATGATGACTACGGCGACACTACACTTGTGCGAATGCGAATGCTGTTGCGCGCACACAACACGGCATTTAACATGCGCATGATCAGCAGCACATGCAAAATTCGTACGAAATGAAATGTGCGAATGATGTTTGATTTGTGATTTCACGGAAACGTTGGCCAAGCGCTGTGTCTTCCACACACACACACAGACACACATACACACACACACACGAAAAGTAAAGGAAACTAGAATCCACAAGTTGGTTCAATTCCAGAAAAACTGGTACTCAGCTGAACTGAAGTGCTGAACTGAACTGCAGAAAATCTAAAGGCAAGAGCGTGCTGCATGCGGCAGTAGATGGTAATTTTTATTGAATTTATGAACAACTTAATTACATTCGTCCAATTAAATTGCGAATTGCAATTAATCAAAATCGCATTCGAGCGTTGGATGGAGGGGCGACGGGAGGCAACGTTTACACGTCGTTAGTTCTAACAGCTTTTAAATACGTGCACATGCACTCATGTGAATGTTCAACGTTTTCGATTTTTTGTTCCCTTTTCTATTTTGTACGCAGGTGTTTGCCGTAATCGCACCGAGCGAGAGAGATGGGCGGTCAATTTCCTCATGCAATGCAAAATAGTTATTCGTGTGCATCTATTGAAGTTGCAGGGATTTTTTGTGGTTTGTGGTTTGATTTTAAATTGTTTTGGCGTGAAGCTGAAGCAGACAGACAGGCGTACAGTGAATGTAGATTTTCATATTGCATTTATGAAGCCCTTTAAAGCAGCCTCTCTGTTGTTGGATGCTTTTTTTTACAGTGGGCCCCTAGAATATTACATGCTTTCCTGTGAAATGTCACATTTTGCAGCAATTACTCTCCTGCCGCCCCGCCCCGCGCGCATGCAAAATAAAAAACAACAACTACCATTGCAATAACAAAAAGCATCCTTGACGCCATACACTTGCCGCATAAAACGAAAACGACACAGAAGAAAACTTTCGCGCTAAGTAAGCAAATTAATATTCGTCCTTGCAAATGTATTTGCGTGCTTAGAACGCATTACACGCGGCACCCCTACACGTAAACAGCAAATGCAGCAAAGGAATCGTGAGAGAAAAAACAAAAAACGCACCCTAGCTCACAAAAAGGAAAACTCCAGCGAATACTTTTCCCCCAAAAAATATTCTTGAAGCAACCATAAAAAAAAGAGCTCGGAAAAATGCGAATATAAGCGGCAGCTGTCGTAGCACCACATACCACTCCCCGCCCCCAATTTACAATAACACTTCCACTTGGCATCGCGATGCATCCACATGCAGCATTGCGTCTTATAAACATCATCCATTTTCCGTGCGCAAGGATTAAGGTTATTTCAAGGATGTTGCAATGCAAGCGCGGTCTAGCAAGGAGAAGAAGAAGGATATCACAAGAAATGGCACAGCTTACCAACGCCTTGCGCTCACCCAACTCAACTCAACTCATTCTGCTCAATTTTGTGCGAAAACATCATCAAAATTCATCAATCTATGCCAAAAACTTGTGGGGAAAAACCGAAAGGAAAAAAAACCTGCAACAGCGGAAGAAGAAGGCAAAGGACGAAAATGCTTGTGTCATACTTTGGGTAAAGTGCAGGCAGGCAGGCAGGCAGGCGTTTGTTCGCTCCTTCGGTCGGTCGTTTGGTTGGTCGTCGTTTGGTTGTGTTCTATGCGAAATTACGAAGGAAATGTGAAAAAAAACCAAAGATGGTGGCGCTTCCGTCACTGCGCCTTTATTTTCCTGCAGCACAGATAACCTCAATTTTCTTGGCTTGGCTGTTGTTGTTGCTTTTTCACTTAGTTTTTATTTGTGTTTTTTGTTTTACGATGTGCTTTTCTGTTTTCATTTTACAAAAAAATAATCGCTCCTTCGCTCGCTCACTCGCTCGCTCTATAATGACGAAATAGTGTCAGCGTCCTGTACATAGGATAATAACAGAACAGTGCAGTTCTGTTGGACGTTTGAGTGAAATTTCGGTAGAACTTGATGCTCCTAATTGATGAAGAAATTTGGGTTGTATGTGTGTGTTGCGATAATTTTGATTGAGAAGAATTTAATGAAAATGTGCATTAAGAACGAACGAGTTTTTTTCCCTGCTTCCGTTCAATTTTTTAGCATCATCAGTGGGGAAAAGTATATTTGCAAAAATGTCCTAAAATATAAAAAAAACCATTCATAATAGATATTAATTAACGTAACGTAAGTATTTGCTTTACGAATTTTTAATAAATCATTTTTTAGAAATTTGAATTCAAAATTGTTTTTAGAAATCGACTGGAGTAAAATGAATGCAGCACAATTTAATGTTTGAATGGGAACAAAACTAATAACCTCAATATTTATCGAAAAAGCTATTAAAAATTTGAAGAGATTATGCAACAAAAAATGTACGATAAAAAACGAAAAATTATCGATAAAAAAAACAAAAGTTATCAATAAAATAGCAACAATTGTTGGTAAAAAATTGAAAAATCATCGAAAAAATTATCGATGAAATTATTGAAAAATGGTATCGTACGTATCGTACTCACATGTAAAAATCGAAAAAAAAATTTGAAAAATCGATAACAACTCAAAAATTATTGATAAAAAAAATCGAAAAATTATCGAAAAACTACAACATTGAAAAATTATAGATAAAATTATTGAAAAATGGAACGTATCGTACTCACATGTAAAAATCGAAAAATTAACTATAAAAAATTAATAATAACTCAAAATTTATCGATAAAAAATCGAAAAACTAGAAAAAAAAACATCAACCATCATCGATAAAATATTGAAAAATCGTCGATAAAATATCGCAAAACCAAAACATGGAAAAATTATCGATGAAATTATGGAAAAATGGTATCGTACGTATCGTACTCACATGTAAAAATCGAAAGAAAAACTTTGAAAAATCGATAAGCCCTTAAAAATTATCGATTAAAAATCGAAAAATTATCGCAAAACTACAATATTGAAAAATTATCGAGAAAATTATTGAAAAATGGAACGTATCGTACTCACATGTAAAAATCGAAAAATTAACAATGAAAAGCTATAATAACTCAAAATTTATCGAGAAAAAAATCGAGAAACTATAAAAAAATATCAACTATCATCGATAAAATATTGAAAAATCATCGAGAAAATATCGAAAAACTGTTGTTAAAATATCGAAAAATTATCGATAAAATTATTGAGCAAGTTATAATAGGTAATGAAATAATTGAAATGACTATTATAGAAAATTATCGAAAATTGAATACAAAATTTATCGAAAATGTATGACTAAAGAAATTATGATGAAATATGGAACTCGGGTATTCCAATCTTGGCCCAATGGAACCTATATATCTCATACTATTTCCAACGAGTATTTCCCAACCCAGAACACCTCTCCTTTATTATTTTCATAGGTTAGGTTACTTTCACAGAATCTCGCCAATATTAAAATTGATACAGAAAATTCAGCCAAATGCGTTCCACGTATTGGCCCACCTCAACCCTTCAATTACTAACCCTCCAATAGCCGATGCTGTTTGGCATTTTATTGCATTTCATTTCCATGCCAGAGAATACACACAAAACAACAACGAAAAACAACACACAAAGGGAAAAAAATGTCTAAAAAGACATTTGAGCCGCCCATGCAATTTGCAGTTATCTTGAATTTGTTCCATGCATGGCACAAAAAACGTTTTCGCTTCGTTTGGTATTTTCAACTTTTTTCCACTATTTTTCTTCAGTTTTCAGTTGTATTGTGTGCGCTACCTTCCAACAGGATTGCCGTTGTGCTGCGTTGGACAGAGCGCAGGACATGCATGCAACAGCAACAGCATCAGCAGTAGCAGCAGCAAAGCACCAGCCACAAAGAAAGAAAAACTAATTCGATTAATCATCAGGCACGTTGAAGTGTTTTTCTACTTTGCTTTCGGTGCTGTTCTGCTGCTGTTGATGTTTCGAGCAAAAATGGCCTTTTGCAATTTCGCAGGATATTCGAAAAAATGAATTTAAAAAAGAGGACTTCCGAAAAAAAAAGTGTACATGCGAAAGGATTCATTTGCACTTGCCGGATGCAAAATGTGTGCAGGGCATCATCGTCATCTGTAGTCGCCGCCTTGTTGCCACGAATGGTCAGTCAGACTTGCGGCGCATTTCATACTAGCCTATGTGTGCGTGTAGTTTTTCGTTTTCTAACGGAAAATGTTATGCGTTTTAATTTTTTTTGTATTCCACTGTGTTGTTTTGTGCCGCAGAGATGTTGATTGGACTGCTGCATGCGCGTAGACAGTGTACATTGCGGAGTGGCTGTTCGTTTTGCATCTGACTGACGTTAGGCCAGAAACTAGAGAATGCAAAAAAAACCAAGACAAATTGGCTTTCGTACAGGCAAATTTTTGGCTCGTCCCATGCATTCCTTTTTTTTTTTGCCTAAATTTCTTTTAATTCTTTTCTATTTTTGTATTCTTCTCACACTGCAGTGGCTGTATTCGCTCATTTGCATTTGGGTACACCATTTTGTTTGTAGGACAGATTAGACTCTATGTTTAGCGAAATTTCTGAAGACTTACCTTCGACCCATAAAACCCTTTACTTAATCTTGAGAAATTCCAACAATTTCGAGAGATGAGCGAACAAAAAATCCAAACAACCCACCGCATTGCATTTAGCAATTAGTCTAATTTACTAGATTCCAGCCATTTGCATTTTAAAGGCCTCTTAGGCCAAAAAGTGGGGCCTAAACTGGAAAAAAAATTCAACGAAAAAAAAACAAGGAACCAATTTCCTGTAATGCCCACAAAGAAGTGCAAAAAAGACTACACCAAAGCCAGTGTCCACCAGCGAACGTATATGCTAATCGTTCAAACGAAATCAGGCGAACAATTCATTTGCACAACAACCGCTGGGCGCGCACATCGTCAGATTATCTTAATTCACGTTGCTGGTGCAGACTAATGAGTGCAAAAATCGGCCAGTCGCGAATGGGCAAAATGTAAAATGCCTACGAATCGATGAAGGCTGCAAAAAAAAAAGAAGGAAGAAAAAACACAGCGTATTCTTGAGATTTTCATTTGAAAGTTAAAAGTCCACTTGTGGACTTGTGGGCGCTCAGCCACAACAAGAAGAAGCACAGTCACTAAGCCCCCACTTGATCGGAGGAGATTTGATGCAACATTTTCACCATTCATTGAGTTCGGTGAGGGGGTGTGGGAGGTGAAGGTGAAGCGAAGCGAAGTTAAGTGAAGTGAAGAAAACTTTGACAAACACACAAAAATCCATATCTGAGTTTTTGCGTGTTGCGTACTGATCGAATACAAGCAATACTGCGCAAAACAGGGTCTCAAATTCAATTTTTTTTCTCCAGGTTTCATAATTGAATTTCTGCACGAGTGTACTCTATGCTCACTGTACTTATAGTAGGTAGCCTGTACGGCACACATATACTATATGCTGCATGTTGCAATTCTTTTTTTTTTTTGTACGCAAATGTTGTTACCTTGTATTTTTTTTATCTTCTGCTCTTTATGGTGCGTTCTGCAGGCTCATTTCGATAGTCTGTTCACATTCACTTTGTTGTTGTTCTTGCTGTTGGTGGTGGCTTGTGTCACTTTTAATTAAGCATAAATTTCATCAAATAAGATATGCGATGTTGGACACCCTCATGTGACTCTTTTAAAAAACGTTAGTGGATAGACGGTACACGCATGAAATGTTAGTTGGCTGGCTTGGTGACCGGCTGACTTAGAAATTGTTTATAGCGTTTATGGTAATTTTTATGGGCCAACATGATCGTTGCTCAGCCGTTTTTATGGCGCTTATAAAATGTTTCACATTATGCTTAGCTGCATTTTAATTGAGCTATCGTTGCTATCAGCACAAGCTGCTGCTGCTCGGTAATTGATGGAAATCGCTGCCGCGAATACCACAAGCTAACAACATTTTCTTCTTCTTCTGCTCACCCACACCAAGTTGTCCTCAAGTTCTGACGAAAATATTAATAATTCTTGTAAAAGCTTTTGTCATTTTGTCATTTCCTCATGCTGGTGTGCACTTTTAGCTTTAATTTGACACTTTTTTTGTGAGGGGTGCATCGAATGATGCTGGCTGAAATTGCACCTCCTCTAACCGCCACCGAAACTGCTACATGCTGCTCTGTACCACTTTCAAATTTCTTTACTTCTTTGGCAATTTTCTATATATTTGTATACCCTACACCTCACGAGTATGGGTATATTCACTTTGATCGGAAGTTTGTAGCGTCGAGATAGGTAATAGGTAATTGGTAATAGGTAATAGGTAATAGGTAATAGGTAATAGGTAATAGGTAATAGGTAATAGGTAATATGTAATAGGTAATAGGTAATAGGTAATAGGTAATAGGTAATAGGTAATAGGTAATAGGTAATAGGTAATAGGTAATAGGTAATAGGTAATAGGTAATAGGTAATAGGTAATAGGTAATAGGTAATAGGTAATAGGTAATAGGTAATAGGTAATAGGTAATAGGTAATAGGTAATAGGTAATAGGTAATAGGTAATAGGTAATAGGTAATAGGTAATAGGTAATAGGTAATAGGTAATAGGTAATAGGTAATAGGTAATAGGTAATAGGTAATAGGTAATAGGTAATAGGTAATAGGTAATAGGTAATAGGTAATAGGTAATAGGTAATAGGTAATAGGTAATAGGTAATAGGTAATAGGTAATAGGTAATAGGTAATAGGTAATAGGTAATAGGTAATAGGTAATAGGTAATAGGTAATAGGTAATAGGTAATAGGTAATAGGTAATAGGTAATAGGTAATAGGTAATAGGTAATAGGTAATAGGTAATAGGTAATAGGTAATAGGTAATAGGTAATAGGTAATAGGTAATAGGTAATAGGTAATAGGTAATAGGTAATAGGTAATAGGTAATAGGTAATAGGTAATAGGTAATAGGTATATAAAACTTTATAAATTCTTGATCAGATTTTAAAAAAGACCAGACCTTCCAAAATATCGGTTCAATGAATTGAAACGGTTTCGGAACCGATTATTGGTGGTCCCTGGTTTTTGGGGTCGAATTTTATGGCGAAATTTCCAAATTCCCGATGGTGAATCGGAAAAATTTTGTGTTTCGCCAAAATAGAATAAAATTTTGTGTAGTGGGGTTCTTGGAGTCGCTGATCTCGAATTTGATGTAGAAATTTCAACCTTCAAGATGACGGATCCAATATGGCGGCCGAAATTTTAAAATTTCATCAAAAGAGTATGAAGTTTTGTGATATCCCCGAAAACCTATATCGACTTTGATGTGTAAATTTAAAAAATCCAATGTGGCGCAGTACGTATAGGGTAGACATAAGTCGGCTTTGTCCGACTGAAACTTTCTCAATTGTTTTTATTTTTTTGTTAATTTTTCTTCTTGTGCATTTGTTGCATTTTGGGTTGGAAATTTTAGTTTCCAGTTGAGAAATTCAAGTTGGCGCCAAGAAAAATGATATGTCATGTGATTTGTTGACATTTTTGGCAAGTCAAAAAGAAACGACAGCAAAAATTATGACAATTGGGATTATGAGGATTGGCGAACCGCGTCGAAAAAAAAGTAATAATAATAATTGAAGAAGATCAATTAATCATTAAACTGAAGTATTCAAACATTAGAAACTATTTTTTCCATTGAGCTAAAGCCAAGCGCTAAACCTCCCTTAAGATTACAGGAATTTTATTAAATTTCCAAACATTTTACCAAAACTGCCAAACAGGAAGCCAATGTAACGGACACACTTACACATGTACCTCACCCTTAACTGAATCAAAGAATGTCTAACCTTTGTTCTAACAACTTCCGTCGAAGATTTTTTAACCCGAAAACCTTCTAGATTAGCCCCCGCTCCCCCCGCCAGTTGCCCAGTTGACAGTCTTAAGCCACTTTGCAAAATTAAAAGGAGCCAAGCCAGAAATGCAAAATAAATACCACCAAAAATTAATCCGGAAACAACAACAGACGATGACGAGGACGACGAGGACGAAACCATCAAAAAACCAAGCAAAAGGATTACAAAATGTTACCAAAAAAAAACGTGAAGTATTTCCGAGAATTTGCTATTGAAAAAAAAACACACGGAAAATAATGGCAAAAAGCACCAAGAAGGAACCCCCGAAAAGCACTTCAATTAAATTGCCAAAAATTTTTGTACTTAGACGTCAAGCAGCAGTAAAATTTACGTTTATAGCTGACATATGGTGGAGGCAAACGATAAAAGTCAAAAGAAAACCACCCAAACCAGCCAAAAACTAAATGAGAAGCCAACAAAAAAACAAAAAAAAAACTAAAAATAAAATTAAAGCGAAACGAAACGAAAACAAAAATACGATAAGGTCAATTGTTGTCAAAAATATCGCGTGGTATAGGCGCTGCTCAATAACAACAACTCAAAACACGCGCGCAAACAACTCGCAAGTCGCAAGTCGTCTCCACCCGCCAAACTTCGCCCGCCCTCCGTACGCTCATATCGCATTTCGCCGAAAAAGTTTCGACAGGTTTCACATTAGGCTTAAAAGTGCCAGCCAAAAAACAGAAAAAAAACCCAAAGTACCCGAAAAAGAATAAGAAGAAGTGAAGAATCACAAGAACATGAAGGGGTACAAAGTACAGCAATGGACACGGGTACGGGCAGACAGGCCCTTGTCGTTCGTTGGCGGTAGCGGTTGTAGGGGAGTTTGAGGTGTATTTCGGAGACGCCGTTATGTCTTGCAGTATTTTTCCTGATATGCATGGCAGCCAAAATTATTCACAACAACAACACACGAAAAAAACAACAAATATGTACCTTTCAGTCGGCCAATGTCAACTTTTACATGCCTTGGGACTAGTGGGACCCTGAAAATGGAACCGGAATGAAATGGAAATGAAAAAATCTTATAAATGGAAAAAGCGGAATGAAAATATTATGTTTGAATCACAATTGCGTGGAAATAGTGGAACTTTGGAAGCCAAATTAGATACACCATCTGGAATTTGAAAATTCCAAAATAAAATTATACGCTAATATCGCCTTGTACCGAGAATTAATAGGCGAGACAGGAGGCCATTCCAATTCTGCCCATTTACAATACATATCAATCGATTTAGTTCAAAGTTTGGACTAACAGATAGACGGACTGGGCAGCACTAAATCAACTCATACTTTTCTATACCTTCCACGCCACCATATAATCCAAGGTGTAGGGTATTGCAATGAAGTAGAAGAAAAATAAAAAAATAAAGTTCCCTTGGCTTCACCTTTGATCGTTACTGTAACATGGTGGAGTCAAGTGATGAGGTGAATTTAAGTTTTTTTTGTTATTTAATTTTTTGACAATTTCTTTTTATAGGAATTCCTTATCTTACCTTTGAGCAATTTGTTTATTGTTTCTTAGAAAAAAATGACAAAGTGGTTTTTGGCTTGTTTTGAAGTTTTGACCACATTCTCTCCATGCACAATTTCAAGCGGTTTTGTCACTTTTCTTATCTCTCTTCGATTGGAAGTTCCCACTACTTTTGACATAGAATTTATTGGTAGTTATTTAATGATCAACCGGTGAGTTTGCTAAACGAATTAAACTATGGAAGTATTTCCCCCAAGCTATCTGATAAGCGGCAGCAGGCCAGTGAGTACCAACCGTATCATTTTGTTATCTTTGTGTATTTATTTTTACACATATTTCGACACAAGTTTTATGTTTGAATTTGGTAAATTTAATATTCAAAATCTGATTAAAAATAGGGGACTCACGATTAGGTACATACACTCACGATTAGGTATTATGATTATAAATATTATTATTTACTAGCTGTTTCATACCTGACATTAGGTTAGGTTAGAGGGCGGTGATATGCCTCACCTTGACCATAGTGTTACCACGAACGCTCTGTTTTACTCGAAGTTTGCAGTAAATGTAATAATTTGCGACAACTTCAGTGAACGATGTAGTGAATTTCTTCTGTCAATCCACCAGGACGAGACTGCTTCTAGTATGCCTGGACGCAATAGTGGTCCTATAGTCAAAACGTTCCATAGTCAGTATCCTTCCGTTAGGCTCATATTATGTGTGCCACTCCACTTTGTCCAATCTTATCCGCACTATTCCACTACAAACTTTATCCTAAAAGTTTCTAGAGAATCGGTTCAGTCGCTAAGCCGTAATTGTACAAATTGTCGAAAGTGAGATAATTCACTTGGATGTCAAAAGGCAATTGGGTTCATCGTCCACAAAATATTCGGATACTCATGAAGGTACACCAAGAAATTTGTATTTTTATAATTTCGCGGAACTTTTTAGTATGTTTGTGACGGTCACTACTTAGCTTCTGACTAAAAACAGTAACTAATTTTCATCGATGGCCTGTTTAATTTTTCAACTAAGGCAACTGAAACAAAGCCTTCTTTTTCGACTTTCTAAGCTAATTTTTCGTAGAAAAATCTGTCAATTTCTGGAGACAAACCCACAACATCAACTTGTCTATTAAAATCACCACAGTGAGCCAATAAAAATAATCACACTGCATCTAATTAAAATTCAGGCAAGGACCTATAACTCATTTCGTCATTCGGCCGTCAAAGATGCCAAACAGTAAAGGAAAACAAAAAAAGAACTAAGCAATAAAGGGGGTAGCTCTCATGTACAATAAAACATACCAAACACACGTACACAGTGCAGCACACTCCAACCGAGATGCCCCAAATTGAACGCAGCATGAAGCTCAACACAACAACGAGGAGGATGACGACAATATAACCACGACAACAACAGCAACAACAATAATAATGAGAATATCAGCAGCACTTCATCTTGATTGACATGCGCATTCAGCGCGTTGACATAATGATGGACAGACTGGATTTGGGCAGGCGGCAACATTGCAATTGCAGCGAGCACCGCGCACCGCGCACCGCTCAGAGTGGCATGCGCGCATGTGCAGTGACTGTGTGTGGTTCAGTTGGGTTGGCTTCTCTTTCCATCTTCTTCTTCTTCAGATTATGTGAATTTTCCTTTAAAAGTGATTTCGGTTTGGTTTTGTTTCTTCAGCCTGGCGCTTCATGCATTTTGTGTGCAATTGTTGCAACATGCAAATGTGCGCCTTTAAATTGACATTTCATGTGCGTAATGATTGGCGAACGAGTCTTGAAGCGTTTCTTAATTTTGGTAGCTTCAAATGTGTCTCTTTTGTTTGTTACTGCCACACACAAACACACACACATACAACATTGTTGACAATCACGCTCTTACCATCGCTTAGGCCGCGCAGCATTTTGGCCCATACTCAACACACAGTCACACACACACACACGCCTGTCAACTCGAGCGCTGATGCGGCCTTTAAGATTTCCAATGTGAAATTTTTCAATTTCAATTTTCATTGTGTTCACCGCCAACGACGAGGACGGGGCTTAGAGACGCGTTCAATGGAAAGGACATGAATGAAAATCGCTACCCATCATCGCATGGCTTTGTGATTGCGCGATGTGTGATCTGACATAATGGACTCCAATTAAGCTTGTTCGAGACGTTGGCACACGAATTTGAAATCTTAGCCAAATTGACGCACTGTTGGACGTTTTGATATTTATTTTGTCCACATGGTGTGATTATTTTCTTAGAAACGAATCTACCGCAATCTTTTGTTTAGAAAAAATTAAATATTCGATTTGTGTTTCCCCCAACTATTCGCTATCATATCTGCTTTTTAAATTTGAAAATCTTGTGATATGAACGTTTCGCTAAGTCATAAATCATATTTTGATATTGCGTAGCAAAATATGCAGTTGCGTCGTGAATATAGTTTATTCAACGCCTTCTTGTATTATTAAATTTTAAAATAATTTATTTCATAAAAATGTTAAAAATATATGAGGCAAATACAACTTATTATGGCCCAATAATTTTGATTTTTTTCTCTAGCGTTTTTTTTTTATTAACACTATTTTTTGATAATTTATCGATATTTTTTCTACAATTTATCGATAAATTTCTATAATTTCCTTTTCCACTCCATTTCGTTCTAGTTCCATTCCCATTCCGTTTCCGACATCATTTCCAACCCAATGCAAAAAACCGCATCTAAATCGGTTCAGTACTTCTCAAGATATACGAAAATAATACAAATTTGGCGGCCATTTTGTATGGCAAGTAGGCGTGGTTTTTATCCAATATTGCCCATTTTCAATACTGTCGAAACAAAGGCCAAAATACGGTGAATGGCAAAATTTAGAGTCAATAGCTCAATATCTACCGCAGTTTTTACAAACAAATTTTTTTAAAAATATTTTCGACCGTAAAGTAAACCTGTTCCGAATTTTTGTTTTAGCAACACTATTAAGATAATCAATTAAGATAATGGTAGTTTTATTAGAATTAAAAATTTTCAATTAAATTTGTGTGTGCTTTTACCTACGCTTCCTACGCTCATGTATGAGCATTTATTTTGTATTTTATGAACTTTAATTAAGTCGAATTAAGCTTTCATCAAAAATGTATACCATAATTTTTACAATAACTAAATTTTTTACTTAAATTTAAAAATTAATTTAATAAAATCATATAAAAAAATAATAAAAAAAATGCCTCCTCCGTGACAATGTTTCTAGGCGAACATTGCCGTGACCAGGATTCGAACCTGGGTTACCACGGCCACAACGTGGGGTCCTAACCACTAGACGATCACGGCTACCGGAGGCTTGTTCGTTCAATGCATAAACAGAATTTTGCTGCTTGCTTGGTTGATTGTGTATTCCGTTTCACATTTCATATTCAGTGCACTTCGCTAACGACAATTGCCGATAATGTGGTTTGCTCGTGAATATATATTTGCCAACATGTTAAAGTAGATTATGTCAAAAATTATAGTTTGGAGATTTCAATTGGGATTAATTAATTGGCATAAGAACAGCTTTTTTTTAAATCTGAGTACCGAAACCGATACCGTTTGGCTTAATGGCACCGAAAACGATATTTTCAAAAGTCTGGGAAGCGGAACCTATAAAAGTTCAATAATTTTACAAAAATTAAAGGCACGTTTTTGTTTAAACCTTAAATTCGTATTTAAGTGATTGATTGTGTATTGGTATGTGACATTGTTAAGTTTTATTGGTGCTTCCAAAGCTTAGGCGCTCGTCTAAAAAGTGTGTGAAGCAGAAAACCATTGTTGACACTAGCCATATGAATAATTATCTTATCTGTGAAACATGGAAATCGTTATCACAAATTAGTTCAGTTAATTTTAGAATTTTTTTTCAATTCAATCAATATTTGAAGCGCCTAGTTCCAGTTCCATAAGTCGTGTGAATATTAAAATTCACTTAGTACATAGGTTTTCTGAAGCACTTAGTGAATTTCAATATTAATTAATTACATGGATTTAATCCATTATGAAACTGTCTACTCCCAGAGAGTAAAAAAACGCATACATTTAGTGAGATTTTGTTTGAACTGAGAAGTAATTTGGACACGAGCCAATTATTTCCAACATTTTCTGTGCCACAATATTTTCTTTTTATACCCAACAGAAAAACAAACAACGAAATTCACTGCAAATTACTGAAACAACAGAAAAACAACAACAACAATACAATCTTATTAGAAAGCAAATCAACCACCAAGCAAAGCAGCTAATTCCGCCAAAAGCATACGATTCTATTTTTAGCTCACGCTCAGTATATTCACCAGCAAACAACATTATCGGCAATTGTCGATAGCGAAGTGCTTTGAATATGAAACGTGAAACGTAATACACAATCAACCTAGCAAGCAGCAAAATGTTGCTTATGCATTGAGCGAACAAGCCTCCGGTAGCCGTGATCGTCTAGTGGTTAGGACCCCACGTTGTGGCCGTGGTAACCCAGGTTCGAATCCTGGTCACGGCAATGTTCGCCTAGAAACATTGTCACGGAGGAGGCTTTTTTTTATTATTTTTTATATGATTTTATTAAATTAATTTTTATATAGTTTACTTAAATGTATGTTTTGTAGGTAATGGAAAAGTTATTATGCAACTTTTAATTTGAAAACTTTAAAAAAATGCGACTCAATTAAAGTTCATAAAATACAAATTAAATGTTCATATATGAGCAAAGGGAGCATAGGAAAAAGCGAAGTCAAATCATTCGATTTGTGGAAGAAAGCAGGGAAAAGGAGTACTGCCAGCGCCTGCACCACTCAACATCTCAACAGAAGCATGTCCTGTTTAATTACTATTTCCCACAGCAGCCATGAAGCATTTCCTTTGCTTCACTTTGTGCTTTCCAATTCAATTATTCTGCCGCAATACAAAAACGAATCAAGCGCGATATTTCGCCACCACCACCCCCTCACCCACTCAACTACGCTCATGTTTTTAACTACACATGAGTTCTCCGTTGAAGCTTTTGTTGCAAGTAGTTCTTGTTGTAGTTTTTTGTTGTAGTTTTTTGTTCATCAACGCGCGGTGCGCGGTCAATGCTGGGGGAAAAAAATGGTTAAAATTCAAAAGAAAAAATATGGACAAGGATATTGGCAAATATCCTTGTGGACATGTACGCTTTCATTTTAGCAGCATTTTTTTTTGTTTTGTCGTCTTATCAATGTGTCTGTGTGTGTGTGTGTAAATGAATATGCTGGCTAGCGTTTTTGCATTTGCTCTGATAGAGACTTCAAAATTGATGAACATTCAGCTTGTATTGAAAATGCTGCAAGGCAAGAGTAAACCGAAACTGAAAAAAATCCAACAGAAACAAATGAAAATGGAGCAAAAATATTTGCAATATTTCCTTGTTGTACTGCATGCACAGTACAGCAGAAAGTATGAGTATGTGCGGCGCATATCCTTTTGTGTGGGCTGCAGTAATTAACGATACTGCCACCACAGACTACACACACACACCACGGTAACTATGGGCGTTCATTCGGTTCACTCGCATATCCTGACTTTGATGTTGTTCCATTTTTTGCTGCTTGCAATTTGGCGTTGTTCTTCTGGCTGGTACTGGGGTACTGCAGCGGCGCGACGCGACGCGGCTCTTTCCTTCGTTCGTTCGTTGCACATGTGGCTTATGTTCACGCTGTTCGCTGCCATTGGTTAGTGCGGCTTTTATCGATGAGCGTTTGGAAAGAACGAAATGAAATGAACACACACACATGGAAAAACAACAAATGCAAATCGAAATGTTTTGCATATTAAGCGAATTGGGTGCCGTACTGCACACACACACACACACACATACACAGACAGGACGCAGGACGAACATGCATGAACAACAAGAAAAATTTCGCTGCGAAAAGGTACGCTTGGTCAGCAAAAACCAATATCAGCGATGCATGTTGTGCGCTGAAATCGGAACCGCATCATCATCATCGTCATTGGAGTCGTCATCATCATCATCGGCAGCAGCAGCAGCAGTTGCCTCTGCCATATCATGCGCCGAATCATTGGTGTGCATTTTTTGTTTGTTTAATAGTAAGTCCGGTGGGGGCGGCGGTTGATGTTAATTACTTTTCGAAACCGACTACCGATTACCAACTACTTTTTATTTTTTAAATTAATGCTTTACACAAGCTTGTCCAAAAAAGGGCAATTTTATTTTTCATAACCGGCAAACTGATGAACAATGACTGGTGCAAGGAATGTTCGGAAGACCCGCTTCAGATGCTTAGGAGCTTCAACGTTTTGAGGACTGGAGAAATTTTACAGGCTTAGCTAGAGTTCTTTTATGAGATTTTCTAATAAAGCTTGCAAGTTGCATATTGCCACAAAATACAATTAGACTCTGCCTGGCATCGCTAAGGACCTAGTAGGTCTATGCATGGCTACGGCCTTGGACGATAACCTTACCTAAAATAATTGTAATATTGTATCATACCGGTTATCTGAATTATGATTCCATTGTAATGTAAAAGTGAACCTACTGCAATTCAATTCAAAGATGACAAACTCAAAATTGGTCTAAGTGTTATGCATTATGGGGACAATTGTCTCCGTTGTAGTGCAATTGTAGTGTAAGAGGTGATAACTTTTGAAGTAATTTTCTTCGGTATTCTTCAGGCATCAGATCCAATGAAATGTCAAAGGAGACAATTGACAATTGACCTACTACAATGACACGTAGCGCAATTTTTAATAGGTATTTTTTTGTATGGGAGTGGGGTAAATGTCACAGCTTTAATCATAAGTGGAGTAGTAGATAGACTAGCATGTATTCCGGCAGGGTTGTAAACAAATAAAAAAATTTAATATGATTTACCACTTAATTTTGTTGTTATCGTCGATCTAAAAAAGAAATCATAAATACTTTAAAGTTTAAAGTATTAACTGCCAGTTGCTCTATTCGAATAGCGACTACTCGTTATTCACTCGAAACGTGTGCCTATGAATGCATATAAGTCAACATGCACCCTCGTACATGCATGCAAGGTGCGGTTCGATAGTAAATGGGGAGCATAGACACTGGCATAGTCCACCCCTTTCGCCACAGAAGGTAGTTACGAAAATTGCATTGAAAGCGGCTTTCGACAAGCGAACAGCAGCAGCGGAAAAAAATTAAAACTTCGAGTTTGGGCACATGTACTCGTATATGACCAATATGACCAATGAGTGCATGCGTTGGAGAAGGAAACAAAAGGGGCTGCAAACAAAATTGTATCGAACACAATTGCATGTATGAAAGGTGCTATGGGGGAGGAAAAAATCAAAGCGTTCAAATAACAATGAAGAAGAAGAGGAAGGAGCTAGTTTAAAATGTCATTTAATACTAATGACATCAAATGGAATGATTTGCTGTAATTTAAGGCAGTCAAATGTTTAAAATATCGATTACTTTGTCAGCCTCTCAATTCACAATTTATGGCATTTTTGGCATTCTTTTTTCTTATTGTAATTTCTGTCTGAGCAAATACCAGTTGTGCAAATTGTTGAACCCACAAAAAGTGTCTATCTAGACTGATGAATAGCATAGCAAAAAAAAATATATATGGAAAAAAAATTATGCTTCACTCAAACCCTTATAATTACTGAATATGGGAAATGCTTGTAAAAACAGCATCCGTTATTGATATTCCACTGATGTGCTGTGCGGCTGGTCCATAAAAACGCAACCAACTTCGCCACCAACCACCACCTCCAATTGAAACTCAACTAACTATACTATCAGACAGTGGAGCAACAACAACAACAACAACAACAAAAGTGTACACACAACCGAAAAAATCACATGGCAAACGACTGAAGGAATTTAATTTTGATAAAGGTAAAAATTCATTTTGGCTAACGAAATATTGACGATACATCAGAGACCAACAAAAACCATTGACAGCACACGGCAAAGAACACAACAAAAAATACGTTAAAATAAAAATGGTTACAAGGAAGGAAATTTGGCAGCCAACATGTAACCAACATGCAAAATAAAATTGTCCCCCTGACCATGCTCGTTGCTCTACCGCTTTTTTTTTGTTGCTGTTGCCCAGCACTGAGAAAAAAGAGACTTTTTCACGTTAACGAAATTTTTAAGTTTTAGCTTTGAAATTTCAAATGGCAACAACAACAAACAACACCAACAACAAGAAAAACAAAATTTTGTTAGAATTTTTGATGTTAAACAAAATCAAGTTTTCGTTACGTTCCGAAAGGCCGCCGCCAGCATGTGTCGCAGGACAGACACACACACACACACACACACACACACACTCACACACTCAGTCGTTGGCAGAGGAAATAAAACACAGAATATCCGTAAATGTCAGACGACATCACGCTTCAATGGACAAGAACGGACAGCGGACAGCCGGACAAGCGGATGAGTTTGAATTATTTGAAACAATATCCTGTAGAAAATACAATTTCAGCATTTTCCATAGCCCGAAAAAAAATATGCACACACTACATATACCTATGAAAACAAACCCAAAAAATCACACACACAAAAAAAAAGACAATATTAGAAATCCTCAGCCAGACAGGTGTTTGCTTCTCCAAGGAAGGGCTGGTGGCAGAGACTTGCTGCTCTGTTATCTGCCTGATATTACCTATTGGAATATGCAAAATGTATAAAGTTCGACTGTTGACCGTTGAAGAGGCACTGACCGAACGTCCGCAGACTGAAGCAGTTGTTGGTACGTGTCCAGCCTAACGTAGACAATTTCATATGCGTAACCGCTGCCATTGTCCAGCGGCCAGACATTTCAAGTGTGGCTCGCACTCATAAGAGTAGCAAAATATACCCAAAAATTGCGGGGGAAAAAAACTTCTTTAAATGTAAATTTATCATTTGCAAATGTTGCTCGTAGCAGCAAAACTAAAATCGATTTTTATGTTCGCTCAATATTGTTGGGAGTTGGAGCTGTGGGGCTTTTTGAACGGAAGTCAGGTGAATTAAATGCGTATGACTGAATGGGTTTTGCTTGGATTTGGTTTTAAATATTTATTTGCTGGTAAATAAAGAAACGGTTTCATTCCTATGAATGTTTTTATGAATACAAATTTAATGTCGAATTGAATAAGAGTACAGTTTTTAACAAACTATTCCAAAAATATCACTTTTGGGTAGCGTCTTGTTACGATGTTTAGCGGCATATGTACCTGAGTAAAATTAAATAAAACTTTCGATTATATCACCCCCAAAAAGACAACACCAATTCACTTCAACGGCCCCAAAATCATGTCTTCGTGGCGTATAAGTAATGGTGGCTTGGAAATGGATTGATTACGTAATTACACTGTGGGTTTAGGTATAGTATAAAAGCTAACCAAAAGTGCATTGTGCTTATTGATACAAATATCACACCAGAGTGAATATACACATACCTCATGAGGTGTAGGGTATACAAATATTTTAGTACTAAAACTGTAATACCAAATATTCTGAAATGCTGAAGCCGAATTAAAATTATTTATCAAAAAGATTCAGGTGATACTTTAAGGAGCAAATGAAAATGTTGAATACTTTTAGAGAAAAAACACTTGTATTTGTCCTGACTGAAATCGTAGACCGCCATCGAAAGAAATTTTATGGATACGTTTGAAATTCATCACAAATACACAGCGGACAGATTTGTAGTTGAATGTAGAATTTCTTTAAACTCTTCTATCTCCTCTTATTTCCTTCAGTTTTGAAAAATCAATACACAGTTGTCAGAATCATATTTCATTGGAATCATGTTATGATTACACAATCTTCAAAATACGTAATAATTAAGTCAAACCGATCATTTTATGATTGTCCTAATCAAAAAAAAAATTATTGAATATCCAATCATATTATACTATTGCCTGTATCATATTATGATCTCTGAAATCATTCGCTTTGTCACCCCAACCATCAATGATCGATACGAACATAATAATGATAGCAAAAAAAGTATGATCTCTGCGATCATGATCCAATCACATTTTTTTTCCCTGCGTGTATGTAAAGACGAAAGTTTTCTATGGTTTGGCAAGAAAATTATAATAATTTGAACGGTCATGGGAAGGGGGTTTTAACACCCAAACCCTTCGCTGAGGCTTTCGGGACTAATAAAAGTCTGTGACTTCGCAATTAATTTCCTGTCTAATATATTTTCATATGTACAATAAAGGCACATGTGGCTGTATTCTTTTCTCTTAAATTGTGTGACCAATAATATTCTCAACTTTACATAAAGACTAAAGGCAAAAGACTCTTGAAACTAGCATCAAATATAAACGAACGATAAACAAAAAAAAAAAGTCGCCAACATGATTTTCCGGGAAATTAAATAATAAATCTGACTTCAGCCGACGAACGAAACTCAATCAACATTTGATTTGAATTTCAGCAGAATCGAGTGGAACTGAAAAACCGCCCAACAAGTTCGCATTAAAGAAAATAAATAAAATCTAAACGGCGACATGCACACAACATCAAGAAGTGCTTGTGTCTAATAAACGCAGCTAAGTGGAATTCAAACCCAAAAGAACAACAGCAACAAACAGTCGAACAACCACAACATCATCATCATATCAGCATAGCAAATCTCCAACGTAATGACAACATAATTACTTCGCAAATCAAGCACAACAACGCAGCAGAATAGGTAAAGAGAGGAGACCGAGGATTGCATGGATCATGTCTCAGAACCACCACCATCATCCGACAAAGAGGAAGAAGAAGAACCAAAAGCTCAAGGAAATCACCGTTTTAATTGCAAAAAATCAACAAATAAACCGGCGGGGCCTGAGCCTGAGCCTGAGTCTCTCCGAGACCCGATGCAATGCGATGCGATTTCGTTTAAATTGCAATTGCACGTGCTGCGAATACGTTACCAACTGCTGGGCCCAGTTGCAGTTGCTCCAGTTGCTGCGTTTGCGCAAAACAAAACAGAAAATGCTATGATAACGGCATGAAGTAGAAGAAGAAGAAGAAGAATCTGCAGCAGCAGCAGAATAAAGCATAATGAATGGCGTGTCTGCGTGGCAGCCACCAAACTAATTCCCAACAGACGACGACGACGACTACAACGATTCCATAGATTCGCACATGATCCGCTTGCGCACAGCTGCACATTCGAACAGAGCCGCCTACACGCATGCGCACGGCTCGCTGATTGCATTACAGTCAGCTGAGCTTCAGTTTCGACTTGGTGCTTTGACTTGCAGTGGGGCAAAAGGAAAGGTGCGTATTTTTTTTCGCTTGCTTGCAGTATTTGTTGTGTGAGTTCTCCAACAACAAAAACAAGAAAAACTGGGGGCGTCATTTGTGGATTGGGAATTTGTGGTGGCTTACTTCGTTCAGGCAGGCAGGCAGGCAAGTAAGTCAGGCAAAGACCTTGTGGCGACGTACGATGAATTGTTTGTTTGTTTATTTATTTAGCTACGTTCTGAATTCTTCATCTTCTTCTTCTCCGTCTTATGTTGTTGTTTCTTTTGTTGGCAGTTGTGGTTGTTGTTGATGTTGCTGTTTGTGTTGCTGTCGATGTTGTTTGATCGCCAACTAAGACCACCAATGGATTGATTAACTGTGTGTTGTGGCGAGCTTGGCTGTTTTAGGAAAATGAGTGCGTGTCATTGCTCTTCCGACGACGCCGATGCTGCTCCAGGTGGTGTTTGGTCAATTTCATTCATCGTGAACATCGTTTTGGTGGAAATAATTTCATAAAATAATTCAAAAAATTAATCTGTGCTTTCATTAATCAAATACACATTTTTATACAACATCGGGTTATCAAGTCTTTATCTCTACCATTTGTTTAAATGCCTATGACTCATGTGTCGATAATGAAGTGCATATCAAGTTTAGACCTCAAAATAAAAGAAATCCAAAAAAAAAATCAAAGCAAGCAGCAACAATCCAATTAGCCATCAATCAAACAAGCCTCCGGTAGCCGTGATCGTCTAGTGGTTAGGACCCCACGTTGTGGCCGTGGTAACCCAGGTTCGAATCCTGGTCACGGCAATGTTCGCCTAGAAACATTGTCACGGAGGAGGCATTTTTTTTTCAATTTTATTTTTTTTTTTTATTAATTATTTCTATAAAAAATGTTTCGGCAATTTTTGAATGCATAAATAGTAGCCGCACCAAAATAAGTCACAGTAGTATATAGTTTGAAAAGCAGCTTCCTTTACAAGGCCTATAAATAAAAAAAATAAACCGTACAACATTTGTGCCTTGTGGCGGCGTCATACTTGCAAAGGCTTTTGTGTTATTAGCATTTTCGAGCATTTCCCGTGCTGCCACTGAGACAAACATTCACATGGCGTTGACAGCAGCAGCAAATGTCAATGCATGCCGCAGCTTATTTACTGGGCGCCAGTTGCCTTTGCAGTTTTTGTGAATTTCACACCTCGTTTATGAGGCACGCATGTTGCACCTCTTTTTTTGATATGAAGACAGCCGTGTGAGCTGAAGCAGCAGATAGAGTTTGTGGCATGTTGTGACAATTTCACTGACTGCCTAACACTGGCTGCTTAACACGATAGCCTCCAAACATGATGGCAGATAATTGTGGTCTCTGAGATATAAAAATAAACATTATTGAATTTGAAGCCGGTCAGCTTGTGCCACTGTATTTATTATTGCTTAAATTAGTATTTTTCGCTGGCAGTTTTGATAGCTAGTTGCTGCTGCTTTTAGCGTCTATTGAAGACATCTCAATTAAGCGGAGTTTTCGAAGCTTTGCTTTGGTTTATTTTATTTTATTTTGTCTTTGTCGCCATATCAAACCTGTTGCAATGACAGTCGCCTGCTTGCAGCTATATGGTGTGTGTATCATGCTTTAAGCTTGGGGCAATATTTACGCTGCATAAATCATGACGACACAAATGCTGTAGGCTGACAATTTTATGGGCCGTCGGTGTTATAATCGTTTTAATTGGGAATTTAAGCGCCTGAGGCGGTTTTTTATGCCCGATTACCACTCCATTAATTAGTAAAGTTTAAAAAAAGTAAAAAAAATTATCTTTAATTTGAAATGATATACGACCACTGGAGAAGGTTTAGGAATGGTCTCACATCTTAAGCACTGATATCTGTCAGAGTCAAATGAAATGTCAGAACACTCAAATTTTGAGTCAAACCAATTGTTAATGCCAACGTGTCATGTGATATGTGTGATGAAATGTCAAATGACACCAAAATATTCATGCTGTAGTGGTTTTACGTAATATGTCATCTGACTTATTCTACATTTTGCTCATGACTTCAAAATTTAAACGATTTCCCAACTTAAACTCTACGCAAATAACCCAAAACTTTACAAATCAATTAAAATATTGAATTTTTTTCTTTCTTGAGAATGAATAAGCATCGCATAAATATCATATTCACAACTGCAACAGTGCAGCACACGGCGGGCGACGACTATTAATATTGCGATTGCGTGCCATTAATGTGCGCTCCAATTATTGCAGTGCATATTCTGTCAAAACACAAAAATAAATGAAAACAAAATTGCAAAAAAATATGTGCCGCAACGCAGTTGAAAGCTTCAATTTACCACCCATTGTGTTTGTGTTGGCTGCGCCAGGGTGTTTGCTTGCATATATTGATGCAGCGCCAAAATATTTCAGCAATTACCGAAAAGTAGTTTTTTTTTTCATGGCCTATGGTTGGCGGCCGCTGTTGTTGTTGTTGCTGTTGTTGTTAGCGGCATTGCTGCATGATTTAAATGCAAAACATAATGTTTGGAGCGCACAGCGCCACCTGCAAGACAGACACACAATTTCAAGCGCACGCGGCATTTTGCGTTCGCATATTTTTTTCCTGCTAGCGTGGGCTTGGATGATTGGCTTGAAGCGTTTCAAATGTGATTGGAGTAGTTTTTTCTTATAATTTTCCTGCACTACAATTTATAAACAGAATGTATTTTTAGACCTAATGTTTCTCCGCCATTAATAGAAATTCAAAGCAATTCAATAACAAATTTTGTCTAATTTTGTGTTTGCTTATTAAAAGTCCATTATATTCTCTATAAAAAAATTCAGGAAAAAAGTTCTAAGAATCCTTTTTTTACCAAAAATTTCTCGGAGTGTACTTAACGGATTAAGATGTAGGTCCTCATTCGAAAGAAATCGAATAGACCTTTCCATTGATACAAATATCGATAGAAAAAAAGTGTGACAAAAAGAAAGGGGTGTACGTTGACTCTTTTGACCCACTGTATGTATTTCGTGCTTAGCTATAGTAAGCTATCCTGAAGCCATTAATAAACCCAGGAAACTGAAACTGCTCTTATATATTCTGTGGCCTAAAACTAGAGATTCTCAAGAAGAATTTTGATTTTTTCTCAAGGGGGCGTTTAAGGTTGACTGTGGAAAGCAGGTTCTCCTGAAGCTACTACTTGACTTTGCAATGCTAGGAAAAGAGCGATGAAATGTTCTGACGCTCCATACATTTCATCGCTTTTTTGTTCTGAGTGAGTCACATATATTCAGCGGTACCCTGGCCAGTGACACATGAACAGTTCTAAGTATGAGCGTGTTAGATAAAGTAGGATCTCCTTCAGCCACAAGGAAGTTGTAATTTCACAAATATATTCTGGCAAAGCAATACTACAGATTCTCATTGCGCGGCAGTTCATTGAATGGGCGTGTAGTTAAAATTAGTTTAAAAAAACGGATTTAATGGGGGTACAGGTGAGATTCAAGGTGGGTTGATGAGTTAAAATTGTACTTGCCAAAAGAAAAGTGTTTTTTTTTTAATTTTTTGTGGCATTTAAAATTTGTATTAGGACCCGATGTTTCAAGTGTTCAACGACTTATAGTAAAATTTGGAGGGAAAAATTTTTCCAGCACTTAAAAATTGTCTATTCTTTAAATACTTGAATTCATGCACATGGTGGGCCACAATCAGCTTCACAACTGGCTGCAGTAATTTCCGAAAGTCAATCATAAATGACCGAACTCGACAGTAAAAAAGCAACAACTTTGCCTCATTTTCTGTAATAGCAAATGAACTTCTACTTGATGTAATCCGAAATACCTTCAATTTACCAAAGAGAAAGAAAGAAAAGCAAAACCACTTTACAACACAGTTCCCTTAATCGCTTCATGTAATGACATTCACCACAATTAATTCACAGCTCAGCGACTACTTTGGCTAAAGCTGAAAGCAATAACAACAAACCCAACAGCAAAAAGGCGATTGTGCAGCTAACAAGCTAAGCTTTCCGATAGCACGAACCTATCCTCGAACAATTAACTCACATGAAATGTTTCTAATTGAAATCACAATAAGAATAACAAAAAAAAACAAAAAACAAATCTAATCCACCAAGTACTCGTAGTTACACTCCACAAAAATGGCAAAGCCGTTAATCGTCGGGAAAAATTATATGATTAAACTCTTGAACACGCTTTGGGAGATGAAGGTGGAGCGGAATGCAGTGGCATGGCTTAAGATTAGTTATGCTTGCATAAACAGAAGCTATTGCTTCCCAAAACGAGCCAACGACGCTGAGTGGTTCTCATCACGGCGATGATGTGGCGGTTAAGGCGAAGGAATATACATACAACAAGTGCAAGTTAATAATTGCTTAGACAAAAATTAAAACACATACAAAAATTACAGGCGAGCAGGCCTCACCGCATCTCATCAGCAGCAAACCAAAGGGCGGTTCACTATTTTGCATATGTAATTCTAAGCGAAAAATATACCAAAAAAAAAAAGGGAAATAATAATATAATGCTTACGCGAATGGGCGCAGCAGCGTTTCGCATAATTACGCGGCTTACCGCAGACGCTCTCTCAATTAAAAAGAAAAGCTGAAAAAACGAAAAGAAATTAAAAACGTCTCAGCTGAACTCAGCGCGCAGCTCAATTTAGTCAAATTGTTGGTGGCGCGAGAGCAGCAAAGCAAAATGCGTTCAAGCGGCGTAACTAATAATGCAGCGCATGCAAGGCAAATGCCATGCCACCGAGCCAACTGCAAGGTGAGAATGAGCTGCCCTCCTCTGCCAGAGGATAGTCGCCGCCGCCGCATACATTTGCCCTTAAGCGGAAAATTTCAACACTTTAGCGACAGTGTGTCGAGACGAATGGCCGCCGCAGAAGCAGTAGCAGCCACCAACAACAGCAATCAGCACGCAGTTGCGAACATACAAAACTACTGCATGCGCCGCGGCGGCATATTTGCCATAAATCGTTTGTATGCAAATTCAATTGAAAATTGCGCAAACAATTATAATTGATAATAGGCATCTCTCATCATTACCATCATCATCATCTGGCCACCAAACCAGCAGACAGAAAGACAGGCCAAAACACACGCACGCACACACACACACACACACACACCAGCATTTGCGTGGTCAGGGCAATTTGTTCCATTGTTGCACTGTTGATGGATGTGTTTTCGCACAGGTGCTGCTGCTGCTACGGCTACGGCTACTGTGCTCATTCCATTCCGTCCGAAGTGGCAAGTTAATTGTGCGCTTCAGTTTAATGTAAATAATTACCAAGCCAAACTTCCTTCGTTCCTTCGGTCTTCCACTCACACTTGAGTCGGAAGCTTTTCGCATTTTTCATTTCATTCTCGCGCGCCCAATCATAATAAACTTCAACATGATCTTCATCATTATCAAACTCATCATAGACACTATCGCCATCGTCGTTGTGGTCTTCATCGTTGCCACTTAACCGTTTTGTTTTCACCGCCTGACATATTCATATGAGGCCTCCGCTGCTTTCCTTGGAATTCCAATTCCTTGCGAGTCGCTTGGCTGCTGATGATCACTTTGCGTTGCGCTCGTCTTCTTTGGTTGTTATCATACCGCATAATCGTATGCATATATTTTGTGGCTATGTTGTTTGGCATTTATCACTTTTTGCAGTTGCGAGTTGCGTTCGACTGCAACAATTTCTGATGCCAATTTATGAGATGAGATATTACAGGGTGGCAAACCAGTAACTGGAGAGCTTGTCGATTTTCGAATACAAATTATGAAAGCGGATAAGATTCAAGGGAAGGTTCACGGGAGAATACTTCCTCTACAGTTGACCAGGTCGTTTATTGGGGTTAACGGAAAGGTTCACGGGTGGGTATATGTCCTAGCAACGGGTTATTAGCTAGTTTTCTAAGAATTTTTCAATAATTTCCTTTTTCTCTTCATTATCATTCCATTTTCAAATATTTTTTCAGTTCCATCTCAGTCCGGTCCATTCCCGACATAATTTCAAGTCCTATTGGTAGGTAGGTACATACGAGTGCGATACCTTCTTCTATTATTTCTCCATAAATTACTTGTCTCTATCATTCACGTCCCATTTCAAAATGCTGTTCCAATTCCATTTTGTTCCGGTCCATTTCCACTTCGTTCCATTTCCATTCCGTTCCCCACATCATTTCCCACCACTTTAAAAAAAAATACATAATTTTGTATGGGCTCTGTGGGCATGGTTCTCCTGTGATATTGCCCATGCAATAACTTTGTGTCCCTCCACGACTTCTCAACCACCCTGTTTCTGTGCTTGGTGACGATGACTCCATACTTTAATTAGAAATTTCCTTACCCCCTTACACCACGCCGCACTACAAGCACTTTTCAGTTATTTAACTGCGTGTACTGTAGAGGTGGCATGCGTTATTATCACTCCAGTAAAATGGGGGGCATTGCTGCACAAATACCGCTCCACATGGTGTGTTCGCCATCTTTATGGCCGGGCTTAATTGGATGCCTCGACTAAATGTGTTCGCACATCGTAATTTATTTTCTGATAGCGACATTGACTAAAAAACCAACGCAGCAATGCACACTACAACGCAAATGGACGCAATTGCAGTGGCACGCAATTACGCTCAGCGCCGTTGAGGCTCTTATTTTAAATTGAAAAATAGTTCATAAATTTCAGCCAATTATCGAAATTACATTAGATTTGCGTAATTACAAAATGTTTTTTTTTTCGCTCCTCTCGCTTGGAATATGATTTAACACATTCTTTGGACGCTGTTCAATTAACACTTTGATCGGAGCGTTGGTTGCCAAAGAAATGGGCCTTGTCCCAATGCTCGTCCACCTTCGATGATAGATATTAAAAATTTACAAGTTGCTAATTGTATTAATTTTGCCCCAAGAAAAGGCCGAAGAAGAGGAAGGAGCGAAATCGATTTGGACAGAGGCGACTGAAAGGAGAGACTGGCGTATGGTCGATGCAGAGGACCCATCTTGTTTATTCATTAGTTCCGTGGAAAGAAACGTGTTTAATTTGTGACAAAACTTGAACGCAGTTTGGCAGTTTGGCTGCTCGGTACGGCCGCAACCAGGTAGCAGTTAAGTACTATTTGATAGTCTAGGATGAGTTTTGAGGATCTTTGGCCATGCTGGATGTATGGCCTTCCCCTTCTGCTGCCATTAGCCACTTCTTCGTCTGCGACAGTTATCAATTTTGAATCTTTAACGAACGCATCACGACTTTATACACGGCAGAGTATGGCGAAAGCTTAGCATACCAGCGACAAAATGTTGCCACTTCGATTTTTGACTAGAAATTAAATTTGAAACTTTTGACTTAAATTCGTTCGTTTACTTGGGGAAATTAGAGAAAATACAAATGGTTAATTTTCTCCTTAGAGGAATTTTTACAAAGTTTTTATTTTTTTATTTTTTTCATTTTTAATCTACTACCAAACTCAATTGCTCTTCACCGCACCTCACACAACGTTAGAGCGGTTGTCGTTCGTTTTCGCATTCAGCCAAATTAATAAGACGACGGGAGATGTCACGACACTCATTGTCAAACATCATGAACATCGAACGCGAAAAATTGTATCAAAAACGACAACGAAAAAAAGAACGGCGCAGGCGCAACGACAAACGAATCAGCAGCAGCACCAAATAGGTTAGTACTCGTAGCCGTTTTTTTTTTCTCTCTTGCAAAGTCTCTTCGACGACGACGATTGGCGACCATGAAAAACGTGACATTTTTATGTTTGCAAACTTTAAATCTTTCATATCACAAAAATAAAATGTTGTTGGCTGCTTTTACTCAGCTGTGTGACTGTGCGCCGAGGTTTGTGGTTGCGCGTGCGCACTATTTCGTGTGTTGACATTTGGTGCACATGTCGTCGTCGTCGTCGCAAGGCAGTTGGACAGACTCCAGCGCTGAGCTGGGGTTAAATTGAAAATTAAGTTGGCAAATGTTGGGGATAACTCTGTGTGTGTGTGGAAAGTTCCCTACACTGACTTGACATATGAGTTGAGCTGTGGACTTGCAATAGTTTCATTACGGGAAGCGAACAACTCCATTGTGATAACATAAATTCTAGAATAGAAATTTATCTAATGGCGGTGACATTATGGGATTTACTGTGATTTTATAGCTGAAGCAATCTAACCTTAAAATTTTATCACTAAGGTAGGTATATCGTTGGTCATACGTTTTTCTTTGAGTTATCTACGTCAACAAATGTTAGTTACGAGGTGTCAACGTATGACCATCGATATGAGTTTGCAATGAGAGCTGACGAAATTTGCCTCCAAGCATATTGGCTGATTTTCCTGTCGAGGATTCCCCACACTGATGGACTTAGTGCCTTAGAGCAAAATTGTATGAGAATAAATTTTATATTTTTCATTTTTACTTCATTTCCCTTCCATTGTTCCAATTCCATTTTGTTCCGATTCATTTTCATTTCGTTCCAGTTCCATTCTCATTCCGTTAGCGACATAATTTACAATCAAATAATATCAATAACGTATAAATCTGCTCAGAGTTACTCAAGATATACTAAAATAAAGAAATTTGGGTAGGAGTGGTTCTCGTCCGATGAGGTCCATTTTCATGACCACCCGAATAGAAACAAAGCGAAGAGAAATGACTATTTGGTGTAATTAGTTCAATTTAGGTTAGGTTATGTTAGGTTAGATTAGAGTGACGCCGAATAGACCAATTAGGTTCATAGTGTTACCGCTACTCTCTGTCCACTCAAAGCTTGCAGTCCTTTCCTCGTTATCTTTATCCAATCCGGGGCCTATCCAAGTGTTTCGAGTGCGCATCTAGCCAATGCTAGGCTCATAACGATAAAAAAATCCATGAATTCTTTATATTTAACCAAAATGTACTCTATTTAAAATTTAAACCAAATTTCCTTACAATTTATAGGTTTTTTATGAAGTATCCAGAGAAAAAATTAATGTTCAATTTAAAACGCTCCAAGGACTGCAATCAACAACAAATTTTTTTTCATTTCTGCATTTTTTTTCCTCCACACATACGCAAATACGTTCTATGCGCCAATGAGCACAGCATCATCAGCAGTAGGAGAAAAAAAAGGACATTCGACATTTGATAAATGGAAATAATCAAAGGGTTCTTTGGTTGTACAGGGGAAGTGGAAGTTCGAGGACGCAATAATACAATGAGTGGGAACCGAAAAAAAACCATTCCCAACAACACATGCATTTGATTAGCAATTGAAATTCGTGCTGTTGTTGTTGTTGCTCCTCTTTTTCTACATTTGCCCCAATATTTTGAAAGGTTTGAGTATGAATGCGCCACCCAGAGCTCCCAAAAAAAAAGGAACAAATCGAAGTTGTCCAATAATTTATGCGCGTGTTGTTGCATGCATATTTATTGCAGCGTGGACCCGTTCGAAAAGGGGTGCGCGGGTGAGGTGTGAGTATATCTTCGATTTGTTTTGCCATTGGTCCATTTTGGTTAAAAGTTATGAGCAGCAGTAAGCTAGGACGTGGTGGCTTTGGAGGAGCAACTAAAACGGAAGTGTTCCGGTGAGGGAGGAGTGAGCACAATTTTTTTTTAGTTTAGCAAGAATTGAGCACATATCGTGTGTTTTTCTCTCGTTGTTTTGTCCACTATGCAGAAAAATTTTAATTACTCTTTGTGAGGTAAATTTGCCTTCATTCTTCTTCTTCTGCTACTTTTTTTGTTACGGTTTTGTATGTGCCGCACAGTCTCCTGCATGTTCAATTATTTTCCATTTGAGCTCCTGACAGAAAACTCAGCATTACTTTGGGGGGCAAAAGTGGGGGAGAAGAAGAAGAAGGACAGTGTACAAACAAAAAATGGCACATCCTTGACGAAACATAGGGCAACGTACAGAGGGTGCCGGTGCCTACTACAAAGCACAGGGTTTTTTTCCCCAACGACTCCTATGTGCTCTGTATGGGCTTGTAGTGGCGATAATTCGATTAGTTTTTCTTCTTCTCTTTAGTTTTTTGTTGTTGTTGCTGGTCTCATCCACTGGGCCTCCCTAGAATCCTTTGATATTCGTGGTAGATCACTGTGGTGGTGCTCTGGTGGTGGTGGTGGTAGTTCATGCAAATGGCACCATTCATTTTGCACTTGGCGCTTTCTTCTTTTAAAAGTTTCTTTTTGCTTTTGTTTCTGTTGATGCCATGGTGCATATCCTGCATGCTTTATTGCACGGCCTCCATCTGTGTGTGTGTGTACTTGTGTGTGAGGGCGAAAAAATGCCGCTTTGTGCATGTGCAAAGTCCTTGTTTTGCATTTTTCCTCCGTTCAGGGGGGCTCTACCAAACAAATGCTGCTGGTGGTGGTGGACATTGGTCATCATTCATCAAAGTGAAATGTTGATTTAGTGTTTGTGTGTGGGCGTCGTTGTTGTTGTTGTGTGTTGTTACTTTCTGCAGATGATGCAAATTTGTGTATTTCCTTGCTTCACTCTTTTTTACTCACATCGTTTGGGATTTTGTGCCGGACTTGTGTGCAATTGGGCGCCATCGTCACCGCCGCTCATGCATCCATCGAATGTGTGTGTGCTCTAAGGGAGTGGCGGAGAGGCGGCCGCAACGGAAGCTGCCGGTGTGTGTGTGTGTTTGTGTACCCTTTCGAATTTTTTGATGAATTGAGGGCTGTTTGCAATTTTTTTGCGCTGCATATACACTTTGAAATTGCTCTGCTGCAATACTTCTCTGCTTCGGTTGATTTCGTTTTCGTTCTCGTTTTTTTTTCGATTCAAATTGGGTGTTGCACTTTTTGCGCTCTTATGTGTACTTTTGCCGTTCATAGTCGTTCATTTGGTGCTGTCATGTTGTTGTTTTTGATATTTTTTTTTTTTAGATTTTTTGCAATCTCTACAGCAAAAGCGGTTTTGATTAGTAAAAAATGTGCAATTTTTTACTCTGTTTCGCAAAGTGCAATTGTTTGTGTTGTTGTTTTGTGCTTTTGCATTGCGTTTCATCGCTGACCAATGACAACGATGCGCATACACTGCAGTGGGTGTGGCATTCGTTCGTTAGCTGCCTTTTGATGGCAATTAAAATGGTTTCAGTCGAATGTTCATTTGGTTGTCATATCTGATGTGGATTGATTTGATTTGAGTTTTTTTAGAGTTTATAGAATTTTTGGGTTTTAATGCAAATAGGATATATTCCATGTATCAAAAAATCAGATAAATAAAATCTGATTTCTTGGACCGAAGCAAGAAAAAGTTCTATGAAAGGTGGGTCATAAGCCCTTTTAGAACTCTCTGTGAACTAAACTTTATTTTCCCAGTAAACATGTCACTTCAATTACAAATTAGCCTTCTATGGCACTAAACCATCACACGACAGGCCGCAAGGGGACCGTACAAACTAAGTGGCGTCACAACGGTCACACATGCCGCCACCAAAGAAACAATAAGTCTTGACTCAATTCTAGAAAAATTGAAATAAAAGCTAACGTAGCGAGCATGAGCAAAATGCTCTTCCACTCATAGCTGCACGATTTTCAAAGCAAATCACACAAAATTTCGGCCACAAAAGTTCGGTCCGCAAAGCAAAAAAAAGAAAATAAATTTGAAGAAAAAAGAAGAAAATACTGAAGTAATTTTCATTATTTCTATATCGTAACGTAGACATCGCGTACTTGTTGCTGGTCTTTTTGCGGCCGCAACAATAGTGCGATCGACGTCATTTTCCCAATTCTTTCTTTTCGAAATTTTTGTGAGACTATTACGAGACAAACGCGTCGCAAATTCACGACGAACGACTGAAGCGTGTACATCGTTATTTCGTCTTTTTCATTCTTTTTCATTTTTTCCCCCTTTGTTGGTCTTCTTTTAGGCTGTGAAACCTTAAGGAGTACAAAGCCCAACCTTCAATATGCTGTAGGGAAAATGCGAGGAAATTGTAAAATGAGCGCGCTCTGGATCTGATTTGAGTTTTGTGAATCGCTTTTCCATGGAAAAATTTACGTTTTGTGAGCTATGGTGGAAATACATGCCAGGGATGCAACGGAGAAGAATTTTTGAAGATTTATTTCAATAGGAAATGGTTGGAGGATCAGGCAGACTAACGAATCGTTGAGAGGATCGCTGGAAGATCCGCAGATTTTCTTAGTTGTTATACGATCAGTTGGGAATTTCTTCAATCAGCTGAAATATCTGTGGTCACGCCCACCTTCTCACCAAAGAAACTAAAACTTCTTGAATTACTTCGCTCTCAGACCAACTCTTAATGGAATTAAACCAAAGTTCAGTCCCTGCCAAAAGCCTCACAGCATCGAACTAGTAAACTACGCTTTTCCATGGTAACGAATTCGTCGTCGTCATCGTCGTTGTCGTCGTCGCATCATCATCGTCATCATCGTCATCATCTTCATTGTCGGGCAATTCGTCGTGCGATCGATGCGCAATGCATTTTCGGGGCAAGCAAACCAAAAAACCAAGTGATCGCATTTTCAGCACACAGAAAATTGCTGCAAGTGGCTAAGCTTCTTCTTCTTCTTCTTCTGGCCCAAAGACCATGTGCTTTACGCTTGCTGCCTGGCTGCCTTGCGACAGCGGGATTGATCATGCGCTCACGCAAAATAGTCGTGCACGATTTAGTTCGTGATTTTGGGAACCAAATGAAAAACAACAATAACAACAACAACAACAACAACAATAACAACAAAATAAATATAGAACTAAAAGACGAAATGCAGCAACAAGTACATACATACCAACAGCAACAACAGCAACGCGATCATGGCCAAACAGTTGGCAACAGTTGTGTGTTGTTCTGTTCCTCCGCCTTCGCGTCCCTGCCTACCTTCGAGTCTTCTGTTATTATTTCGTATGTCGCGAATTCGTTGGGGAAATTCATCTCGTCTCATCATCTCTGCGTTGTTGTCGGTCGGTTGCAGCATTGTTGGCGGCGGGCGTCATTGCACGTCCTCGTCCGCCGTCATCATCCACATCGTCGCACGCCTAGCGCAAGTGTCTCTGCTGATGCCGTTGCTGTTGCTGTTGCTGGTGGTGGTGTCTCTGTGAGAATTCCTTCTTTTTTTGTTTTGTTTTGTTGTCTTACCTTGAAAATCGCAGTGGCTTTGGGTGGACTACGAGCGTAGAACATTTTCACAGCCTATCTCAACGGCAGCTGTGATGGTGGTCATATTGTTCTGGCTCAGCTGCAGCTACAGCAACAGCTTCTGCTCCTGCAGCTGCTTTCGTGTGCCTCGCAGTTATTTGTGCTCCCATTGTGGACAGTTTCCTAGAGTCCGTCCGTTGCCAATGAGGATCGCATTCACGTCCGGCGTACTTGAATTTGCGGTACGTGTCCATCCGTTTGTCTGTCCATGAGCCGCGTGGCCTCATTGTGAGCTAATGCCACTCTTCATACCGCGATCGTCTCTCCATGGAGGTTCAGTGATGCACTTTGATTTGCAGTTTGCCGTGGAGTGTTTTGTCTTTTTTGATTTATGAGATTTATTGTTGGAACGTTTCTTTCAATGTTCTTTCGTTGGCTGAAGGTTTGGGCCCACAGTTTGGTGCCATTTTTACCCTAAGTCGTGTGTCGCATTTGCTGAATGCAGCAAGTGCCTCTTGCGACTGACTCTGTGGTATTTTTAGAACTTTTTGCTATTGAATTGATGAGCAGGAGTGCGGGTGTGGGAAGAGTTGCAGTTGATTTAGATTTCTTTTGAGCTTTGACCTCTTCGCTTTCAATTAAAAGTTACGTTGGATCCTTTTTAATTAATAGGAATGACTTTTGAAAGATTTCTGAATGAAGCAGAGGGGCTACACGGGGGGTTATTGCGAAGTTCTTTGAAGAAATCCCAAAATGCACCAACACGCTTGCCATTAATCACTTCTCCTTATCCATGGCGTCCAATCGCGACACTCGTTTTCATTTTGCCAACTAAAAAGACACACTTCCTGAAAATCATTTTACAAAGCGAGTACATACCAGCGACAAATTCCACCGCAACATTCCACAAAGTAAATCTAAGCTGACAAAGTCGACAGGCCTAAACTGCATAGAGGCAAAAAGAGAGAAGAGAGAAAAAAAACTGTAAAACGTCACAACATTAATTTCACCCAAATCGGCCAAGACCACTCACTAAACATTTCAAATCTAACGGCAATGGCACCGAAAGTCACCAAACGTTGTGCCAACAATAAATCTTACACGCCATGCGGCGGCCTGCTTAGCCTTTTCGACGGAAAGTAACAACATTTCAAATGCAAATCAGCCACAACAGAGCGGCCAGAGTCCTTGTTGGGACCAAGAAAAACAAAAAAAAACCGTAAAAAGGAAAAAAAAAAGTTCGTACCACCAAACGGCCACTCTCACAACACGGTAATGTACGAATTGCTCGAGTGCGCCAAACAAATTCCTTAAGGCTAAATGCGCGCATGCGTCTTAAATGCCACAATAAATAAATGAATGTGTGCGCAGCGGCGGCGGCGAGATTGTGCGACGGCGACTGCGTTCCAAAAGATTTAAATCTTCAACGCGCAGCGAATTAAGCTGTTGACACATAACATCATGTCGCACTTGTCCCAGCGAGCGGTGGACTGGACCGCGGGAATGGCGTGTGGAGAGTGCTCAGCGTAGACTTGAAAAAACTTTTGCCAATAGCCAGCGGAATCAGGCAACAACAAATTAAAGAAAAAAAAAAAAAAAACAACAACAAATCGTTTTACAACTCTGAGCAATTTGTGACTGGAAATTGTTTGTTATCGTGGCCGACAACGACGTTGAAATGCGCATTGATAGCAAGGCATTTGCTATTTGGACTTTTGAGCTATTATGTGTGCCTGTGACTTTCTAACTAATTTCAAAGCTGTTGGTTTTATCTGTCATCGGCGATCGTTTCTCATCGTGTTGGCTCATGGGTTGACTCTAGAAATAAACTCAATCAAAGTGCATTTGTTTCTGATAGCGTAAATATTTTGAAGTTTTAAGTAGAGGGGAATGAGTCAACGAATGAGTTTGCTAGATGTTTACACGGGAGTACCTTCACAGACAGACGCACTTTGAATGTTATTAATATAGATTTACCCTTTATTTGAATAGATTAGTACTTGTAGCCTAGATCCTTTGCCTCCTTTGCCTCTTTTGCCACGATAACTAATTTCATTCCAGACTCATCCAACATTTTTCACCAAATGCCACTACTTTATCTTCCCTACCCGCAGTGAATCTCTCACTCGAATTGTCAATGCTGCACGGCGACCGGCTTTAATTTTTAATATTTTGTACTTCCATCCGAGTTTCGACATAAAACTAAATAATACATACCAACCAAAAAAGGAATGGAGCCAACCAAATGAAAAAAAATAACAAACAGGGACGAAACTAATTTCAGCGCTAATCGAGTAAACTGCAGTGCCACTTTGCACCAGCACTCCGAGTTGAGTCGAGTCGCACTTACACCCACCCTTCTCCCCCGCTCACGGACGTAAAATATTTCGGGGTACAAAAATTGTAATTTCTAGAAAAACCGTTAACAAAATAAAATGCCAGCGCACGAAATCCCCAACTCCCACATGCGAAACGAACGATACGAAATGCCATTTTGAAATGTAAACGGCCGTGCTGGAAAACGAGGCAAAAGAACTCCGAACGACACACAAAACGTACACCACCACCGAAAACTGCTGCGCCGCATAAGGTCATCAATTCCAACTGGCACGCCATCTATCTACAGCGGGGCGAGTCCTTTAAACGACCTCTGGACGAGGCTCTTGGTCCAGCAGCAGGAACAGTCAGAGCAACGACAACACCACATAGCAACACAGCAAGGACAAAGAAGGCAACTGCAGCAAGTACAACTAGCAACCAACAAATGTCAGCACAGGATTAGAAAATTCGACTTGCAAAGCCCTCACAGCTGCGCCGCAGCAGAAAGGATGCCAACAGTACATGAATGCATGTTGGTTGGGCATTCGCGTAATATCCTTTCCACCAAAAGCGACTGAGACAAGACCTCGGAGGCAAGTCGTAGCCATACACCAGCCCTTCAAACGGGCTGGAGATGCAACGAACTCACGCGAATGCACGAACATTAAATATATCCGACGAGAATGAAGACTATGGCGACGACGCACGCAAGGACATTTGAAGGATAAATTCGTTCAAGCAAAAATGCAGAGAAAGAAATTTTGAAAAACTCCAAAAACAAATTTAATAAAAATTCGGTGGAAAAATTTAAATTTAGTTTTTAAAAAATGTTTTTTCTAATTTTTTCAGTGTAGTATCCTAAAAAAAAACATTTCAAAAAAATAGAAAAATTGAGGACTAAATAAATGATAAACGAAAATAAAATGCCACAGCAGGACAGGCTGTGGGAGTAGCAGTGCAAGTGTAAGTGGAAGTGAGTGTGAGAGTGGCAGTGGCAGTGGGCGGCTGATGACTGCAGCACGGACTCTTCGACAGGATTACAAGAATACTCAAAGGAGCGACACACTCTTGCATACAACAAAATAATAAAAATAACGGAATATAAACCCAAAATTGAAATGCAACCCGCAACGGGTAAAAATGTGCTTGGCACGAGTTGGGACATCGGTTGGGAATGGCGAAACACTGCTGAAGCATTGGATTATACATACATAGCGCATGGATATGCGCGTATTTCCCAAGGCTGCACACAGCTCGTGCGGTAGGTATGTACGCGATGCGAGGCAATGCGGCGGCAATGCAGGCGATTCACTGTGTAATATGTCGAATTTGTTAAAATAACATTTTCATGCGATGTTTTAATAAATAATCCCCTTCCTACAACAAAAAAAAACCGAAACAACAACAACCACAGCTCTGGCAGAAACAGCAAAATGATAGCCCATAAACGTACCAACAGCGCGACGACACGATGGAATTGTCGATATTGCTCGGTACTGCTGCTGGTATGGTTGCCTGAGATTGAGTTTTTTGGTTTTGTGTGCGGTGGCACTCTTTGAAAGCCTGGTAGAAGATCCATTTTTAAATACTATTTGTCAAAAATGCCCAAACACAAAATCCAGTGACACGAAATCCACAAATACCGTGTGTGTAGGTTAGGTTAGATTAGAGTGGCGGAGATATGCTTCACATACCACAATGCGGTCCATAGTGTTACCAAGACACTCTGTCTCACTCGAAGTTTGCAGTCCGGTCCTTTTGTGGTCCTTATCTAGCTAGAGCCTGACAAGGATGTGACACAAACATGATTTGGCTGCTTCTTTTCTCGTCACTGCGATGTCAAATGGACAACAAACTCTGGAGACTTCAATCACCACTGAAGTAGGTGTGTAGGCAAGTAAGTACTCTGTGTGTACTGTAAAGCTGCCAAACATTGACCTTTCGCTATCGCTGGCATGTCAGCCAAGAGCAAACAATAAAAAGAACAGCAACAATATCACCGCCACATGACGCACCACAGTGCAACAACAACAACAACAACTATAACAATAACAAAAAAAAATACCACAACAACAACGTACAAAAAATCGTGCGTGCCCTCAAGACTTGCTGCACATAAGGCACGACTTGCTGCGTCCTCTCCAGTTTGGCATATACCCTTTCCACCTCCTCCCAAAGCACAGCAGCTTTGGAAATCAGCATAAAACTGCGTTTATTGTTTGGCGCTGATGTTGTTTTTGTTTTTGTATTTGTATTTATTTTCGCCTGCCTCTTGCTGCTTATAGTATTTTGGCCTGTGCTGTATTGAAATTGGGGAATGCATGTATAGAAAACAAGAAAAAAAAAATAATAAAGAAAAAAAAAACCCAAAACAAACGAGTGCAGAGCGAATGACATTCGCAGTGCTCCAAGAGACAATGCGCAACTGCAACTGTGGTAAAACGGCCGCAACACGATCAGCGTCAGGAAAAGTCAGTCTGGCGTAAAGACGAAAATCGTGAGGAATCTTTTAAGCATGCGGTTGAGTTGTTGAAGTTCTGTTTGGGGTGTAACTTTTCCGCAGCACGTTCTAGCCTTGTTCTCCTCGCATTGTTGCTTTGGCTGTTGTGGTGCATGCAATTGCTGGAATGCGCGTTAGATTGTAAATATGTGTGTGTATGCATTTGACAAGAACAATTGAAATGTAAGCAAGGGAATCTTTCGAAAATAAAATTATGAATTGATTTTAAAAGATTTTTTGTAAAAAATTAAGAGGCTCTTTTGCTATTACCGGACTTAAGATTTTGACAGAGAATAGCATCACATAGAACACTAAAAGACTCGCAGAGATACCACGCCTCACTGTGGTATTTAAGGTCTATAGGCCTTAATATGTGATCAAGAGAACATCCCAGTAGTAAATTTCGCAAGCCTCTCAGCTAGAGACATGCCAGCACGCCTGCTATGGGAAGAAATTGCACATTCCATCCTCGCTTGGAGGCATGCCGGTATGCCTGCGCTAGAAGGGAGATAGGGTGGTGTCAATGGATTTTCTGGCATGCAATATTGCCTGCCAGCAGACATACGCATGGAAGCGACAGACGTAGGCCTGTTTATTTGTCCCGTTTCATATAAAAAAGAAGTAAAGGTTGGAAGCGAGGAGGGCAGGCATCCGAGCTCTTAAAGAGGCATACTGGCATGCCTGCAGACACCTTCTTTTGTCCACTGGGGTAACTCTGCAACTGTCTAGCTTTAACCAGAAACTGGTGGAAGATTTTTGGTGGAGCTACAAAGCAGAAGTCGCAACCAAGGAACTTCAAAGTTTAAAGTCCTTCGCTTTAAGGTTTGAAACGTTCGGACTAGATGTAAAGCTAACAGTTACCACACTAACCTAACCTGTCCGGCTGTACTGAAACTTCTCAGGATTAGTTTTTATGCTCGAAATATCATGTCGTATCAATAGTAGCAACATTCCTTTATTGGCAGTGGTGGTTTAGTTAGAGGACACTGAAAAATTGCTGCCTAAATGAAAGTAATTTCCTTATAAGTTGTCATTGTTGCTGTCAACTGTTGTTTAATTATGCCTAAAGCAAGTGAAATAAGCTATGAAAATATGTAAGAATGTCCAAAGGAGAAAAATGGTATTAAAGACTTAAGCCTTTCAACGCGGGCAATAGATTTAATTATGGCCAAGTGAACAACAGCGTCAAAGAACAAAGAAATATAAAAATGTTCTCTGTACACACATTCGGAATGAAACCAATCACTAACCAGCGGAGGCAATATTTATAATTGGAAACAAGAACGGAGCATTGTGTGCTGTGACATTTTCTTTTATCCCAGCGACCAAATGAAAATAACGTGATAAGCATTAAAAACTTTTATCGCTTTGCCATCAACCTAATTTTATGGCCGAGCGACATTTAACATTCAACCATTTGAGCTTTTACCTTGGACCCGGCTTTCACCATTCCACCACCCACAATTTTCTCAAGTGCTCCCCCCCTCAATACTGCTGCTGATGCCACTTGACTTTATGCACTGCCTGCACGAAGCGGTGTAGCGCGGTGTTAAAAACCAATTGAGTGATTCATTATTCAAAGGAATAGTAAAATGACAACCCAAACTGCCAAGTCGAAGAGAGAAGGTTGGAGGGGCTCAGCATCGCTATAGCGGAATCGGCACACATCTACGCTGCACCAATTTCGCATTTACGAACGAACGGGAAGCACACACACACACACACACATGCCTTCTTCTGTTTGCGCTTCTTCAATTTTATTTTTGCTAGCTGCTAGCTGCTGCTGCAGTACTGTAAATATTTCAAAAGGATATTGCACATCACAATTCACAAGGCTTTGGCATTTAAATGCGAGCGCGCGAGTGCCACTGTGTGCTGCTTAGTTTGGCACATGCAAGTTGCAAGTACAACCGAGAACGGCCCAAGTGCAATAAAAATTGTAAAAATTGCACGAAATTTCACGGCGGCACCAGCAACAAGAACAACAGCAAATAATAGTCGTACCACCAAACAAAGCACTCGTCGTCGTTGCTGTTGCAGCTACCTTCCAACGTCGCCTCGCACTTACGTGGCCGCATGGCATGCAAGGCAAATGGCAGCCCAGGATATACTCGATTCGTATATGTTGCAAGCGTCATAAATGAAAGTAGTCGTCGCAGTTGTCGTTGTTGTTGCTGTTGTCGTTGTTGTTGTTGTTGTTGTTGTTGTTGTTGTTGTTATTGTCGTCGGTGGCAGCAAACGAGCAGCACGGGAAATTTGCCAGGACATGACTGTTTCCGTTTTGTAACACCTTTGCGCCAAGTGCACGCTGCCACCATCACCATCACTACCACGACTACGTATTCCAACCAAAGCTAAGCAAACCAAACAAACAAGCAGGCTACCTTGTATGAGAAGAGCTCCTTGTTGTCGAAGCGGTGCTTAGGAGGGAGGAAGGCTGTGTTGAGCACCTCCTCGGTTGCTCGTAGAGCCTCCGCTTAGGAGCCTTTTCGTTTTATGTTTGCATTCAATCGCATGAAAAATGCAAACATTTACGCTCATTCCACATACAAACACACACACACACACACTCATACACGGCGCACGAAAGTCACCGTTACTCTGCAGGAGTAGTGGGGCTCCCTCTATCGGTGTATGTGTACATAACACAAAAAAAAAATAGCAAACTATTTGCTGTCTTTATTATCCTGTTTGTCTGTTTGCTTTTTCATTTGTTCGACTTGGCTATGACTGCCGCCGCTTGCATTGTACTTTTTGCAGCTATGTACCCCCGTCTCATAGTAGCAAGTATTTGTTTGCTTTTTGTGCTGCCTCCACTGCAGTTTGTTTTTATGTGTGGCAAGTGCATTTGAATTGCTCCGGGAGCCTCTTCTCATTTCACACGGAGAAAAAAACAAATTCAGTAATTCATGGCATATGGATTCGTTTGCTGTGAAATGAATTGGAAAATTATTATAAAGTGTTGCTAAGGGGTTAATTGAAGTCCCAATGGCATTAGTGGGGGTATTAAGCCTTTGGATTATTGTTTAATTAGAGTTTTATTTTCGTAGACCGTTCATGTTTCATGCCCTGGTGCTTCATTTAATTTGGATGCATTTTTTTTTTAAACGTGGGCACATGGAACTTATCTTATATTGAGAACCATAGGTTTTCACGAATGACAATACGCTTTACAGCCGCACAATAGTAAGAAATAAAGAAAAAATAAGTTCGGTTCTTCGGCCTTTTTTTTTGGTATTAATTTACCGGACGAAACAAGCTCAGTCCGAAGGAAAACTGGAATATATTCTAGTAGTCAGGCTCAGAATCGCTCGTTGAAACTTTTTCTAGATCACATGGTTTATGTTTTTTTAATAGAAAAAATGGTTTGATGAAATTTAATCATACGCAGTGTATGCCAGTAGGAAATTGTTTCCTTGAAATTAAGTCCAAATATCACAAATGAGAGTTGGTTAACGTATATTTTAAGGAGTATTCTGCAAGCGTGTGTTTAGAAAAACTGCCAACCACCGATTGTTTATTCTGACACCCGAAAACTACGCAGAATGTACACTTTTTGCATCTCCAATAGCCCCAGAGGAAAAAGGTTCCACAAAGTAAGGCGAGTGTGGAGTCAATCGAAGTCTCTCACTAAATTTTACGAAACTATCCAATGTGTCATTCGTAGAAACAAATTTCCTGAGTCTACTCAAATGCCCTGGAGTGCAGGAGTTTTTTTCTGGAACTGATAAATAATTTAATTTATAATTTTAGGAAGCTCAAAAGCGCCATTGAAAGCGGAGGACAGTAGCTTTCGATGTAGCTATCTATATTTATTAAGACTCCAAAAAACGACACACGCAAATTTGTCCCCACCTGTTGGACACCTAAACTATACCGTTGTCAAAGTTCGAAATTGAGTCTAACACATTGGATTTAGAAAGCATATTAAATTTGTATTCCTGAATTGGAACTAAATCACGGGAATAATTTAAAAAAAAAGCATGCGCTCCTGGAAGAACGGTTGAATTTTTTTTTTCGTAGTGTAATCTGAAAAGGAAGAAGTGAGGTGTTTTTTGGCGTTCGGTAGAATCAAAAAATTTACAATTGGATGGTTCAACTGCACTATATCCAGTACCCAACATCTGAATCCTGTGTCCAACAGCTGGGCAGCTCCGCTAATCTGACATAATGTTGCACCTTTTCCATTTTCACATTAAATTTTCACACCACTTCCAGAACTTGACACAGAAATTAAAACCAAAAAAAAACAACTCGTAAAACTCAAACTGACTTCCAACCGAGTTCGCCTTAACAGAATATGCGTAGAACGTCTTGACATGAACAACAGGTACAAAGGCAAACGACCAAAGGAATTTTTCTCAAATGCACGATTATAGCAGCAACACAAGTGCAACAAGCACTTGTTGCCACATGCCACATTCAAATTACACAATTGCTACGAAGGAAAATGCGACAACAAAAACTCAACATCAGCGAGCAATGCTTGCTTGACTTCCTTTTTTGTTATTGTTGTTGTTGTCTGTTTGCCTCAAAGGTGTCCACCGAAATTATGCCAAAATGCAGGCAAAGACACCGAACAAGAAGAACAACTAAACCGTGGTCACCGTCACCACGCTGAGAAGTAGCGGAAGGCAGGCAGGCAGGCAGGCAGCATCTTCTTGTGGCACGAAAAACTAATTTAAATTTAAATGTTTAATGCACGAAATTGTTTAAAGTTTAAACTAAGTGAAAAGACAGTAGTTGCAAGTTTTAAGCTACATGAACATCATCACCGTTGCAAGGAGTAGGCTTTTGCTGGTTGACACTAAAATATATTTGAACAAAAAAAGGAGCGCTTGGTTGAAAGGTTACCAAGCAAGTCAAGCCAAGCAGCAATTAGCTGGGTGCATTAACATGATACCGAAGCATGGAGAAATCCTATAGTCAGGGAGTTACCAATTTGATGGCGTATTTTGTTGTCCATTGAGGGACTTTACTTCTATTAACTGGAACGGGAAAAATTTAATTTCATAATCACTTCCTTGGGACTATCTACTCTACTCCTACTGCCCTTAACTCACACTTTACCTACCTAATTAGCCCTTCTCTATTGCTCTCTCTCTCTCTCCATCACTCTATCACTCGTCCACCTCGTTGCCTGGATCTTTCCCAATGTCTCACAGTCTTAACAAACAAATTAGTTTATATCTCTGCGTCCAAACGAAGAGGTGTTGACCTGCTTGGCCCCTGCACCAGCCAACACATAAACGGCAAACGAAAACAGAAGACCAAACCGAACCGACCGAACCAAAACCCAATTGTCGCCCTCGACAACCAAATCCAAAAAGATGTTCAACCAGTTCAGCGCACTTGTGTGTCCCTAATTGAAATTATGTGATAACAGGCTCCATTCTCTGGTTAACATGCCCGAACGAACATCGAACGATTTTGTAGCGCGCGAGAAGTTGGCGCAATGTTGTTAACTTGTCGCCATTGTCGCTGCCACTTAATGTTGCTGACGCTGCTGCTGCTGTTACTGTTGCTGCTACTGCTGTCGTTGCTGCTACACTGTTCACTGTTCGCTGTTCGCGCAGCCATCGGGCACCTGTATTTGTAATTTAAGTTGAACGAAGCTGCAGTGGTGTTAAAAAGTCACAAACGGTAGGGGGGACAACGACAATGACGACAACGATTGCGACTGCGACTGGCGTTGCTGTTCCTTCTAATTGTTGTCAACTTAAGCTTAAATGTTTGTCAAACCGAAGACGTGTCGTTGCTACTACATGTCAAATGAAATGACAAAAATTGCTTGACAATATAACAACAACAACAGCAACAACAAAAACAGCAAAGTAGTAAAAAATAGTAGGTTTGTAGAAAAAAAGGCACTGAAGGCACAAATGCGCTGTTTACACTGTCTAATTTCGCTTGTTCAGTGTCCAGTCTATGTTCGTATGAATGTGTGTGAGTCTGAGTGTGTATTTGTATTTGAGTGTACTGATGCAGTCTTCCTCTTTTTGATAAGATCCAAGTGAAATTGTGCTGCCTTTGTCTGTACGAATGCGATTTAGCTAAACTCAGGCTCATAGCAAATAGGCATGATGATGCCTGTGCCTCCATTTCTCGTTTATGTGTTATGGCCTCATCTTTGCTTTTCATTTCTATTTTTTTTTATTGAAGGAAATTTCATCATACGAAATTTTCAAAGTGAAATTCCATCAAGTGGAAAGCACTTGTTTGTCGACAATGTCCAGGAGAAGTACTAGAAGGCATTCTAACCTATCCTGCCACACTACTAGTAATTGTAAAAGAGAAAACTACTCCATGTGTTCATGTGTGTGTGTGTGTGTGATGGACTTGAAAAAAGTCTAAAATTAACAAAAAAATACAACCAAAAAAAGCTGTTACACACACACATATGCACACAACTCATACCTAATTCGCACAAATGGAAAATGTAAACGAATTTCCTGTTCATTACCAGCTTCGTTTCGGGTTTCTTCTCTTCTCAAATGCCTCTGTGTGTATATGTGTGTGTGTGTGTGTGTGTGTGTGGTATGGTGTTGCTGGTTTGAACTGGGTGAAAGGTTACACAGTGGTTTAAGTGGGTTCATTGCTTTGTGTTCAAGTGTTTTCAGAAATACATGGAATTAGGCGTTAGTTACTTAAAAGGGGGCAGCAGCACGTGGTTGGTAGGGGAAGGGACTATTTCGTTACTGGATTAAGATGGATCAAATAGTAAAAACTTCGATTTTTTTTTTTACCAGGCTGTTTGCTTCGTTTGGCTAATTAAAATCGGGGCGAGCAATTTTTTGGAATGGAATTGGAAGGAAATGAAAATAGACCGGAACAAAATGGAATTAAAGCAAACTTAGAAATGAAATTGGAACAAAATGTAAATGGGCCGGAACCAAATGGAATTGGAACAAAATGGAAATGGAACGGAACCAAATGAAAATGGAACAAAATTTTGCAATGAAACACGAATGAAGTGCAAATTACGGAAAATCGATTTTAAGTTGTTTTTTTATTTGCATGGAAATTATGTTGGGAACGGAATGGGATTGGAACAGAATCGAAATGGAAATGGACTGCAGCAAAATCGAATTGGAAAAAACTTAGAAATGGAACATCTACGGAACGGGAATGGAATGGAATGGAATGGAATGGAATGGAATGGAATGGAATGGAATGGAATGGAATGGAATGGAATGGAATGGAATGGAATGGAATGGAAGTGGAACAGGAACGAAATGGAAATGGTACAAAATGTCGTGGAGATTATTGGAAAATTATCGTAAAATCCCCAAAAAAAAATAATTATCGGAGAAGGTATCGTACTCATATGTGTGTGCAGAACGTTTCAACTTCGGTCTGACCGAAGCTAATTCTCTCACTAGTTCACCTCTTAAATGGTTTTATTGTAGTTTCAATTTAATCCACAACTAAACTGGTTAAGCCTAAAAAGTTATACCTCCTTCCGCCCCCACAAAAAATAGGCTAACTCAAATCGTCACTGCTTCATCAAAGATTTACTACCACGTCCAGAAATAGCAATTTACGTATGAGCTAGTGTGTTATTTGCACACGAGGTGTAAGTAAATATGGAAATGATGGAAGCAAACAAAAGATAGAAGACTGCTGAAATTCACTAGCCAAAAATACTATAGTGTACCCACCATAAAGCAAACCCAACCACCCACCGTCACTCAGCCAACATCTACGGAAATTCTAGAAGGCACACTAACACACACTAATACACAAAAACACACACACACACACACCCGTGCACTGAAATATGATATCAAAAATGAAATTTACTTTAGTCCTTACTTTTATCGCAGTCTCAATGTGTGGCATATGTGTCTAAGCGTTTGTATGGATTTGAAGGCATTGCCTACGAGTATATCAACTGAAACACAAAACGTTATATGTGGCAAGTACTATTTATAACCGAAGGATTTCCAACTCATACGTTTACGTGTATTTCCTGCGGGGGGAAATTGCATTTTTAAGTGAAATTTGAATTTTTGCCTTTTGCCTTTTGTCGACCGAACTACTAAATTCTGAGAGCTTTTAAAATTTACGCAAATGTCTGGACCCACTCTCGTACCTATTGTCTAAGCGTCTGCCACTAAAACAAAACTATCGTTTCGAGCATCTTTCGTTCCATACAGCGCATTAATGCACTGCGAGCCATTTGGCAAACAAAACATTTCCATTTGAATAATTTAGACATTTCGTTGATGAATAACCAACAGCATTGATAAATTTGCGTTAGCCATAGAGAAAGAAATGAAAATGGATTTCGGTTTAGTAGAAATGCGCAAAACACATACCAAAAAAAAAAAAAAACACTCAAACATTGCAAGATGCTGAGATTTTCAAAAGGTATTCCATAAGGCAGAGTAGAGGCTGTGTATGGTAATCGATATTTTGTTAGTCATTGTGGACTGCAAATAAAAACTCGAAAAAATAGGAACTAAAATTGGAAAAACAAAAGACTATACATTGTCCACTTCGGTTAGGTTGGTAGCGCAAAAAATGAAAAAAAGCCAAAAAAAAAGGCTCAACTGAAATTGCAAATCTAAATCAAGGTAAATTTGCAAATGACCTGCAGTTGTTGGAACGATTGAAAGATGAATATGTCAAACTCTTATAGTCGGTCATACTAACTTCAACGAGCTTAGGAAAATAAAAAAATAATTAACTTTGTGGATGCATTGGTGCATGGTCGAATACTTGTGGTTTGGGGTTGCTCCAATAGCGGCAATTTTGCTAGTTCGTATAGCGGCTGAGTCAAAAATGGACCCCGTCTGAGAAGATCATTTTTGGCCAAAATCCGGATCTCCAGCGCCCAAATAGCAAACTCATGGCTTCAATTCTTGCGTCAGCACTATCTCATACGGATATAGGCTCAAATCCAATCACAAAATAAGCCTGGTTGACTCTCTGGCGTCATCGGCACCGAATCAATGAGTATGGGTCTTCTGCGACACTGACCGCTATGGCGCTATGACATTTTCTTCACTTCGCACCAATCCCTGTCTGGCTGGTGGCTTTATGTCCAAAAGAGTGTACTCATGCCTGCGGATGGATTTTTATTTCTTCCTTAAATTTTACACCGATAATGTTCAAATGTTCTTTACTCCGGATCCATGTTCATGCTGTTGAAACTGTATATGCCGTCACAAGTTGTAGTCTCCAAGGAAAGAAGATGATGAAGTTACTTCAAAGTGGGCAGTAGTTTCTGTGGTTTTTTCTCTCTTTCATTTCCTTAAGACAACGTTGCCATATTTTATAGTACTTACGCATATGATTTCCTTTGACTGAAGTAGGTACCTGGGCCTTTTGCATATGACCTCAAAATCACTTATGCAAAGGCCCATAATAAAGATTGTCGGAGGCATACAAAAAGAAAAGGAAATGCTCGACTGACTTGACTTGCTTTACGCATAAATTTTACATATTTTACGCATAATGTTACGATTTGTTTTCTTTTAAAGCATAAAGAGTTTTTGCCATTTCTTTTGTGTTCTTGTTTTATAGTCTTAATATAATTTTACTATGACTTATGACGATGATGCACTTTTTAGATACGAGTCTAAGGCATAAAATCAAGGGAATATGTAATGTAGGAACGAACGCCACCCCAACACTCATGCAATAAAGGAATAAAATGAAAACATTTCAATTCTCAAATATAAAATAGAAAAATGCAGTAAGTCAGTTAAAGTAGGCAAATGGGGGGCAGCAGGGGGGTGGCTCTACATTTTATGAGCACCAACTTATGCATATTTCAAGCATAAAATTTGCTAGTGTAGATTCTTATCTAATGGGCATTTTCCTCTTAATACGTTTTCAATGTTCGCAAGGGGCATTTGTTAGAAACTAGCAGAAACCACAACATGGCAAAACAATTCAATTAATTATGGCAACAACACAGTCTGTGTACACATTCAAAATTAATTAGATTTGCTGTAAATTACGGTGAGTAGTTTACATGGCCCCCCTTACCACCCGAACTGCCTAACTCCTACTCTCAACTGAGGCCTATAAAAAGGTAAGACCAGGCCAATTGCAATTTTAGCACGCTACTTCCACATTAATTTTGATGATTTAATATTGTGGAAAAGGCCTTACCTTTACGCAGGCGGCCGACAGAAGTTACAGTTGCGAAACAACTGCTCGCAAGTACTTGCTACCCACCAGTGTGCGGTCGACATCAACTGACTTCCACTTCAACGTTATAAAATATTGCGTACGTACGAGTACTTGAACGTTCGTAATTCCTTTTTGTAATATTTTCTTATTAACATATTTAATGTTATTTAATTAGCGTACACAACAACTACAACAACCACAGCAACTGCTTAACTGCATCCATAAACTAAATTATATTTCAATGATTACACGCACTGTAAAATGTACGTATACGTACGTACGGATGTGCAAAAGATGAATTGCATCTGTCCTCGGAACACTTACGAGTGTGCTTGCCCCCCAATCTCATTGTTCATAGGCAATGTGGAGTTGTGGCAGGGAAAACGCAGGTTAGTTGAGAGACCGGCTGCCTACCGGGCCTACCTGCCTGCCTGCCCAACTGCCTCAAGTTATTTAATTTACTGGCCAATTACATGTCCACTGGTACTTACTTACCCGCCGTTTGTGTCTGCCCTTTTAATATATTAATTATTAACATAATTCGTCGTTAATTTTACACGTTTTGTTTGCAATTCAGACGCAAGTTGCGTTCTCTTGCCGTTTTCTCTTCCGCTTTTGATATAATTTTTGATATATTGAAGTTAACATCTCTTTTGTTGCTCTGTTAATATTCTATAATTAACTGATGAACAAATTGTTTCTAGAAGAAAAAAAACACAGCCACGAGTAGTGGGGGATTGTTCAATGTTAAATGTTGAATTTATTATTTTTTTTTTCAAGTATGATTGCAAGTGTCATAAATACTCGGGTATTAGTTGGTACTGGCATGTCGTTATTTCGTAATAATACCTACTAGTTGATATTTTATAATAATAAAGTGGAATTTCGGGAAGGTAATAGTTAGTGCGTGTCTACGTGGCGGAGCGACATTGAAATTACTAGGTGCATTTGAGGTAAAATGTTTGATAGACTAATGAGTGACATGACTTAATAGCTTCATTAAAATTAATTCAGGGAACTAGTGCTGAAGCCTGTCTTCGCCAGGTAATTGAACAACTGGAGGGTTGCTCTAGTTTATGAAATTTAGACCTTCTACAGAAAAAAAGTCTTTTCAGGAACCCGAAACGCTGATATGGTCATGCTGACTGACAAGCAAATTGATTTGAAATTAATATTCAAGTCCTTTCCTTTAATGGATGGAGTGCACTTGAATTTTAAATAAATACATTTTTCCAAAAGGAGGCCAAATGGAGGTGTTGTCCACAGTTAAGAGAGTTGGCTGTAGTCCCCTTACAATTTCAGGAAAACAACTCAAATTACTTACAAAAAGTCAAATCGCAAAGAACGGTTTTAAAAACATTTGCGATATTTTCGGTAATTTTATCGATAGTTTCTTGATATTTCATTGATAATTTTTCGATAACTAATCAATGATTTAACGATATTTAATCGAAACTTTTTCGATACTTTTTCCATAATTTATCGATACTTTTTCCATAATTTATCGATAATATTTCTATAATTTTTCGAAAATTTATCGATAATATTTCCATAATTTATCGATAATATTTCTATAACTTTTCGATAATTTATCAAAGATTTATCGATATTTCACAGAAAATTTTTCGATACCTTTTCTATAATTTATCGTTAATTTTTGTATAATTTATCGATATTTTTTCGATAATTTCCATTTACAAACCATTTCAAAATTTTGTTCCAATTCCATTTTATTCCAGTTCAATTCCGTTTCGTTTCAGTTCCATTCCTATTCAGTTCCCAAAATCATTTTCAACCAAATAAAAACTTAAATTCATTGTTTAAATTAAAAATTTTAAATAGTTGATAAAGTGGCGGCCTTTGCGCATTTGGTTAAGGAGTTGCCCTCATTCGTAGATTTTTTTAAAAAATGGGTTTTCCACCTTATTTGCTTCAACTGAGTTTGTAGAATCACAACAAAATAATATTTCTTCAGATTCGATTTATTTTTCGTAAAGTATTTTTTTTATTATTTAATTTTCCTTAGGCAAATAATTTTACTCCAATATGAAATTCACTAATTTATTTTGAAGTATTTAAAATTCTTACCAGTTTCATTAGACGATGAAACTTCACCACAATCCTTAGCAGCGCGTATTCCAATTACCCAAGTGAACAACTCAATTATCAGCTTAAATGCAAAATGCAGCATTAAATCGGCACAAGTGTAAGTGAGGGAATGTGAGGAAGAGAAGGTTTGTAAGAGCGTAAACCTCAGAATGCCTATTTCACGCCTATTGGAATTCATACGCCTCGACGCATTTGCGCCTTATTTGCGGAAGGCTTCGCGAAAACAAAACTTTTCCGTAGAGCAGCATTCAAGTATGAAATATTTGCACCACTCAGCCACCGCCTAAGACTCAATTTCCACTCGAGTTGACATTCATCATTATAGCAGCTTTACGTCGATGTTGATATTTTTGTTGTTGTTGTTGTTGTTGTTGTGGTTGTTATTTAGTGTTGTCAACGCACACAGGATGTTGAGAGGAAATTAATGACAAAATCTGACGGCGCATTAAAAGTGCGGTGACGGTGTAAATATGAGTGATAGTGTGAGGTATTGAGTTGGAATTTCTGTGAACCCAACGTTGCCAAAACGTGTAAATTTTAAAAAAATATAAAAAATATTTTTAAAATTCAAATTCTGATTTGCAGACACTTTTTGCGGTATACACCATAAAGAGACAACTATGGAGTTCCATAAAATACCCATAAAACCTTTCATACAATAATATCTGGCAACACTGCTTCTCCTTGCGTATGAGTAATAATGAAATTATAATTTTCACAGATTGACATTTTCCGGAAAATATAAATGTTGTTGCCATTAGGCTCTTAGACAAAATTATTTCTTGCATCAAGTAAATTTGAAGATTTTCAACCGCATCCAGGAGTGAGTCTTTGGAAACTGTTAACTGTTAGAGTGAATGCAAGAAATTGACAGCTGAAGGTAATAATGATTAAAGTGTCTTTGAAGGATGGATTGGTGAGTATTTGGTGAATTTCATAAAAAAAAATATAGTTTGAATTTAACTTCTTAGTCAACGCATCTTGGCTCTCAACACAATCTCTTCTCCGAATCTAAAATTCCAGAAAAATTCAGTTTTTATTTCTCCTCAACATTACCACAGTCTGTTGCAATCACACACTCACTCAGTCACTCACTCTGCTTGAAGCTCATTAATATTTTATACACCCCAAGTAAGAATGTCGCATCATAATTCAAAGCATATTTAAATATGTTGAAAAATGACAAAAGGCGTAACCACTCACAAGGCAGGACGAAAATGAGCAACAACAAAACGCTCGATATAGAAATGCGCACAAGTGGATTCCAATTAAAAACGCAAACACCAACTCCAGCCCAAAGTAAGGGGGGGGGGGGGGGGGTCTACAGCACACTAGTGAGGGCTGAAGGAAGCCTAAACTATAACGCTAAGCTGCGTAAACAAAATTAAGCCGTTGCAAATGTGCCATGCAACAAGAAGTGAAATTGCGAGCAAGTGAGACTTTACGCTTCGTTGGATATGCCATGGCACGGATTCGCACTTTGTCAACACACAAATGGGGCGGATTAATGCAGCATGATATGTGAGTTGAGTGTCGCAGTGCGGAGGCTGTTTGGTTGCTTACCTGCCTGCCTGCCTGCCGACTGCCGATTACGATTAATGACTTGCACTTAAAATTGCGGCAGTCAACAATAATCAAGCTCAAGTGGCATGCGCACCAATTTGCACCTGAGCAGAAAAGCTGCGGAGTATTTTTTGATTTTTGTTTTATTTTACTCCGCTTCTGGTGACACTAGTCGCACTTAAGTCCCATTCAATGTGAGTATTTTTCGTTTTTCTTCGTCTCCAGCTGTATGAGTGCGTTTTAAACCGCCTCTAATGCTTGTGGCCGTGTTGTTTGGTGTGCTGCGTGCTGCTTAAATGACTGATTGCGTGTTGCTCGACTGGGCACATTTTTCCCGCAATTCCACTTCCACTTCTTGTACAACTCGGTTTCGGGAAATCGCTCCGCTCCGCAACGACTGGCGGCATTTTTTCCGCCTGGCGTCATGATTCCTGTTAGTTATACCTCATCGTATCGGAATTGATTTAGCGAATGCGATTTGTTTAATGGCGCATGAATGAGGGGATTACGTTTTTTTTATTTTTTTCCTTTCTTGCGTATGCAACTGTGATGCTGCAACGCAACTTGTTGGCCGCCTTCCCCGTTACTAACCGCTTTCCTGCAACTCATTGATTGAGGTAATTTTTTTGTAAACGAGCCTTCGCCTCGCGCGCTTTGGTTTGCGTTTTAACGCTTTGACATTTCGTTTGCGTTCTAATTTCTTAATTTATTTGCCGCATTTGACAATTTGTGCTGTTCAATGCAGCACGTGACAAATGTCGCATGCGTTTAAAATTGGTGCAATTTTTCTTGTAAACTATTTTGTTGCCGTTTTTCGTTTTTCGTTTTTTTCCCCTTACCTTTCTGGTCTCTCGCGAAATATTAAAGCTTTAAGCTAAATCCTTCCTGTTCGAGTCTGGTCTGATGTGGTGTGGCGTGGCGTGGTGTGGTGTGGTGTGTTCTTGGTGGCAAACATGCGTCAGCTGCTTGTTTTGCTTCAGTTTACTTTGTTGCCATGCTTGCGTTTGGCGATTAACGTCGCTTGATTAAAGTCTTTTCCTGCGATTTGTTGCCTTAACTTAATTAATATGAGGCTGCATGTTGCATGTCTCTATAATACGCTGGTGTGGATTTGAGTGCTCCAGCTTCGTACGCCACCACTACCACCACCACTTCGATGACTGCCACTGCTGCCTGTCATAATTTATTGTGTGTTTGTGTATCTTGTCTCGCTGAGCATAAAGCTTGTATAAAGTTTACTATTTTTTTTTTACAATATTTTTTTTGTGCTCAGTTTCAGTTACAGCTTGCAAGCAGTAGCTGCTGCGGATCAATTTGTTTTGACATATTTCGCTATTGACAGCGCTTTAATGGATTAACATTTGTATACGTCGTGTTTCTTGCAATTGGAATGTCTTAATATTTGCTGCTGCTGGTAGTTGTTGATGTTGTTGATCCTGTTGTTGTCGTCCGTTTTGTTGTTATTGTTAGTCTCGTGTAGTTTAGTGTTGTGGCCACTTTATCCCAATGAGTTGTTGAGTTTTTATCTTGTCTTTGCGCTCACTCATATAAGCGATAAATTGCAAAAATTGCATACATGACATTGTAAACAGCAGCAGCAAATGTTGCTTCTTGCCTTGATGATGCTATCAGATTTATTATAATATAAAGTTTTTCAATAAGCGCAAAAGAAAACTTGTTTGACACTTTTAATGAAAAAAAAAATCGTATAATGGAATGAAAGAAATGGTCAGACGTGTTTTTTTTCTCGCTGCCAACTAGTTTTAATGTTGTGAGAAAAGTTTAAAATTATAATAATTTTTGTTGTAAATAGTCAAGTCTAGTTAGGGCAATTGAATCTTTGAATCTTTGAAACACCGTTTGCATAAATGGAGGAGTGATAGTTACTGGAAAGTATATATGCGGAATTCCATGTTAAATCAACCATGAATCAAATTTCATGTCTCCTATTTGCTTCCAAACATGATAAATATCAAAAAAATATTTAATATGGATTTAGTAAAAATTCATAGAACACAGTCATAGAAAACACTAATTAATAAATAAATTTCAAAAAGGGGATTTAGTCTAAAAAAAACATTTTTTCATTATTTTTAAAGAGTTTCATAAAAATAAAAAAATTAATGTTTTTTGATTTTTGCAGTTTTTTATTTCATGATGCAAATAATACAAAAAAAAATAATTTTTTTTTAAATTTTAAATTTTTGGATTTGGTGTTTTTTTTTTTTATCCATCAAGCATTGATGAATTTTCCAGGTACGATGTCAAAGCATTTTTTTACTTTATTATTGAAAAAAAGAGTGTTCTGTTAGCCCCCTACGAGATGCCAATCAATTTGATGTTTTTAATTGAAGACTCCGTTCTCTTTCTTCAGTTACGTTCAGATTTTATTAAATTTAAATAAGATTAAATATAAATCCACACTTAAGTCGAGGACCAATTGACTTTTCAATATAAAAAGTAGTTTCGCGAAGCCAGTGTATATGTTAACGCTGTCAAGTGTCGCTTCAGTGAAATTGACAACCTCACTTAAAAATTATTTGCCACAATTCATATTTTAATTGAACATCCTGTGCCTGTCTGTACATTTCCACATGTTTGAGTGTGTGTGTGTGCTAAATGTGTGAGAGACGAACTGCAGAGCATTTAAGTGCGTTGCATTGCTTAAGCTCACATAACAACAGACACACACACACACATATGCACGCGCCACCATTCAAACATTGTCACACTGAATAAGGCAATTATTGGTGGAACAAACAAACATGCCAACGCGCTATTGAAATGTCAGTCAAAATGTCACATTGATTGTGTTGCCACACACAAACACACACACACACACAGACAGTACAAAAAAATAGGAGCAAAACCATAGAAAAGCACAGAAGCTCTACGAAATATGCAATGAGGTAGGTACGTAGTACTGTAGTACTGCCAACGGACGACCACATTCAGGCAACAATGCGTTCGTTCATTCGACTTACTTACTTGTGCGTCACTGAAGTGAAATTATTTGCGCTTCTATTTGTTATCATTGTTGTTGCTGTTGTTTGTTGGCATCTAAAAGGTTTTTCATGTTTTTCGGATAAACGGAAAATTGAGTTGTACTTCGACGTAGTTTTTGGCAATTGTCGTCAGCAGGCACTTGAGGAAAACTTGAAAGAACGTAGAAACAAAAAATAGTTGCATTTTTTTCTAATTTGACTTTTTCCTTAACTGTTCTACGAAATTGAATATAAGAACGGGGGGAGGGGGGGACTTCATTTTTTACTATGCTTATATGCAAGCTTCATTTGCAATCACTCAAGCTCAAAAGTTTTAATCGCGAAAATAAAATCTCTTAAACACTTCAAAAATACGAAAACGAGTAAATTGCCTTAAACCACATCCGCACTTAAGCATTTAACCCGCTCCTCTTTGCTATTGCGGCCACCTACTTTTAAACGGGCTTTTCAGCAGCCGAGGCTTAATCCCTAGACTTAACTTCTGCTACCTTCTTGTCGTTGTTGGTCTTCAACTAAACTCTTTCCTGTCCCTTTCGAGTGTCTTCAAATTGTTACCTCAAAAATAGTGGCAGTAACTTTCGCGCATACATATTTAAATTATGCCAAATTATGCAAAAGAACAAATGTTGATTGTTTTTTTATTACCATTCTAGCTTGGCTTTGCTTTATTTGGTGCTGTTGTTGTTTGTTTGTTTGTTGTATGGTTTTTTTTTCTGCAGTAAAGTGAAAAAATTTAACGCCAAGTTTGGCATAAGCACAAATGTTAAGTTTACAAATTACCTGTCATTGTGTATGTGCTGCCGGGTGAGGGGCGGTTATCGTTTTTCATTTCATTTTTCAATTGGGGAGTAGACCGAAGTTGGTGTTTTAATTTGAGGTAATTGACTTTTAAGTGGTACACAATGAGTTCCACTTAAAAATGCACGGATTTACAAATTGAAATGTACATAGAAGTGTCTGTGGGGGGAAGGGCGACTGTGGATGGTTTGTTTGCTTGCATAAATTATGGAATATTTTATGGTTTGCCTCAACTGATAACTATAAGATATAAGATATGAGATATATCCTGAACTAAGAGAAAGAGACTATGAGTGAGAGTTTGTGTTTTTTTATCAAATTTGATGTTTTGCATATTGATTCTGAAAGGATAATGGGTTAAAGGGAAGGAGGAAAGAGTGAATAAAGTCGGTGAATGTTTATTTTGAACCTGGAAACGTTGCAATTGGCGGGAAAAACATTTGCAGTGAGAATGTACCTTGGAACAACATTGGACGATGGTACACCCGGTCAAATGCTTTGGAAAAATATAAGTACTACCTCCACAGTAATTTCAACTTATCTCGTAGAATACCTACTACTCTACGAAAGAAATGATACCAGCTCCCCTTTCTTCAAATCTACTCCCCGAAAATGGAAAAATTTTAAATTAAAAAACATTTGCCGCCATCATTGACCACCAATGCCCACCATCAGTTGCCATCAGTTCAAGCAATTTCCAACATTCTGTTGCACTTACTACTTTATTTAGAACGACACATCAAGCGAATAAATTAGCAGCCCCGAAGTGTTGACATTTATTGTCAACACTTGTAACAAGATTCGCATTGCACGCTTTTGACCAATTTCAAAGCGAAGCGATGCGATGCGAACGACAACGAACATGGACATGGAGCCAGTGTTGTCACCTTGTTTATTTTTTATAGATAATTTTTTTTTTGCTTCACTCCTTCCTCCGTCCTTCATAGAACATCTTTACACAACGAGCAATTTTGTTGAACGAAATTGGCTCCACTGTATTCTTTTACGTATACTCGAATTGGCCACATAATTAATGTGCGTCAGGGAGCAACGCGCATGCGTTACTCACCTCGACTGGGGGCTGGCGGCTGGCGGCAAGTGACAACGCAAAACGAATTGTCATCGAAATGACAGATGCCATGACAGCAAACGTGAGATTTGCTGGCATTACGTTAAAAATGGCTCATGGTAAGGCAGTGCGTCAATTCTTTTCTCTTGTTGTTGTTGCTGTTGTTGTTTGGTTTGCAGCAATTGTAATTTGACAGTTTAAGCGTGTTTGGCGTTTTTAATGAACTTTAAGTGTGTGTGATGGAAGTGTGAATGTGTGAATGTGTGTCGTCTGCGTAGTTTGGTTGCCTGGATATTTTCGTGTTAAATGACATTTGCTTGTCAATTAGGCGGAGCGGCATTGCATCAAACAAATATTGTCATTAGGGCTACCCAAACTAAACTGAGATTAAACTTGAAATTACTTTCAAAACTTAGTTTGCATTTCCATACATCTTGAGGCCGCCACTCTGTCATATTGTGAATAATTCAAATTCAAATTTGAATTTGAATCTTTCCCAATTTCAAGCCTTAATCCGAACCATAAGCCAAGCCAGTAGCCAAATGGCGCAGTGACCAGCAGCGAAACTGTCCCAAATGACTGTTGTCATATGGCACATGTCACGCTTGAAATATGGACTTAACCGTAAAAGTCAACCGTCAGCTGAAATACCGAATCCGAATCCATATCCGAATTCGAACAATGACAAACTCAACTCTTCGCCGAAGCGTTTTGCAAGTGCATTTGGTCAATTAAAATGCAACAGCAGCAAAGGTAAGGGAACAGCAAACGTACGAGCAAACGAACGAAAAATGCTAAAAAGCGCTACTAAAATTCAAATTAAACATGGGTTTAGGAGCAGAAGCAAACGTTATGCTTTTTTTTCGTTTCGTTTTTCGTCCATTTTCTTATAAGCATATTTTGTGTTTGTATCGAATTTGCATATCTAACTCAAGACATCTGTGCACTCACAGAGGCCCAGTCGCAAAAGCATTCCTTTTTATTACTCTCGGTGAATTTGCCGAATGGAAGAGTCGAGCATATGGTCGAAATGTGCAACGAAAACCGTTTGACCAAATTTGCCTGAAAACTTTAAAATTGAAAATTAAAAACAAAAAAAGAAAAACAGCGAAGAAAAAAAAACACAGAAGTCTTCAGCTTGGTTTATGTTTTCCACAAACAAATTTCTTACACACTTGACGCGATCAGGCTTTCAATATGGTTGGCCATGACGATGGCGACCACGCCGCCAATATGACTACGTTGACGACTGTTTGGTCTTATGCTACTAAGTCATGGCTAAGCCAGCTAGCACCAACCGACCGATCACCGCACATTCATTCATTCCTCATTCCACCACAAAAGCATTTCGCGCGGATCAGAAACTCATCGAAGCGCAGAGATGACACCAACAAAAAAATAAATAAAAATAACAAAACAGAAACAAAAACAAAAACCAAAAAAAAAACGCATACAAAAACACCATAAGCGGTCCTCAAATGCACTAAAGTAGCGTAAAAGTATGGCAGCGCTGTGCGCACTGTGCAATTAAAATTTCGCATTTCGGTGGAACATTTTCGTCCATCGTACGTCTTCCAATGTCTTTAAGTTGTGGTCGCTGGTTGGTGGTGGTATTCGCTAATGGTAGCAAAATAAGTCAGGTGTGTCGGCTGACATTGAGTGTCTAAATGGGCGGATGAATTGTAATTTAGGTATAATTTGTTGTTGCTGCTGGTAGGGGGAAATTGAAAAAAAAATACCTTTAAAAAAAAAAACAATTTAAAGTACTCAAAAAAAAAGAGGGGGTACAAAAAAAAAATGAGGGAGGAAGAAATTTGCCCGCAAACGTTCTGTTTACAAATTAGTCTATAGTTTTACAAATTTTACGTACTTTTACGATCGCAAATTGTGGTGTAGTGTATAAAATTAAGAACCGTGTAATAGTGTGTGTTAAGCGAACATTTGATCAGTGTCGACGATCTGGGAAATTATTATAATCACAATGGCATGGTGAGGTGGTGTACTACGTTCAGATCTTTTCCACACAAATTTAATTATTAATTAAATGTTGCAAGGTTCCTAGATTATTTATGAGACGCTCAGTGCCAAAATGAATTAAGTCCATGAATCGTAGCAAAAGTAGAATCCACTAATTGCCTACTGTGGCAGATTTCTATATTTTTGTAAAGCTTATCCCTGAGTCATGTCTTCATTAGAAAAGCTGAGACATTCTTGGACGATGTCATACTGTTCCTTATTAAAGCCTCACAGTGTTCTGCTGTTTCTTCCTCTTCGTTACATAGTCTACACCATAGTCTACATCCTGTACAATGCCCATGGTTAATAAGTGTTCTTTGACCCCACAGTGTTTTATTAGGAATCAGGTATATTGGTTGTTGAAGTAGCTGGCACAAATGGTTTTGGTTGTCTGTCACCGGGGATGTCCCTCCAGTAAGGTGCCAGAATTGTTATATTGAAATTTATCAAACTCCATGAGAGGCCTCAGAATGGTGGGGGTCCAGTTAAAGTGTTGGCTGATATTTTGTTAGCCAGTTCATCTACCTTTTCGTTACCCTCATAACCACTTTGCCCCTGGCACCAGAATGAGATAGACTGACATCACTTATAGCTTCTCATCCTTAACCAATACAAAATTTTGAAGTAACATTGCTTGATGTTTTATTTCCTTAAATAATAAATAACCAGATGGGAACCAACCAATTCGATATCGACCTGGGAATCTGCGCAAGCCACCACAGTTCACGTAACAATTTTCCAATTTCTCTAATAACCAAAAATCAAAAATTTAGATCATTTACCGAATTTTCTTGAAGCTCCTCAACGGAGTGTTGCGTGGCGTGAAAAGCGGCACTAAAAATTGCCAACAAACACCAACCAAAAAACAAAAAAAAAGACGAAATCTCACGACTTAAGTTTTAAAGCGTGAAACTGTTACCAAAAACACTTAAACTGAAATTGGCTAAAAAGGAACACATAAAACTAAAAATTAAATTAGAAATGGTGTAGATAGATACGCCAATAGAATTTATAGCGAACGGGAGAGGAGAAAAAAAAAACAAGCACAAACGTTGCTTAACGCATTGACCATGCTGATCATGCGCCAGAGCGCACAGGTTAATTTCGGCCATAGACACGACCACGATGGGACGGACGAATTGGTTGGAAGACGCAGTGGAACACCGACCAAGTGCTGATCGCCGCCAACCGATGAGGATCACTTGGCAAGTTTAATGGTCCAATTTGAGATATTTCCGCACTAGTGATAAAGTTGTTGTTGTTGTTGTTGTTGCTGGCCACGCCGTGCGGCTGGGAACAAAAAAAAAATATACGCGAGCATGTATGTGTCCATGGTGAAACAATTTGAAAGCGGCCAGCACGAAATGCGCAACAGGCAGCCACGATCGCATTTTTGCAGCCATGAATTCGTTTTTTTTGTATTTTTTGTATTTTTTTTTTCCTACCACAAGAGGATCGGCAATAAAAGCGAGTTGTTGCGTAAAAATCGTGGGTGTTGTGCTAAATGAATGTGTAACAAAAAAAAAAAAAAAACGAACCAACAAACGAACTTTGCTACACCGTATAGTAAAGTACGAAAACAAATAATTTCACAGCAAATTCAAACGATCAGGGCACTTTTCCAGCAGACTCCCCATTCACTCTCCCCCTGCGCTACCATACCCTGGCAAGATCAAGTGCGATCTCTTTGGCTAGAGGTGGTGTGGCGATGCGGCGGCAGTGCAAGTGTTACCAACAACAACAGCAACAAGAGCGCTAATATAACATTTCGACAATTACCTCGTGGTAACCACAGTATAACACCAACAACGTCTACAACGCGGGACAGGACATTGTTGTTATGTGCGCCCATGATCACATAATGAGCAAGTAGTTGGTTGGCTTGGTTGGCTGGCTGGCTGGCTGAATGATCATCATCACTAGCAGTCCGGAGAGAGCAACTATGAAAATTGGCCAACGAACCTTAGAGTTCACGCGCGTAGCTGTGCTATGTGAAAATTGCGGGAAAAAGGTGCAAAGGCTTTTGGTATTTTCTGTGTGTGTGTTGCGAGCGCGAAAATCACGCGGCTGCCTAAACTAAAATTACAGAAATTATTTCTTGCGCGATCACTTCATGGATTTCTTTTTAAATCCAGTCGCACAGTCGAATAAGTTCGCAGCAAATTTGAATTTAATTTCTTTTAAGTATTTTTCCTGGCAGCCAACCACCATTGCCAGTCCCTGACCTTACGTAAGCCATTTTAAGTTGATCCACAACAACACTTTCCCTCTTCAATGTGCGGTTCTTCTGTTCGTATGTATGTGTGTGTGTGTGTGTGTGTGTGTGTATGCAAACTGGCCAACTCCATAATCAATCAAGCTGGTTTATTTATTTTGCCTCATTTTTACGCTTCATGCACTTGTATTTCGTATAATCCCCTGTTCGGTTCACCTCCACCATTGACATGTATACATACCCGCGTACCAACCACTGTCCACACAAAGTGTTTTTGCGTTTTTAGTGTCGCCCCTTCATTGTTGGTTCTTTTCTGTTATTCCTTTTTGGTAACCATTAAATTTGATACCTACTTATTTGGCCAATAAAATTAACCTACCTCAAGTTGTTGGCCCGAAATTAGTGGGTATGTAGTATGCATTTGCATTTGCATTTGCAGTTGTTTTTTGTTTTTTGTTTTTATGCATTTTTATGGCTTTGCAACAGGCAAGTACATAGTCATAATGAGAGGCGCACACACTCGCAACAAGTGGGCAGTTCCTTTATTTCGGTATGAACAACAATAAATTACACTTGTTTTGAAAGTGTGCTTAAGTGGACTCCTTTGTTAGGCCCCGCAGCAACAATAACAATAAGAAAATGGTGTATGTTAGTTTTACTAATTAATTCTGACTAAAGGGCTTAAGATCATTTTTAGTCTTTTTGTTGTTTATAGAAGACAAGTTTCAGTTGTTTTTGTATTTTTGGTTTTGCTTTGTCAGTGTTTCGGGCGCGGTTTTTTTGTGTTATTATCTGGCTTGAAGGTTTTAAGTGATAGTTTAATTTTTTTAAGTGTTGTTAAGTCAGTTAATGATCAAAAGTTAAAAGTTTGTGTCAATATCTTTTAAGGCATATTGAACAAAGCAGGAGTGACAGGTAACTTGTTTTTTATTCATAACCTACACAGAAAAATTTTTGGTTGGTAAATCGAACCAAAAATTGTTAATTTATCAACCCATACAAAAGTTCGGAGAACACGAAATCGGAAACAATTTCCATCGGATAATCTAAACGATAAAAAATTGTTTTTTTACCAATACAAAATTGTTATTTTACTTGTACGCGAAAGCATGATGTCTGCATAGAACATGTTATATTTTTAGATTGAACAGACTGTGCAGAGTATACTACATTTAGACGCACCAATAAATTAACGCGAAAGCATTATGGGTTCTATTTTTAGATATATGTTATATTTAACAGACTGTACAAAGTATATTACATTTAGACGCGCGTTGGATAATGTTAGAGCTAGCTCAAACGGCTAAGGGCTTGGCGCGCTGCAAAAACTCCCAAGAGGTCCGGGTTCGAATCCCGGGATAAGTGAGTAAAGCAAGTTTAAGTTTTTAAGTAAATAAAAGGTTATTACAAATGTTATGAACTAAAAGAAACAGTAAGAAAATAAAAATATATAAAATAAACAAATAAAATATGAATTTTTGTTTTGTTTTTGTAATAAATGCAAAAAATAACAATTTTTGTGGGTTGCTTAACAATTTTTTTGGTAAACTAACAATTTTTTTACGTTTCTATTTACTTCCTTTGTTGGTTGGATCGTTTTTAACCAACCTTTTCGGTTAGATTTACCTACTATGTTTTTTCTGTGTAGTCTGTCCAAAAATATAAACAAAATAGTTTAACCTTTCTCGAGCCGGGCTTCGGTTTTGCACCACATCAACGAATTTCATGTGAAACTTACCAGGCGCATTTACAGAAAAAGGCTAATCCCTTTCGTGGTAAATGTAAAATTAGGCCAGCTCAAACTCTTTTGGGATCAGGCCGCAGAGCTTCGTAATTTGGCTCTGCGACCATCTTCACACTTCCGTTGTTACCCGCACATAGCAGGGCCTTGTATTTTTTGTGTAATCGATTAATTTCAATGTATTATTCCAGAACAACCTGACCCACTTCAAATAACAGCTCGGCTGAAGTACTGGCTAGGTGTACAAGATCCACTTTGCTACATTCGAATGTATTTTAATAGCAAAGATCAAGGCAAGGTTATACTTTCGCACAGGCTCTGCATTAGTATAGCACCTCAGCGATCTTCACTGTGATGGACCAGCCATGTGAGCGTAATCGAAGAGCCCAACAGTCGTGCATTGATAATAACCTCCTTGTATCCCCTGAGATCCCTCATAGACCATCGATTACTCTCCATTTTGGCCCCTTAGACCTCTGATATGTAATCCTCAGGCCCCTCTCAGACCCCATATGTGAGTGGCTTTAGCAGAGTTCATCTTTAAATGACTGCTAGAATGTCTCTCTAAGTTCGCTCGTGGCTTCAGAAAGGTGAGGAAAGACAGCCGGACAGACATAAGGGCAGGCATATGGACACAAAAAAAAATTTCATAAATATAGACAGGTCGAAGATGAGCATGTATCCATAATTAAGGAAGTTCGATTTTTAGTTAGCTTTTACGTTAACTTCGAAAATCATTAACTCCGTCATTAACTTTTGTTAATTTTCTAAGCGTTACTTTAAAAATGCTACCTTATCAGATGACCTTCTCCAAAATAGTCCAATGAAAACTTCGAGATATCTTAACTTCCGTTAACTTTTTAACGGAATTAACTACGAAAATTAGTTTTTCTTCTTCACAGGTTAAATATTTAAAATAAGGTCAGCCGATTTCATTAGCATAATCCTACCAATTCCACCTTGTATCTTCCGCCACCCAAATCATACCCATTAAAAATGACAAATGGCTGCCAATTAAAATTCAATAAAAAAAAAGGAGAATGCACCGAAATCCCTTTTAATTCCAGTGAAAATAATATTCTAATCGAAACTAGCAAATCAACAAATCAGGCATGACTAGAAGCAATCAGTACAAATTCCATGTAAACAGTATCGCAAAGTAACCCAACAGGCAATAGCAGCAAACGACAACAACAACAACAACAGCAGCAGCAGCCAACAGTTGCTTAGCATTTTTCAGCAGCAGCATTAAGGAGGGCGCTGCAAAACACAGAAGTGGAAAAAGATCGATTGGTGCTATACGAAAAGCACAAAAAAAAAGCAAAAAAAATGCTGCTACAAAAACGCAAGCAGTTAAAAATCTTTACAGGGTCAGCGACAAAGTCAAGTGCGCTCGCTCACACAGCCCAACTCGAAGGCACCAACGGCTTCCAGGTTTCATAGAAAATATCAGAAAAACGAAGTAGAAAATGTGCTGCATGCAGCAAATGAGTGCGATATCGATAAGCGTTGCGAACTCACGTTTGCCTCCAAAAACAAAAATACCCCAAACAACAACAAAACGAAAAAAGAAGGACAGCAAAGTATTTGCTGCAGCAAATACTTCCAGCTAAAAGAGATTAATTTCGAATGCAACATTGGCCGCAACAGCAGCGTCACACAATCTGCTCCAAATCAAAATTGCTTATTAAACGTGTTGCGCCGAGTATATGGAATATAGTGGGAGCTTCCGCCGGGGCATTTTCCATCATAGTGAACAGCATGAGGAATAAGCCGCAACGAATCTGTCGCCGCACATCGAATTGCCAATGAGCCCCGAACGGAGCACAGCCAAACAAACGCTCGAATTGATCACGATTGCTGCGCCAACACCACTTCACTGCCAATGCCAATGAATTTCCACTCAAGTCCTGATCATGTGAAGGGTGCCCACCGCCGGCGCCCCCCTCTCCCGATCTTAACATCTTGATGCTGAAACTTCGCTAACTAAGCTATGATCGTACTATGATCATGACAGCCACCACATTGTTGCCGTACTATTGTGGCGTTGTTTTTTCTGGCAGACACCAGGCGCTATGGGCTACCGATCGCTTAGCGATGATCATCATCAGGTTTTTTTTGTGAGCGCGCCCAAAACGCTAACGTAACGTAACAATCAATGATCGCAAAACTTTGATTTCCTAGACAATTTTTCGCCGTCCAATCGACTCGAAGTGTAAACTTGCCAATAAGCGTTTGTGGCGTATTGGCGGCAGCTCAAGATCAAGCGCAAAATCGACGAATTATTGCCGTTCGTATTGTCATAATTGCAGCGGAGCGCAGCGCGTCTTTTTGTGGCAATTGGCCTTTGAACTATGCAAAGGGATTCGTATAATTGCAACTGCCACTATCAGATGATTCTCTTTGGATTAGTGACGGTGCTGCATGGCGGTTGTGCCGGTTCTCTTTCACGTTGGAGAAATTTCGGTGTATGTGGAAATCAGTGAATTATGCTCGGTAACTGGTATCGGCTGCTGGTGATCTTGTTTGGCACGCTAAATGACTTAATGTGCATATGTGGCGCATTATCGCCACATTATACGAGTAGCGCGGAAAATTTTAGCACGAACGGCAGCAGCTCTAACAATATGTTATGCTGAAATTGTAGTGTGCGGCCAAATTGCTCACTTTGTTGAGTGTTTGTTACCGTTTTTGTGTTTTTTTTTTTCTATAGTAGCCGCCCTTTTGATTGACGCGAGGCAGAGATAAGGGGGGCAAACATGTTTGGAGTCTAATTTTTGTTACAATTTTCATTGTAATTTGGATTAGATTAAAGAGATGAGAGGTGAAATGAGTGTGAGAGTCTTTGAAGGGGGTTTTGGCATTAGGATTTATTGGTAGGAAGTCTAAAATGTTTATAGAAAATCATTAATTTATCTCCAATCATCGATTGATTGCCTGAGCTCGGTGATTAGAACTCTTGACCTCTGGTCCACACTGGCCCATCAGAAAAAAATCTATCGAAATAGTTATTAACATTTATCAGAATCCATCGAAAATTGTATCGAAAAATTAAAAAAAATTGATCGAAAGCTGCAGAGACTTTTCACAGTATCCTGACCCTTGTTGTACCTAGAGCTGAACAAAAACTGAGTAGGAATTGTACTGAAAAGGTCATCGAAAATGTATCACCCAGTAGAAAAGTCATCGATTTGACAGCGAGCAGGCATCAATGACAAAGATGTTCATAAATGACACTTCGCTGAGATTCCAATGTAGGCATTACTGACATTTTCATAGTAGTGTCAACTTTCTAATGCATGACTCTCTGCATGACATTGCATCAATGCTAGATCAATGCATTGTTGCTTCCTCGCTACGAATCGTGTCAGTGTTTTCTCATTTACTATCATTTCGTGAGAGCATTGACTAATAGCTTTGATGTCAGCAAGAACTCATCGATGCATTGGACATGCATGAAACAAATTTCTACTGGGCAGCGGTGCTATGAGGTATTTTAAGTATTAAAAAAATATGGAAAATTCATTAAAAAAAAATTGTTTGACAATGAAAATTGTAAAAATTCGCATCTAAAATTAATTTAAGTTGTAATTGAGCTTGAACCCGCCTATACATAATCATTCAAACATATATTATCGCAAAAGTTATCTAAAATATATTTTTTAACGAAAAGTTATCGAAAATTCATTGAAATAGTTATTAACATTTATCGAATAGCTGTAGAAAATTTATCGAAAGATATCGAAAAATAATCGAAAATTTATTTAGAAATTTATTGAAAAAGAAATCGAAAATAAATTCAATAAATTCAACAAAATGATATCGAAAAGTGGTTGGAAAGTTAGTAAAACTGTATCGAAAAGTAAAGAAAAATGTATCAAAAATTTATCGAAAAAAGAAGCGAAAAAAGTATCGAAAATTTATCGAAAAGGTTTTGCAAATTTATTGGAAAGTTAGTGAATATTTGCAAAATTAGTATGTATTCTCAACTGTAATCCTTGAGAAATACTATTGATTTCAAGTCTTCCTCAACTTTATATCAGGTGCAAATGCTTATTGGGTTGCCAATGACACTCATCTCAAATATGATTCTAAATCGGCATGTACCTCTGGGCTGTCCTGAGGGTACCAGGTTCCAATCCAGCACTTACCTGCCTATATCATTGGCAGCATTTTAAAGACTTCCTATCACGATATCTAAAGGTCGTTAATCTCTGACAACTTATTGCTGATCCAATGACCTGACCATAAAATTCGAAGACAATTTCATCAGCCAGAGTTTTCCTTGCTGCTCAATAGTTCATTCAGTTTTTAATTTTATTATGAAGCTTCAGCGTCCACAAAAATGTTGAGTTGAAGGGCCTCTGTACAATTTCCTCCACACAAAATAGACCACTTCACGTAGATGATAAGATGAGCTTTTCAAAATACACTTCAAATCTATTGCAGTGTGTGATTATATCGAAATTTCAGAGTCCATACGCTGAAATGTTCTACGTTTCACTTAACCTCCGCATAACTGAACGTGCGCGGGTGTTACACCCGCAACTATAAATGAGAAGACCGAAAAGTACAAAAATTCAACAACAACCAGAACAACAACAACAACAGCAACAACATAAATCGATCACGATCGCCTTTTCTAAAATAGATAATAATCGAGTTAGTGAGTAAGTGCTCATGGCCTCCTCACAACAGCCAAAAAACGCAAAAGCCAACGACGCGCTCGTTATAGGCTGGGCATTTTGGCCATGCAGCCATAATCCACATGCGGCATTGCAACTAACAACAACAACAACACGAAAAAAAAAACACAAGCGTGTAATCTTATCTGCGTGCGTTTTGATTGAGCGCAGCAACGGCAGCCAGCAACAATCTTTCCACTCCGATTCTACTCAATTTCGCGCCATAGTTTCTTGTGTTGAAGCTATTTAATGGCGGTGGGTGGTGGTGGAGCAGCGAGGCCGACCGAGGGAAGATGAAATTTAGAGGCAATTTTAAGCACTATTATCGCTTAACATATGAAAAGTGCCTCGGCAGCGCGCATGCTTACTGCATTAACAGCAGCGGCAGCCAATCATGTCAAAAAACTCTCCATTTGTGGGAAATTCTGATGCCAATAACTGAAACTGTGTTGACGTGTTAAGTGCTCGAGACATGCCCTGAAATTTAAGGCAGTTGCCGTTTTTCAATTCATTTTTCGCTTCGCTGTCTTGTCTTGTGTTTTTTTTCTGTTTTTTTTTTTCGGCCCATGCAACAAACACTTGCCGAAGTGGTAATTTTGCATTTTATTGAAAGATTAAATTTGTTCGGATTTTTTTTTCCATTTTTGATTTTTGGTCTTAACTAGGAAATTGCGCATGCAGAAGGTGGCATAAATTTGTGTACCCTGTGGTTAAAGAAATTTTTCGGTTCGAGGTGTTGGGGTTCACAGATTGCCTGGCTGGCTAGATTATGGGACATTATGATTTCTGGCAGTCGTGAGGCACGAAAAACGAATTGCATTTTTTTCGGGGTATATATGATTTCGGTTTGGTGGCAACCGATTGCAGTAGTAGGTAGGTACATGTTTTCTTCCTATGCCTATAATTGCACTCAAATGCTTTTGACCTATTTTTATTGGGTAGTTTGTTTATTGGAGCAATTGTGACAGCCCTAATGCGATTGTAATGGCTTTGTGGCTTGTATTTGATTATTGATTTGGTATAAGCACTTAGCTGCATTGGAGTACAGAAGCAACAAGTCAAATGGTTAATGTTTTATTCAAAGAAATTTAATGAAAATTTGTTAATATCTTAAAAAAAAGTTTCATGTAAAATTGATAGTTTTCTCATATCAAATTCAATTTAATGTACAAAATTTTATAACAAAAATATCATTTCAATTCTTTTTTTATATTTAATTAAAAGATTTTAAGTTGAAGTGACGATATGATATATTATGAAAAATACCAAATGGATATTATCGCGTTTTACGATATAATATCAACATTAAAACTACAACAACATACATCAATTTTACGTTATTTTAACGGAGTTTCCTAACTACGAACTCTACAAACATACACAAATGGCAATCACAACAGAGGGTCGATATTGGTCACGTCCAGAAATCTGTGATAGAGACGCGTGCTGGCGCCACCCTCTTCCGCGCATTCCGCCGATGTTCCTCGTAACACCAGAGAATATCTTTATCGCTGGAACATTTTCTTCCTTCAAGCCCTAGCCATCGTATGAATTGACTTACGCCTGATTAGTCAGGATAGGGGTAAAGCTCATTCAGCTCGCGATTACCTCTAATCCCAGTCCTCACATCCTACATCCTTCATGAAAAATTGTGGGATTTTGATTTTTTTTTTAAAAATTATGTTTGTGATTTGAGAACAAAAATTAACTTTAAAAAAAAATGTTCTATTGATAAGACCCTCGGGTCAAATGAAGACGCGAAAAACTCCAACAGCTTTACATCCGCTATGAAACTGAATGAAAATATAAAACTTCAAATGTCACAACAAATAAATCTGTTCGGTGGCATTTGCTGGTGATTTGTAGCCGTTGTAATGCTGATGAATATCCTGCGCAACACCAGAAACCACAACCACAACAACAACAACAACAACAGCAACAGCAATGTGCAACGCCAGGAAGGCGTTTCAATGTGCATGACTTTGAGTGTAACTTACATGTGATGAATATCAAAAAACAACAACAACAACACCAACAAATGCAGAAAAATGCGTTCAAGTTCAGCGCATTGCATATCGAATTGTTTACAAATTTCATACAAAACGTTCTGTTTAGATATGCAACCGCCAAGAAAAAACAAAAAAAAACAGAAAACAGAAAACCGCCCAAGTCATAAACTAAAGACTTTGCTTGCAAATTAAATGCATAAAATCAGCCAGACAGTGCGACATCTTCATCTCCAGGCCGCAACAAAGGAGAACATTGCACGCTGTGGCGAAGATATGCAAAGCAGTAGCAGAAGCGCATTTAACCCAGTCCGGCCAAGACCAGAAAAAAAAACCCAAACAAATGGTGCACCTCCAAAGACATTTTATTGTAAATCTTAAATGTTAAATTCTTCTTCTTCTTCTTCGGCCCTCTTCGACGAAGTCTTTTGGTTAAAAACTATTGCACACCTTGACGGGCGGTAGCTGCCAAATGCAGATTACCATACCCCTAGCCCAAGCCCAAATGCAGCGCTCCGCACACAAACTCAAAGTTCGGTGCATTTGGTGGGGATTCATATGCGAATGAGTATGGACGCATACTGCATGCGGTACTCGGTACATGTGTTTTACATGAATTTCAAATGATATGTTAAATAACATAAGCAGCCACAAGGCATTTCGGCTTAGCTTTCGGAATTTCAGCTGGACCCAAGCAGCACACAACACTCCACACAATACCAAAGGAAAATATTTGGCCAACAAAAAAATAAAAAAACGAAACCAACAGAAAAATCGGTCAAATTGTGTGGCGTCATAAGCGTACTAGCTAAAAATACAAAAAAAAAAAAATTTACAAAAAAAAAAGAATTTATAAAAACATACGCAGCAACAGCATCTTCGAGCGCCTTCTTGTTGCATTTTTTTTTCTGTTTGTATGCGAATGTATGCAAAATTTATGCGAATGTAAAATATTTGTGCGCATGTGCAGCAGCGCCACACAATTCAAGCACCGTTTCTCTCGTTTAAGGTTCGCCTAAAATCACGATTTGTAAAAGTTGCGCGCCATAAACTTGCAGTGCGCGCGCGCATTTAATAAAAGTTAAATAACAACAACAACAACAATAATAATAATAATAATACGGAGAGGGAAAAAAAATACAACAAAAAACGCGATAGAATCGATTGTAAGTCAAATGGGGGGACAACAAAACAAATCGGCGCTGCATCTATAATGAGGCAAGTTTACTGCTGACTGTTGTTGTTGTTGTTGTTGTTGCTGTTATTGTTATTGTGTTCATATGGTCTGCGTGCTTCTTAACAGCTTTTATAAGTTCATTGAGATGTTAAGTTTCTGATAGGCGATTTTTTGTATGATTTTTTTGTAGGATTTTTTTGTAGGTTTTATGTTTGGTTTGAACTTTTGTGCGTGTGCCGTATTCGCGTTGATTTTGTTGGGAAATTGCTTTATTATTGCCGGTGCGAGACACATTCCTGAGGTGTTTTTTTGAAATGAAATATTTCCAAATGTAGTTATTTTGACTTTTAGTTGATAAGAGGATGAAGTATGATGTGATGATGTGATATCCACTTGACACAAGAGAGTTTATTTGGCTCACTGTAAGCGAAGTGCTTATAGTTCAATGAACTTCTAGTTTCGAACTGGTCAAGTTTAGTTGAAAGAGCAGAGCCACTGACACTATATAGTGGGCTAAGTCAATTTATGCTTGCGGACATCAAATCTTTAAGTATTTGTATTTTAATTATGATTCAACTTATGGACTCAATCTACTATTGAATTGAATGTCTCATACATTTAACGGGTGACTTGAAGGCCTTTTTCTAAAACTGGCTATTCCTTCAAGCCACAATGGTGAATTTTTTTATCTGTTTGGACATTTCAAGTGTGTACTGTGATATACATAGAACCCAACAGAATCTTAAAAACAAACCTCCCCCTATTTATATTTTTTAGGTTTTTGTGGGAAATTTCTTCAATTTTCCAATTGAAATAATATTCAAGCTCCAGTCTCAGAAAACCTTTGAATAATTTTAAAAAATTTAATTTTATTTTAATCTTATATCGTCTGAGTCTAAGGCCCAAAGAACGTACGCGTAAGCAATCGGTTTTATCGATTCACACCGATATAAGCTCACGTACGTGAAAAATAATTTAGTCTCTGTTGGGATGTCATAAAAAGCAGGTTCGCTCCGCTTAGTTTTTTGAAATCAATGGCAAACCAACAAAATATTTCGATGAGAGATCTCCAACATACACACAAAATGTAACAATATGAGTGTGACCATCGCTGGTCGAGAGCGATACTACACCCAAATCCAGCTCTAAGCACGCCTTGGCCTAGTATTTGAATTCAATCTTTAAAATTAAGATAATAATTTATTTTAAATGTTGTGATGAATGTTGATTATATTTAAGGAAGTATTGAATACCAAAATTATTCTAAACCATCACGGGATGACCATATCACTCATTTCAAACAGAAAGTATTCACAAAAATACTGCTGCTACGCAATCGTGGACTTAAAATTCTAACGTCTTATGTTTCACAATTTCAACTCATATCTAAGTACGAAAACCAAGTGAACCCTTCCCCGGCGTTCAACCTCTCTTGAAATACCCTACCCTAATTACGTTGTAATTTTCTTCAACAACTTTAATCCGCTCATACATAAAACCAGTACTACAAGCACACAAAAAATATATATTTTCGTTTGCGTCGCATTCATTGTTTACTTTAAAGTGCACTTCAGCTAGCAATTTTCCAACCCCAAACCATCATCAGTGAAAATCAACACTACACACATCCCATTCCTGCTTCCACCTCAGTGGTGGCAGAATGTTCACAGAAGAATATTCACATGCTCCCTTCAGTCATTAAAATTTGTTTTGCAAGAATATAATCTCAACAGTATTTGCTCATTGCCAAAAAAAAAGAACAGAAAAAAAGTAAAGAAAAAAACCGGAATGAATGGAAAAAATAAAAAAAAAGGAACACCAAAAGAAAGTAAAGTGAAATAAGTCAAAATAATGCGGAAAGGAAAAAAAAGGTATCAAATGAAATGAAATCCGGGCTAGAATACGAATACTCGACATGAGCAGCAAACGTTCTCATCATCATTATCATTATAGTGCAGATGAACAAATGCTACTGAACCCTTCTCTGCTCTTCCTTCCCTCCCCACCCCCCGGTGCCGACTGCACCCACACATTCGTTCATACATGAATAATGCATTACGCCGTGCCACTCATTAAAACGCCCCCAAGCAAATAGCATATCATACTATACCGTATTATATACTCCTCTGGTCACCCTTACACTATGACTAGGGCTTAAGACAAGTCTTCCATAGGGGCCCACACACACACACACGAACACACACCCTGTCTGAGCCCGTTTCTTACCCTGCGGGTATGCGAGCGACGGAAATTGCAACTTCTTTTTTATTTCTTTAACCAATTTTTTTTTGGCCATCTTGCATTTTGCCTGATTTTTATTTGGCAACAATTTTTGTTTCTACACCAGCTGCTGCCAGCTTGCCTGCTTTTGCTTGTTGTTCCTGCAAGTAGGTGCAATTTTTCGTCATTGTATGAAAATAATTAACACGAGTAGATTTTTTACTGCTCTACTACCCCCACTCCCTCACCCTCCAAGCACTTTGCCTAGAATTGCGGATAGATTTTCCTTTTGGGGTTTGCTCGTCAGCGCGAAAGGGGTAAGGTGGGAGGGGGGCCAACACAAGCAAAAAGAAGCATAAGAAAAATGTCCTTATTTCGGTGCTACGAATTTTTGATGATGAATGATGTTGCGTTGTCAACATTTTTGTGATGCTTCAAATTTTTCTTGGCAACGTTGACGTTTCGTTGCTGGCATATCGGGCATGGCGGGCAGAAAAGCAACCAGCGGCAGCCAAGCTGTTCATTTCGATATTGCTAGAGGAGGAAAGGTTTTTAAGAAATTGAAATTCTGATAAAGAAAACAATTTTTTGTGTAAGTAAGTACGAATTTGGCACACGACATTTTCCTATCAAAACTAAAATTTAATTTTTTTGTTTACTTATAATCAGATGCTATTTTCGTCATATGACTCATAAACTTACCTTAACAACAACAAATTTCATACTTTTTTTTTTAAATTTAATGCGTAAGCGATCATAATTCGACATAAAATAAAAAAAAAGAGTAAAAAAACAAGTTTTTTAAAATATAACCCTTTAACCGACTAAAAAGCCAAAAATAAATTCCCTTTAAATTAATTTCCGCAATTTTGATTTAAAATTAAGGGCTTTTGGCTGGTTTGTTCCTAATGTAAGATTTGAGGATATATATACCGACATACATATATATATATATATACATATATATATATGTATATGTATATATATGTAAATATACATATATATATATATATATATATGTATATGTATATATGTATATATATGTATATATATATATATATATATATACATATATATATATATATATATGTATATATGTATATATATATATATATGTATATATATATACATATGTATATATATATATATATGTATATATATATATGTATATATATACATATATATGTATATATATATACATATATATATATATATATATACATATATATATATACATATATATATATATATACATATGTATATATATATACATATATATATATATATATATACATATATATATATATATATATACATATATACATATATATATATATATATACATATATATATATATATATGTATATGTATATATATATATATATATATACATATATAGTCAAGCCAAAGCAAGTTAATGTAAGGGTTATAAAAAAAAAATATTTTCAGCGTAACTACAACCAAAAAGTTTGACTGGAGATGCCGGGGATTGAACCCGGGGCCTCTCACATGCAAAGCGAGCGCTCTACCACTGAGCTACATCCCCTCATAATAGATCACATTCAGGTAAGTCTACATTTGGTAAAAACAAGAAGTGAAATCGCTAAAACGACAATTACGAATTTTGTCAAGGCAAAGAGAGTAAATATTGTTTCTTGAAGGAAAATAAGATAACAGATAAAACATTTCAGGTTTTTGAGATAATCACAGATGAAAAAATTGGCTTGGTAGTTCCGAATTCGTGAAAAAGGTGTAATTCAAAAGTATCGAATTCACGAACCGATGCAATTTCATTGCAATATGTATTGCGCATGTTGCGTACCAACAACACACACGTCAGCAGAACATCAGAAAGTTCTGTGGATTTTTTTTTATTTTAATGTAAGGGTTTTCCTTGCATATTTGACCCATTCCGCCCATTTGCAACAGCAACCCATTCTAGATGCTAATAAGACTAAATCCAAAGTTTCAACCGCATTGCTCCTTCAATTGTGATTATCTCGTCTCCTTATTGACTTTACAAACTGCGCTCGCTTTGTGAGAGACTCCGGGTTCAATCGCCGTCATCGTTCTGTGGGACATCAGTAAGTACATTTTTTCCAAATACGAGATAAGTGCGCAATCTTTCTGGTCTATAGTAAAGCTACAATCTAAAATCTAAGTCCTGCCCTAGGCCCTAGTCCAAGTGAAAAAGTTTTGAAAATTGTTATCATAAAAAATCAGCAAATGATTTTTGGTTTCGTATCTTAAATATGGCTTTGTGTAAATCACCTTTTTTTGTGTGTTACTCTAACAATTCCCTTTTACACTCTATTAAGTGCAAATGCCGAATTGATTGCTTTATAATTCACATTTTACATTAGAAAATGTAGAAATGTAGTAGAAAATGAAATATCTTTTTTGGATAAATGATTTTGATTCGCATTTTGTATTGGTCAATATGGTATTTCTGAAAAAGGTTTTGCATACATGTAGGCTCGTTTTATTGTTGTGTTAGTAGTACCCTAAAAGTGTGCTAACAATTATTTCCACAATAAACTAATTACACTATTACCTCGATCTACCTGGGAAATTGTACACTTTGATTCCCACAAAAAGTATCTAAAAATCCTTTTTTTTTGTTCTGAAAGTCCAATTTTCTTGTCAGCCTTCTTATTTGTTTCTTCCATGTATTGGACAACAGCGCTTATAAGCGCTGTTTCTATAGAAAGGCTTATGAAATATTATTGCATACCCTACAAATGCATCGTCAAAATGTTGAAGTGAATTTTTAATTGTGCTTCAAAACTGACCGTCAATTTTTTTTAAACGGACCTTCCAAGACTTTCCAAGCAGACATCACGTGCACATCCTGGCACTACATCCGTTGTAGAATATTTTATGATGTCTGTATTCATTCCTTGCGTTGAAGGTTCCTGTTCTCATATTTAAAAATATATCGGATTCGGTTCCGGTTCCATGAATTGAAACGGTTTCGGTTCTAGAACCCATTAAATCCCATTATCCATTAAATATCGAAAAATTTTCGATAAAATATCGACAAATCCTATTATCTCCCATACGAAGTAGACGCAAAATTTGTACTATTTTCCTTTATCTTGAGAAATACTTAACCGATTTGGACGCCGCATATTGGGGCGCAGCTGTCAAAAAAGGTATTTTTTGTTTTTCGAAAATGTAAAAATGCAGTTCTATAGCCTAATATCCAAATAGTAATGATTTAAAAAGATTTGGTTCAAATATTGCGTGTACTCGCAATAACTTTTAGCCAACTGTTTTAAATTTTACAATTTTATGCTGCAAAAAGTGTAATAAAAATTTTGTAAAAAGACCTCTCTAGATTCAAATCTTTAGGTTCGGATATTTAGTAAGAATGGTTCTTTGTTAATTATTTCGCGTTTATGCATTTCAATTTTCATAGCTATTTAGTTGTAAATTTTCACATTTGCTTGAATGTTTCATTACATAATGGCATTTATTTAGGTGAATGCCATTTATTTCTCCTTAATCTTTGATATCAAAACACGTCCACTTTAAGTTTCTTCCAAATCTAGGTGCCCCGCTTTTTAATTCATAATTATGTCTCACCTTCTTCGAAAAAAAATCTCAAATTGGTTGTTATTTCAAAAAATATTTGGTGCATACTTTTAGGATGTGTGCTCGTTTGAGACACAAAATAGTTTAATATACAAAGTTTTGCACCAACTCAAAATTTTTGCTGCCAAAAAGTACATTTCATAGTTTTATTATTAATAGTGAAAACTTTTACATAATTTACGTTTTAAAAATAAAATAAAATGTTTGTTTTCATCTTAAAACATTCTTCTCGACATATACGACGTAACGCATATTATATCAAACTTTTGGGCATATCACATTTCAAATACCACTTTTACACTTGATTTATTAGGATTTGTATTATCAGCTGGGCGAAAAAAGCCACCCACCAAGCCCACCTTTGATAATTCAGCTTGGTTTGTTTTTAAGTTTAAAAATCCACATTTTATTAAAAAAAGAATAATGACAATGATTTTTGTAACTGACTGAGTGCATTATCCACATTCTCAATTCACTGGGATGTTACGGTTTATCGTCTAAAAGTTATCAATAGCTAGGGTCAAAACTAGAATCAAAAACATACTTTAAACAAAAATTTCCATACAAAAATTTGCAAACAAAAATGTTTTCCTTCAATTTAAGTGAAAAAATTATGAAATAGTGAAAACTAAACCGAATTGGCCATGTCTGTTTTCATTTAATGTTATTGTCCTATTCAGTTTTTATACCGTACACCTCATGAAGTATGGGTATATTCACTTTGGTCTGATGCTTGTAACACCAAGAATGAGACGTGTCCGGTATGGAAAACTATACAGGGTGTAACCGTCGAGATGGTCCAAAGGTAAGAATCGATTGGGGACCCAAAAAAATAAAGAAAATGTTATGTGCACTTCTCGACTGTTACACCCTGTATATATTCTTGATCAGCGTCACCTCCTGAGTTGATTTAGCCCTATCCGTCTGTCCGTCCTCTTTTCTTGTAAACAGGATTGCAGGAGCTAGAAGAAAGATAGAGGGCCCACATTTTGGATTTATAATTTGTTTGCCCTCGAAGGAGTTGGTATTGAAAATGGGCGGAAGCGGTCGATTGCCACGCCTCCCTCTCATATAAGCGAAAATCGTGTTTTTACCGTAATTTTAAGATGTCATTAAAGAAAATAAACTTTTCTTCGCTCATAAAATATAAAAAAAAATCGTGTAAATAGAAAAATAGTTTTTGACATCATTTGGACAACCCCAAAATGAAAAAAAAAGTTAGTTAGAAAACACAAAACTTAAAAATTTTTAATTTATTAAAAAAAATTACATATAAAATTGTTTGTGCTTGAAAGTTTTTCTTTAAGAAAAATAAATTTATATTTATTCAGAAGAAAATTGTTATTTTCAGTCTTAGCGAACGCACAAAAAAGAATTTCTTAAAAAAAATTAAATAAGTAAAACTGAAAACTGATGCAAAAGTAATTTCAGAAACCTTATTCAAGCATATTTTGAATTGGATTGTGTCTTTCCTAAAGAAACAGAAACTCAAATACTGAAAAAAAAAATTCATTAATTTGTACCTTTAATAATTTGAAATTAATATTTATGTTTATTTATTTAAGCTAAATCTATCAGTTTTGCATTAAAACCATTTTGCTGTGAAAATATAAAATCCCGAATAATCCCGACAAATCCCAGGATCCCGGGATTGCAATTTTCAGTCCCGAAAATCCCGGGATTGCGAAAAGCCTTCGGGATTGAAAGCCCTAGTTGGTACGGAAATACAAAATTTGAACACATTTTTGGATTTTCTGGACCTTACCACTCTAGTAAGTAAACTTATTTATTTGCAATGTGTTGTTTATAAATAAATTTATTGAATTGTTGCAGTTGCAATTCAATCACCCAATTGCAGTCCCCATCAAGTGGGCTTTAAAGGCCAAATAATATGGCGAAACCGATCGTCTTGGGCTCAATATTCTAGAATCCAAATGACTTTTTCAGTCTGCAACACGAACAGGTAACAGTACTGCTGCTGTTAGCCAGGCAAGGCGCTTTACACAATTCCTCCCAACATACTCTTTCATCAGATGTACTCTCATGCCTATCCAAATCAATAAATCAGTCGGCTTGCCATACTGAAACTTGCTCACTGGTTTTTTATATCACTTCGAATAATTTGTTTCAAAGTGTACAATTTCCCAGGTAGATCGAGGTAATAGTGTAATTAGTTTATTGTGGAAATAATTGTTAGCACACTTTTAGGGTACTACTAACACAACAATAAAACGAGCCTACATGTATGCAAAACCTTTTTCAGAAATACCATATTGACCAATACAAAATGCGAATCAAAATCATTTATCCAAAAAAGATATTTCATTTTCTACTACATTTCTACATTTTCTAATGTAAAATGTGAATTATAAAGCAATCAATTCGGCATTTGCACTTAATAGAGTGGAAAAGGGAATTGTTAGAGTAACACACAAAAAAAGGTGATTTACACGAAGCCATATTTAAGATACGAAACCAAAAATCATTTGCTGATTTTTTATGATAACAATTTTCAAAACTTTTTCACTTGGACTAGGGCCTAGGGCAGGACTTAGATTTTAGATTGTAGCTTTACTATAGACCAGAAAGATTGCGCACTTATCTCGTATTTGGAAAAAATGTACTTACTGATGTCCCACAGAACGATGACGGCGATTGAACCCGGAGTCTCTCACAAAGCGAGCGCAGTTTGTAAAGTCAATAAGGAGACGAGATAATCACAATTGAAGGAGCAATGCGGTTGAAACTTTGGATTTAGTCTTATTAGCATCTAGAATGGGTTGCTGTTGCAAATGGGCGGAATGGGTCAAATATGCAAGGAAAACCCTTACATTAAAATAAAAAAAAATCCACAGAACTTTCTGATGTTCTGCTGACGTGTGTGTTGTTGGTACGCAACATGCGCAATACATATTGCAATGAAATTGCATCGGTTCGTGAATTCGATACTTTTGAATTACACCTTTTTCACGAATTCGGAACTACCAAGCCAATTTTTTCATCTGTGATTATCTCAAAAACCTGAAATGTTTTATCTGTTATCTTATTTTCCTTCAAGAAACAATATTTACTCTCTTTGCCTTGACAAAATTCGTAATTGTCGTTTTAGCGATTTCACTTCTTGTTTTTACCAAATGTAGACTTACCTGAATGTGATCTATTATGAGGGGATGTAGCTCAGTGGTAGAGCGCTCGCTTTGCATGTGAGAGGCCCCGGGTTCAATCCCCGGCATCTCCAGTCGAACTTTTTGGTTGTAGTGGTTGTAATATTAAAAATAAAATCCAATATGTACAGGTTTTGTATTTGCGACGATTCCCACGGCCCAGTTCCCGCCCGTCCAAAGGGCGCATATGTATCCAGCACGGACCGGTGACCGAACGACCGACCACCAACAGTCCGGACTGTTCCGGATTTCCCGATGGGAATATTCCCAATATTCCCAACGGGGAATATTCCACTAAGCATAAAGGCTTTATAGTGGAAGTAATTTAATATTCCTAATAATGTTTCACTAAACATGAAAGAGTAAGTAATTATTTTAGTTTAAATTTACAATAGATAATAAAGTAATCTGAATTATTCATCCAACAAATATATTTTGTACTGTTTTTTTTTTATAACAATAACATTTTGCCTATGTTCAGGCTTTTTATATTATTAATTTCATGAAACCCCAAAAGTATGCTACGAATTGTATAACAGCTAAAGTCAATTCACTGTTGCCCCGATTTACAGCCCTCGCTATAAAATTGGGTATAGAATTTTTAAAGAATATTTGAACTGAGTTCATTTAAAAATTATTATTTATATTATTTATACTAACACTAAGTACTTATTCAAAACTATTTAATAGCAAGCAGTTGCCATGCGGTAGTATAAAGGCATAATTTTTAAAATAATTGTACAGCTCACTTATCTTATCTTTTCGCAACAACAAAAAGCTACGCAAATATTTGATTAGTTCTTTGGAAATCATCATCAATTTCGCGGGCCACATTGGTCAAACATCAACGCTGACATGTGCCACTAAAACCAATCAATCATATTTCAGTGGAAAAAAATCTTTACCAAGCTATTTTTGCCAGAAGCTATTAACTATTCCATAAGTAGTGGTCATTTGGGTACACCCAAAATTCTAATATTGGAATTCCCCTCAACCATATAAGAATTTGGAATTTTGCGATGAAAACGATAAGGTTTAATAAACTCTAAAGTATTCAGAAGTAACCACTTAATTGACAGATTTAATTGACAGCTACTAAGCTGATACTAAGTTTTAGTAGCAACTTAATTTTACTATGAATAAGCTCCAATCATTTTTTTTGCATTCCTTTCAAGGTTAATAAATGGATAAAAGCAATTGCCAAATATATTTCACCAGTCGAAGTCCAAGTGTAGCAGTTTGCAACATTGAATTGTTGTGGAGGTGGCACGCCCTTTAGTAGTAGTTCTTAAAAAACTAGTACTAAATTACGTATTTGTTTACTTACTATTAACTCACCCAAAATATATATTTTTTAAATTGAAATCACTTGAAATCACTTTAAAATTATAGATACATACAACTTCATTGAAATTCGCCTCAGTTGCTTTTAATTAATTTAGACACTTTGATAATTACCACAAAAATAAAACCAAATATCAAACTAACACTCAACTGCGTTTTTTTTTCAAATAACATTTTAATTAAATTTGACTTTAATGCCGACGTTGACTTACCAAAGTAAATACATTGAAAAAATAACTGCAAAGTTATAGTAAAATTAAACCGATTTAATCTCTTCGCATTGAAAAATGTCAAATGAAAAAAGCAACTAACGAATTTAAAGATAGTATCACTGTCAGCTGTAATACTCAAACTCAGCGGGGCCAAAAAAAAAAGTGTCAAAATTTATCCAATAAAAAAACTATATAAGATAAATAAAGGCGAAATAAACCAAATACAATTAAAGCTAGGCTTTTGTCGATTTTTTTTACAGATTTCATAGATGTGTCGCATTGACTTCCGCTTTTTGGTTTCGTTATGAGCTAAATTCATGTTAATAACCGCCTTGCAGTGAAATTGACCAATTCGTAATTTGTCAAATAACACAAGGGAAGCGATTAGTTTTCGAGGAAGTTGAACTGGTTCCATATCTATCTACTTTGTTTAGGTGGTAAATTGAATGTGGTGTGGTCATAGTATACTATATGTATAAACTGACCCCTTTATGCATTACCGAATGACCAAATAGTGTACCAAAACAATATCTTATTGTCAAATTAGTGCCTTTTCTACAATAAAATCCAAAATATGTGAAAATGGTACACTGAAATTAGATATTCATACTTACAGTGGGCACAAAAATTATTCGTACTCATACTTTTTCATATACCGTGAAGTGTATGCGAGTGGAACTAATGGCCAAGGATGCCTCAATTTAACGGTAAACTCACATGACAATCTTGCAATACCAGATACAGTTTTCTGGTTAATCAGCAAAAGTCGAAGTATGTTGATCGGAACACTGTTTGTTGAGTTACTACACGTAGGAAATCATAAAAACTAATCAAAAATATTTTTCTGATCCCTCCGCTCATTGAGCAATTCATTGAACGCTTGCATCTGCGAATATTTTTTTAATTAGTCTCTTATTATTATTTGCAGCCACAAAAGTAGAACTTTGTGGTAACTAGTTATCGGTTTCACTGAACGATATTTAGTCAGATAAGTTACATCAGTTCGTGTTTTGGTATTGTGTGGAACCGCTTTTCCTTTAAACGTATCCACTAAACTATGTTTTTTTTTAACTTTAGTAAACATTTTGTTGTCTCGTCTTTTTTTGATGACATAATTCCATAATTCTTCTGTTCAACTCTTCGGCTCTCTTCTTCTTTCTTTTCTGAAGTATACAAAATAACTGACGTACATGCAAATATTGTTATATTTTCTACAGATATATATATTTTTTTCTAGACATTAACATAGCTTAAAAGGTTTTAAAGTTTATTTTTTTATTTAGGCATCGCATCTTTCATACATTTTGGTCAAACTGGTTCGCTACTCTTTTTGAGTGCAGAAATTAATTTTTATTTTGATTTTATTTGCATATAATAAATTTATTTAAATTAACCATAATAAAATGCAGTACAACAATTAGTTTCAAATTTATGGTTTCACTTGACAGAATTGTAATTTATGAGAGATTTTGTAGACATTTTTTTTTATTTTGGTTGACAATTTCTACTTTATTATTTCTTCAGTTCATTCCACTGTCTCCTTGAGTGTTTGTTCTCTTTGTGTTATAATATTTTCACATTGACATGACTCCGCCTAGAAGAAATTATTGATGTAGGAGTATAATTGATAGATTGGTCAATTTATACATTTGATCATCATCATCTGTTATTTTCAAAGTCTCGGCTTGAGAGGTGTGGTCACATAAATCACACAGATTTGCTTTACAAAAGTCATTTGCATATTTTCGGGCCATTAATTTATAAAAGTTATTCACAAACTTTTGCCGGTATTTGCTTACTTAAGTCACAGGCATGATTCTTCGTGATCCATTGCAGTGTGACTTTTTAGGTTCTTATTCCGTCAAGCTCCTTCGCATTCAATTTATTTTTTCTTAACTCCCTCATTTCACATGTTCAATTTTCATTTGAAATTTTTTACCAGTGTAGCAAAAATAAAAAAAAAATATATCTACTGCACATAAACGTGTTCAAATGTTGTTCACCAACTCCCATATATCATAATTAGTGACATTTTATTAAATCCGCAATGGTTCACGCCCCTGGATTAGCATTTCTATGGTCTTTATTCGCTTAGACTCCACCATTTTTGATTAATGAGTATCAATTTCGAGTTGACACCAAAATTTTCATGTGATCAGTAATCAATGAAGAGGTCACACAAAATAAAATCAAAAAAAATTCGAATGCAACTTCTTTGTTTTGGTGTTGCATGCGTTAATCAGCAGCGAGCTCGATTAGCCGAGGTTTAGCATAAATTTGGGTAAATACATCAAATTTAATATAAACGTTGTTTGTGTTGATTGCTACACGCATAGCTTGTCAGTTCGATCAACAACAAATGCAGCCTCAACCGAATTCCGAATCAAAAATGTAAATTTGGCAATATTTGAGGGATTGCGTTTGCGAAATTTTGTGTAGATTTTTGCAAAAAGAAAAATCACAACCTTTTTTTGCTTACAATGTATCTTCCTAAGTCAAAAGTGAATGGATATAACAATTAAGCATGTAAATTTGCTTTGGTTTTGAGATATCAAAGGTGACCATCACAATAACTTGCTTGGAAGAAATAACTTTTTTTAATAGTTTGTATTTCCTCTTCCAGGGCCTGCATCTTGTAACTTTCAGACTTGGGTTTGGTTAGATTAGGCTCCTTCAATCAAACGGTCAAATATGGCCACCTTAAATGCAATTGTCAACTTTTCACTTTTCCAATAACGACTTGATTAGCATCAAACGAGGAAACACTCAAAGGTTACACAGTGAAAATCAATAAATCGGTGACAGCGAAAACAGAAAATAGCATGTGCAATTTTTATTTTCATATTTCATCTGGACGCAGTGACAACAATACAAACACAAAGATGTTGAATCAACACATCAATCTGCGGAAATAAAAATACATAAAAACCAACGAGCAGCCCAGTGTTAAGTGTACAAGTGTGTATTGCATATTATTGGTTAAGTGAATACAAACCACAACAGTTTGGGGCTAGTCGCTTTGCAAATATTTAAGTACTTTAGCGGTGGTTGGACGAAAAAAAAAGCGCGCTTCTCTTCAAGCTCAAGACGAGGCGAGAAAAAGCGCCAAACAGCACAAGAAGTTGTATTTGAAATGCGTTTAATTTGATGGGCAAATAATAATGAAAATAAAAGTGGGTATCTCTTCTTCGTTCGGTTAGTTTGTTTACTTACACGCATTTGCACGTTTGGCTCTTGTGAGACGCTGAAGAGCGCGCGCTTAAAAAGAAACTAAATAAATAGTAAAACGATGGAAATTAAATTTAATGACATTTTGGGTATGTTTGTTTGTTTACGGGCCGCCGTTGCTGTTGCTGTTGCTGGGGCTGCTGTGTGTGCTGGTGGTTTATCTGCAAGGCTTTAATATGGGTTAAGCCGTCATAAAATGTAGTCAATGGAGATGCATGCGTCTTTATTCGTGATCATGGTGTGTAGTTATTTTATTAGTTCAAGGTCAAAGCGTTTTACATTTCAATGGATCTTTTTTTTTTGAAAAGACAAACAAATTAACAACAATTTAATTTGACAATCAAAGGCCCTAACCGATGGAATTTCGAATGTAGGAACATACTTTTCACAATCGAATCTGATTTTCTTTTCCTTTGTGCAATCCATCATTGAGCCTAATTTCAGCCATTCAAATGGTGTACAAAAAAAATTTCAACAAAAGTCTTTACAAAAGTCTTTGCCCGCTCATTAGCGCCACGCACGTTTTTGACACACAACTACACGAACTTTTCTCATTTACAAAATGTAAATGCAAGTTTATGCAAATGTGCCGCCACAAGCCATTGGTCATCAAGATAATCGCCTGGAGTCAAATCATATCAACATGTTAATCAAATTATCACAACAAAAGACTTGGCAATGGCACTGGGTCAATAGGCTCAAAAGGGCCCAACAGCAAACGTTTAAACTTTCGATTTATTTGCACAAGAGATTTGGGTTTTTTTGGTTTTAATTTCAAGGGCCTTAACCTTTTATTTGGAGTTTTATTGAGTTGCTTGGAGTGCAATCAAGTTTATTTGTTTAGCGCTGTACTGGGCAGTAAACTCGTTAGTCATTAAGATGATTGTGGCCCGGATGGATTATCAAGAATTGAGTAGTGTTTCACACGGAATTGCAATAGAAATGGTCATAAATATTAAATTTCAATGATTCATCTAACAATATTATTGATTGTGTTTCTGCATAATATTTCCATTGTATTTCTAATTGTGCAATTTTTACTTCTTTTACTTCTTATACCCGATTATACTTTATAAATACGAATCTTTTCAAAGAGACCTTCAAGCTCATTAAGAAATTATTGAGCACGTGTAGATATTAGAATGTTTTTTTTTAAGATTTGTGTGACTGGCATGTGTTTAGATTCTGTATATTTGGAGTTGATGATTTGGAAAACAATACATAAAAATTTAACTTAAAAACAAAATATTATTGCAACAATGAAAATATTCATGATTGAAATTGCAAGACTGATTTTATAGTTCGATGTTCTGGGAATAAAGAATTCCAAAGACGTATGGCAATAATAAAGAAGGGTCTTTCTACGTTAAGCTAAATGCAACTAAAAAAGACACTCTTTTATGATATTTAGACAAAAAGTCAACAATTACAATAATTACTCATACGCAGTGTATGGCAAAATATTTTTTTACCGACAAAAATGTGCTTTCCTTGACATTAGGTTCAAATAACATAAAAGACACATTTTTTAAAATCTAAAAGGGCATCCTCTTATGATATTTGGACCTTAATAAAAAAAAAAATATATGTTTTTGGTATAAAAAAATATATTGGCAAACACATGATTAAATCTAGAAAAACAGCCACAGAGTGATTGTTTATTCGAAGCCCTAATTTCAGGATATATCCGAGTTTATTTTAGTACTGTTCAAAATTTGAATTTTGTCGGAAACATAATTTTTAAAAAGACATCTAAAATATGTAAAACATAAAAATAAACAATTAGGCTAACACAAATTTTCAAGCCACCGCCAATCTTTATTTTTCTTTTCTGTTTGTTGTTCTACATATTACAATAAAATAAACTTTTAACCGAATATATTTTTTAATTTCGCAATCACATTTATTGTGAGTTTCGAGGGAAACATATTTCGGGCAAAAGTTTTTCACCTCGCAACTCCCGATAAGGGTGAATGGCAGCAAAGAATTGAAATTTAAGTTTTATCAAATGAAAAAATATAGGATCACAAACGGCAGTGAAATTTTTTGTGTTATCCTCTGGTGACACCCTAGACCAGGGATGATTTTTTTGGTTCAATTGTACTTTTTTGGTACAATTTCAAAGACAAAAGTACATTGGTACTACATTGACATTTTTGGTACAATATATGCGAAGAGTATCAGATCAACTTATTTTCCAATTTTTTTCTCAAATATTTTCGTTGTTCAAGGTTTGTTTCCAGCTCTGAAGTACTTGTCAAACTTCATTTCGAAAATCATTATCATTAAATTTCCATTCGTAAATTTTCTTTAATTCGTATCCACTTCGCTACATTTTTTTTACCTTTTGGTAACGAAATGCGACACGGCCACTCTGTGCCCTCTTCAGAAATTTGGAATTGTTTCCAATTTCTTTAGAAAAGTTGACATTATCAGCTGTCAAATTTAAATCACAAACCAAAATAGAAAGCAAAAGTAAATGAAGAAGTGAAAATTATCCAAAAGGCAAAAGCTTTGCTTTGTCATTTGTCAAAAAATTCTGATCTAATACAATTTTACAGCATAAGGAACTTGACAACATTTTTCTTGAGTCGTTTCTTTAGAGCTGGAAACAAAGCGTTTCATTTATGTAACGTTAAAAGTAACTTTATTTTGTGCAATTTTTGTTTTTATTATTAAAACTTCTTTGTTAAAAGCTTTAAAAATTAAAGTATGCTTATAAATATATGTAACTTGTTTACGTTTTTGAATATTAATAACTTTTCTGTTCATACTACAAACTATTTTCATTAAAAAATTTGGACATTGAAGTGTTGGTACTTTTTTAACAGATTTGGTACTATTTTTTTTGCCTTTTTGTTCAAAATGGAACAACCCAAATATCATCCCTGCCCTAGACGTCATTTAAGAAGAGATTAAACGTCCGCCCTCTGACACACCCATAACAACTGTAATTGTAACTTCGGAAGGGTTCACTAAAAATTACCTAACTCCGGCGCTGATATACAGTCGAAGTTTCTATATAATGAAGTGATTTTCTGGTCTCGTGCGAATTCATTATATGGAAGTTCGACTGTACCAATTTTGCTAGAATTTACGAGTGGGTTTCCCGCTTTGTAAGTATACATCCGAACCACGCTGGGGTATTTAGCTAGTTATGTAATGCGAAAGTGTGCGCGATTGTCTGAATACCGCATTTTCGCTCACTACACACAGTGTAGTCACAAACTGTTGTCGACTTTAGAGATATGACAGTGAAAAAATAATCCGCAGATTTGTTCATTTGGGTTTTCCCTTAAATTTTAAAGTAGTTTAGGAATTTTTTAACATTTTATGTACCTTAAAAAATTATGTTAAATATGCTGAATTTGTTTGCATAAAAAATATATTTTCACCAAATATGTGAACCAATAACAACAGTCACCAAAGACCAGTTCTATAAAATTGAATCATACGTAAAAATGGTAAGATAAAAAGCCAAACCAAAAGAAAGAATAAAAGCAAGTAATAAAAAAAAATATTTAGCCATAAACCCATAAAAAAAATAAATAACAAAACAAAGCAAATCTTTGAAATATTATAAAATCGCTATTAATCTAAACAATCGCTTTGGTGGGTTACATAATTCGGCGCTATAATTTGATTTAAACGATGATTTTGCTAATACTTTTAGTTTCGTATGAGTTTTTGTGTATTTTCAATAAATGAGTCATTAGTGCGGCTCGAATATCCACAAGCTCAACGAATAAATGAATACTGCATCACTTGAATCGCTTAATGAATCTAATGAACCTTTCAACTTTCGCTTCGCGACGCTCGGCCAGGGGTCAATGGCGTTGAAATCCCATTGAATTGATACGAGTCAATTTTGAATTTAAAAGTGGATTTTGGTTCGTCAATTTGTATTCATTCATAGCATCTCCAAGTGAATTCTTTTATTCAGGTTGTGTTTTTTTTTTTAAATCAACTATATTCCTGATATCGCTGTCAATCACAGTGATTAATTTGAAAGTTTACATTTTCCCGACGAGAATTTCGAATTCTCCCCCAACCGGACTTGATGCGGGGTTTTTGTATTTTAATTTTTATCACATCACTACCTTCGGCATTTTAATTACAAAATCATTTAACTTTTTGGTTCTGGATTTTCCCTTTTTTATTAAATTTTTGCCCAACAGACGCGGATCTTTTGGGCTATTCTTTATTCCTCTTCTTCTTGTTCAATTTCTGTTGTATATTGTTTTGAAATCTTTTAGCATCTTCATTAAGTTGTTAATATTTTCCATATGAACTCTTTATTATACTGACTCAATGTGCTAATAAAGTTAAAATAAATACAAAACAGAACTTCAACTAACAAACAGACTCTATGTTCCATGAATTTCGACCGGTTTCAGTTGCAAATTGATATATTTCTCCATTTCATTTAATCGAAAATTATTTATATTTTCCACAAATTATAATTTGATTATGAATATTTATACATAACCGAATAGCGGCACAAAAAATAGAATGTAGCTATTTGTTTTTTAACAAGTCATTAACTTTTGATAAAACACAAATTTACATATATTTACAAATTGAACTGCCCAAATCGAGATTAAAGCCACAGTGGAGCACTTGGCTGAAGTTAACTAACTAAAAAGTTTTGCTTTATGAGGTTATGAATGAGAACTTAGCGAGAGTATGTTGTAGGTCCAGTTAAGTACATACGAAATAGCATACCAGAAAATTCAGAAACTAAGGTCAAAAATAAAATTTTTCAGGGGTTCCACTCTATTATATTTACCATACAACCATGAGGTCGAATGTCTTTAACGCCTAGAAGCAGGCGTGATAGGTATGGAAAAGTATATATCTTTATATATAAAACAAAGTCACTCGAGAACGGAGCGCCCGAGATGGCCGAGAAGAACCCTTAAAAAAATCAATGTGCTCTTCTCGGCCATCTCGTGGAAAAAATTCAATTTCTTAGCATACTTTCTGGGGTTGTCATAATTTATCTTTAAGCGCAAACTGTTATACAAACTTGCATACTTCCAGGAGTCGTCTGCATCCATTGAAATTGTCGAAAATAATATTTATATTTCATACAAACCGTTCAACGCCGGGTAGTATCATCATCACCACAATATATGAAATCCCATTGATTGTCTGTCTGTCTGTCTGTCCTCACCTTCCAGAAACCCACAGTGGACCTAGAGAGCTGAAATTTCACACATATGACATGCTCAGAGGAAAAGAGCAATGAAATGTACTGACGCTCCATTCATTTCATCGCTTTTATTTTATTCTGAGCGTGTCATATGTCCTATGCACCCATGGCTAGAGATTCCAGAGCGAGATTTTGGATTTTTCCAAAAGGACATTTTACTAGTTATATATATTCTTAATCGGTGTCACCTCCTGAGTTAATTAAGCGCTGTCAGTCTATCCGTCCGTCATGTTTATTTATAAACACTATTGCGGGAGCTAGTAGCAAGCAAATTTTGTATTTATCCTTTTTTGGTTCTATAATGAGTTGGTATTGCAAATGGGCGGTATCAGTCTACTGCCACGCCTACCTGTGAAGTGAAAATCATGTTCCATGTTATACCGTGGTTTATGGGGTCATCGACTTCGAATTTGATGTTGAAATTTCAAAATTCAAGACGTCGAATCCAAAAATGTCGGCCGAATTTTCAAACAACAATTTCGTAATCAGTGGAGCCCCCTCGCAGGGAGTTTTTGAGGTCACTCATTTCGAATTTGTTGTTAAAGCGCAAACGTTTTTATTCAGAATTTGTTGTCAACATGGTTGTTCTTTAAGGACATAAAAATGTTGTTTCTATCTTCTAAAAAAAATCTGTACTTAAAAATAAATAAAAATGGTCCCACTGTCAGTCCTGTTATCACAATTATCAATATACGACAAAAAGTGACGTAAGAATGAGGAAATCCACAAAAATTCGTGCTGTAATTTAATTTAAATCTTTATTTAATTATGATCTTGTGAAGATTCCACCACAACTCAACTCAACCAAACTGTCAAAATGATAAATTCACGTTGGTGCGATGAAATAATTCAAATTTTCAACTGAAAATTGGCGCCCTTTCGTGTAGAACCAGTTCTCAATTTGATAAGCGAGATTCTGGTTAATTAATTGTATTTCCTTTTTTATCGCTTCTTTTTTCAACTAATAAAGCTAATTGGTAATTCCATTTGACAACTCTACGCCAATTTATTTATGGTTAAACGTTTCTGGGGGAGAAGAGGGGCAAACAGGCTTCCTAGGTGCGTGTATATATGCGGTAAGTGACTGCTGAGTGTCGATGATGTTAGGTGATGAGCCGCAAGAGATTGTTTTTTTTTTCAAATGTTTTTCTAATATAAATATTTAATTTTGCAGCAGTAGTATTTTGATTTGTTTTTAGTTTTTTTTTCTAATTTTTTATTTGTTTTTTTGAATTTTTAAATTTTTTCACATCCCCCCAAATCAATAGTTAAACAAAATCAAAAATAATCAACAGTCTTGTGGCCTTTCAGTAAATTCTTAAGTAAATCTTTGAGAGTGTTTTTTTTGTTGTTTTTTCTTCTTTAATTTATTTACAGAAACCAATATGTATAGGAAAAAATGGTCAGTCGAAAATGGGCGAAAATAGTTTTTAGAGTATAAAAAGATTCGTTCGATTTAAAGTGGCACATCAGTTCTAGATCGAAATTCGTGGAGTTGAGTTGAAACGGTTGGAAAATACAAAAAAAAAATATTAACAATATGGTTAGTGGATTTTTTTAAAATAAAGTTTTATTGTTGTGATAATTTGTGCAGCATAACGAATTGAGGATAATGTGATTGGAAACATTTTATTGCTAATTGGTAGTGCGGTAGAATTTGTGATTGGATAAAGTGGAAAGCGAAGATGAAGCAACTAGTGTATCAAGGATCATCATGACATGATTCCTAAGACCCTTAAAACATTCATTGAGAAGATTTTACTGGTTCTGCTCGGAATTTTTAATAAAAATCCTGTTTTTCCCGAACTTCTAGGAACCTGAACTACTTACAAAATTATCTCAAAATATTTTTCTCACTGTATTATGATAATTTTCCTAAAAGTCCTCTCACTTTCCAAATTTACAGAAATTCTTCATTGTCGCCCTTGCCCTCATTGCGGCCGCTTCCGCCGATGTCAGTCACCTGAACAACGAATACCTGCCTCCCGTGCAACCTGGTGGCAGTTTTGCGTCACACTCCTCCTCCGCTGAGTACGCCCAACAAGCGGACGAAGTGCCCCAGGCCATTGGTGCCGACTCCTACACACCAGAGCATTTGCAAGAGCAGGCCCCCGTGGAAGAACAACACCAGGATGTACCATTGCCCATTGGTGCTGACTCCTATACGCCCGCACATTTGGCCGAACAAGAGCCACAACAGGAACAACCTGCCTATGAAGAATTCAATCCCGACACTCACATACCCGCCGTGGTCTATGGCAACGCTCAGGCCGATGAGGCTGCTCCTGCACCTACCGTGGAGGAGTTCAAACCTGAAACACACATTCCCACTGTTGTCTATGGTGATGTTCCCGCTCAGCAGGCTCCCGCTCAGTATGAGGCCTATGCCGAACAGAATGAGGTGTCCCACCACGAGGCTGCTTCGTCGGGCATTGATACCCAGTATGGTGCCAATGGCGGTTATGTGTATTAGTTTGATTGAACGAAAAAATTTATTTGTGATAGAAAAAGGATTTAAAATTACGGAAATAAAACAAAAATTAGTTTTAAATTTAATTGCATTTTTATTACGAAAATAAAAGTGAGGTTAGAGTGCATCTGTGATTACTCATAATTACTAAAAAAATTAGGTCAGCAACTTCTTTAGTACACTTGTTGCTAGGCACACTCGACCAACCTCAATATGAACTGCCAAAACCAATTTTATGCAGTTCACTCAAAGTCATTTGCATCACCAACAACATTTATGAGCAACTTTAACATTTACCGTTTTTTTTTTGTGGTGCATTTATTTAATTTATTTAAAAGACCTTTTTTTTCACTGTCTTAAATTCCTCAAGTTCACGAACATTTCGTGCGTGAGCTGGTTTATACGAAAACGTAACACTTTATCGCGGTGGAGTTATCGCATGGAATTCTGTTTTTTTTTTTTTTGGTTCATCTTGTGGGTCTTCTTTTCATTTCTTTTTGCTCTCCTCGACGAGGTTATTATGTAAAATTATGCGTTGACCATTTCTGCGTGTTGACGTAAAGACATTTCCGTCTTTCGTTTCGTTTTGCAACATATTCAAGTTGGTAACGTTCATTTTTGAAAGTCAAAAATCGCACACAAGTTGTGCAAAAAAATATTCACTGCATTTTTGAAGAAGTTTTTTTATTTTGGTTCTTCGTAAAATGACATTTTTTTTGTTCAGATTTTTTTCTTAATCATCCACAGAGGAAAAATCTATTACGTTATTAAGCTGAGTTAAGCACTGCGAATGTGGCACTGCAAGTAACGATGAATGCGCCGAAGAACAAATATGTTATACCGTAATTAGTGATGTAACCTTAAATCTGAGCGGATCAAAAGGTTGAAATTGCAATGGATTGGGTATACTCTCTGAAGAGGAGGAAGATTCTTCGCCCAAGCAGTCATGGAATGGAACACAATGGGTTGAAGTTCGCAAAGACGTGGTAGCCCAAGAAAGATATCAAGAATACTCATTGATTGAGAGACGAAGGAGCTCCGAAAAGGTTGGATCGAGCGGGAATCACTAGTGAAGAATTGGAACCGTTGGAGATTCAAGGAATTGAAGAGACATAAACCTTCTTTACAATTGATTTACAACTAACTTTCTCTACCTAAGGAATACCTCCAGCCTTATTATACTGTCAATGCCGGAGTAATTTTTTTATCGAAATTGGAATTTAAGTTTTTCTGTTTGGAACATTTTGGAATTGAAACATTCACTGCTATCGCTAGGTTACAATCAGTCTTCAGTTCTAAGATCATGTTTCTTGATTTATCGGTGAACAGGAACTTGACGTGAAATTTTGAAACCCGGTCAGTTTTGCAGCTAACCCATTGTCCAAGCCGAATACAACATTGAGTTTACTGATTCATAGCCTTAAATACTCTCTTAAAACAAACAAGTGAGTAAGTTTCAGTCGGGCAAGCCGACTTATACATACCCTACACCTACTGGGCCATATTGTATCCGCCATCTTGCATTTGGAAAATGCGACATCAAATTCGAAATCAGCGACCCCGAAAACCCCACTATATAAAATTTCATACTGTTTTGATGAAATCTTCAAATTTCGGTAAAAACACGATTTTCACTTATATGGGAGGTAGGCGTGGCAGCCGACCCATTCCGCCCATTTTTAATACCAACTCCTTCTAGGGCCTAAGAAGGATAAATACAAAATTTTGGATCCCTAGCTTTCTTCTAGCTCCTGCAAACGTGTATACAAGAAAAGAGGACGGACAGACGGATAGACGGACAGACGGATAGGGCTAAATCAACTCAGGAAGTGACGCTGATCAAGAATATATATACTTTTCCATACCGGACACTTCTCCTTCTTGGTGTTACCAACATCGGACCAAAGTGAATATACCCATACCTCATGAGGTGTAGGGTATAAAAGGGTTTCCTGTACACATTCATACCAACAACGCCAGTTTACATAATCGATATTTTATGTTAAATTTTTATATTCCATTTCAATTTTAAATTTAAAGGAAAACCAATTAAAGTTAAAATATAAACTGCAGCACATTATGACCCACTTCCATTGAGTTTAGTTTACTTTTTTTTATTGTTACAGTTTTGTTTTAACTTCAGCACCAGCGCCAACAACAACAGCGGCCACAACAAAATGCAAATTAGTGAAATGTGAAGTGGTCGTCGCATGGTCGCATGGTCACTAAACAGCCGGCCAGCCGGTAACCGGTAATCTGATAACACATTTCACATTTTCTGCATAACCCCAGAAGCAACAGGAGGGAGGCGCGAGCTGACCTTGCAGAAAAAAACAACAACAACAAATTCACATTCAACCAAAAATTACAACAATGCGAACAGCGATTTTGACAATGAATTAAATTAACAACTTTTTCTTCTTCTTCTTCTTCGACTTCGTCTTTGTCTTTTTGCAATCTGCGATACCTACTATTTTTGGAAATTTTTTGGAAATGAGCTTTGTGGCCGAGTAAATGCACGAATTCGTTTGGATTAACTATTTCGCTTTTATTATATTTGAAGTTATTGGAATACATTTCAGCAATGCGGCTATCTGTGCGATCTGCTATCTATCGATCCATCGATAGATGATGCTGATGGCTGTGCGATGGTGCTAAACATTTGCGCGTTCGCAGACACTCCCTTTTTCTTTTAATCTTCTCGGTTTTGTTTTCCAGTTAGTGTGGCTGTTTGTTGTTGTTGTGTTTGTATTTGAATTTTGTGGTTATTTCATAGCCGCTGCTGCCACTTCATTATTGCAGTTATTATTTAATTTGCGTACAAATTAAACATCAGCGTTTACAAGTGACGGACGGACGGACTGCCGGCTTTGGCATTTCGTCTGTTTGTACTCTTTGTTTATTATTTGTTGTTGTTGTTGTTGGCAGTAAATAAATCGTAAGTAATCTAAAAGTCACTGACTTAATTTCATACTTATTCGTCGTTTGGTTGTATGTTGGAAATTTTTTCGAAAATATTTTGTAAATCACTAAAGTAAGGAGAGAAAAAAAAAACTTGTTTAGCCCTGCCGTTGCGCGTACTGTAAGCATAGTTTTAGTATAAATTGGTCAGTCGGTTTATGGAACAGCATCAGTTCCAACGGTTCCTTCGCTGCGTCAAGTAGTTCATTCTCGTATCTGACAGTTCATCCCACAAAATGGTTAGTACTTTGTCAATGCCTTCTTCTGGGCGACTTTGTGGCCAAATAGTTTTTTGACAAACGCGTGTTTATATAATAGAAAGTGAAGTGCTAATTGTGGTTGCTTTCGAACTAAATAATTGAAACAAAAAGTTGCAAAAATGAGAGAACGGCAAAGAAAAAAATAAACTTAAAACAAAACAAAACAAAAGCATTGATTGCATTTTAATGTCTATCAAGTGGTTACTTTTCCACTTTCGGTTACTTTCAACCGGTTATTTTCACCCAAAAGTAATCGGTTATTAGTCGAAACCTTTGCCACACTAAGGCCATTATGCAATACTAATTCTTAAAATAAATGTAAATCATTTTCCAACTCAACTAACCTGTCCCATCAATTGCTTTTCAGAAATTCATCATTGCTGCCACTCTTGCGCTGGTCGCCCTCGCTTCGGCTGATGTCAGCCACCTGTCGAGCTCGTACTTGCCACCACACCAACACCAACAGCAACAGCATTTCCAACCGTCACCTGAATACTTGCCACCCGTCCATCACCAGCAATCGTATGCCGCACCATCTGTAAGCTATGCAGCGCCCGCCATCCAACAAACGTACTCCGCCCCCCAACAGACGTACTCCGCCCCCCAACAGAGCTACTCGGCGCCCGCTGCTCAAGCCTACTCAAGCGTTCAATACTCTGCTCCAGTGCAGCAGCAGTCGTACTCTGCAGCTGTTCAATCGTATTCGGCACCCGCTGTGCAGACATTCGCCGTACAGGAACAGTATTCCGCACCCGCTCCATCCGTCGAATATTTGCCACCTGTGCAAAACTATGCCGCCCCCGCTGCCCAGAGTTACGCAAACATCCAGCAAACGTACTCTGCTCCCCAGCAGAGCTACTCGGCCCCTGCCGTGCAATCGTACTCGGCGCCCTCGGTCAGTTACTCCGCCCCCGCTGTGCAGCAGACGTACTCTGCTCCCTCAACGAGCTACTTGGCCCCAGTGCAACAGTCGTACTCCGCTCCATCCTATTCTGGTGCTTCGGTCGGCTTTTCGGGCTCAGCCGCTCAATCGTATTCCGGTGGTGATGCTGGCACTCAATATGCCTCAAACGGTGGTTATGTCTACAGGAAGAAGTAAACCGCTTGGAACTGACGCATTCCTCGAATTGTATATAAATAAATTTACATTTTTTCTATATTCTTTCGGTATTATTACATCGTTTCATCATAAAAACAAAATGTGATGAATTTGTAAATCAATTGTTTTAAATATAATTTTATAAAAAAAAAAAATAATCAACTTTGGATTTTATTTATATTAATTTTGGAAATATTTTCGATTTAAAAAAGTAACTGCAACAATTTTTATAATAAAAATTGTAGTAAAATATGTAAAACGCCTTCCTGAAAAGAACTTATCCTTTGAAAGTATTAAATTAAAGTCACATACTTTTAGGCATGCAACTTTTTCTTAACTATTTTGTTCCTTCTACAAATTATCGCTGACAGTGGTCATAATATTTTAATTGACTGAACTCTGAGGTACTAAGAAAGTCATTGAAATTATTCCGTTCCGAAGACATCTCACTCTTAACCCATTAAGTACATACAAATTAAGAATTTCGGGTTTAAAAAATCGAATTTTTCTCCTAAAGGCAGTTTGTGACAAAAATTATAAAAGGATTTATGTACCCTTTACTTCGCCCTTTTTAAGAGCAAAATAAAGTGTTAACCGACAGCAACCCCGCATTGACTAATCAGATCGGAGCCTTTCTTCAGCTTTTTCGAATCAGAACTGAATCAAGATTTGTCAGTTGAAGTCATCACCAGGTTAGAAAGGTAATAAAAATTCCCAACAGACTGCATATCCACGTTTTTAATTTATTTGTTTGCTTTGCTTGAGCTAAAGGGTCCTCCGGAGGTACCAATTGTCCAAAAGGTCCATATAGTTGATCATGCGGAGCTGTACTTTGCCCGTGCCATCTAGATCTAGGATAACATATTCATCACAAAAAGGACAAATCATTACGTAAGCTGCACATTTGTTAAAGTAGCGTTGACATTCAAAAACGTATTCGCAGGTTCTACTCGTTTTGACGTCTCCAAGTTCAAAACAAACATACACGGACATTATTCACTATTACCTCCTACTTCCTTCCCACTAGCATATTATCCTATCTGAATCAACGTAATGCTTAACATATCGCTCATTCCCTGCAATAAAGACAGAACTAAAAAAATCAAATTGTTGGAATATTACGATTTGAAATAAAAAATTTCAGAATTTTATATGAATTTCAGTATTCCAGTATGTTTATAAAATACAGTAAAAAACAAAGATATGAATTCTGTCTGTTGGCAGCATGTAGATAAATATCAGAGGATTCTAGTCACATTCATAACTCCAAAAACCCGAATTCTGAGTTATGTCTTTATTGCAGGGAATGAGAGAATGAGGGGCATCCCCTGAGTGTTGCTTTTTGAAAATAAAAAAAAAACAAAGCAAAAAAACAGCTTTTTGTGTTACCGAGAGTTTTGTTTCTAAAATTTGTTTACTAATTTTTAAGGCCAACTTCTCCGAATGCCCTTTCATATTTGGAAATCGAAATTAATTAAGTAAAAGTTATAATTGGCCCAGCCAAACTATAACATATTACTGCTTGGGCGTGACATTTAAATATAGATTGATCGAATGCCATTATCACCTCGGTATGTACACAAAAACAATGGATATACCGACCGTAGATAGGTAAGAGTATTATTATGAAATTCCGATTAGTTTGTAAACATAAAAACCATGAAGATGTGGTGCACGAAGCAAATTCGCCATACTTTTCAAATAACATGCAAATAAATAAATAATCCCATTAGTTTGTGAATATGTTAAATTTTATGGACAACTTTTTTTTTTGCTGGTAGATTTTTGTTTCGAACTATGATAAATGATGACATAATCTGGACAACAACGTCCAAACATTGTCATGTAAAAACGTTCTTCGCTTTGATTCTTATGTAGATTTTTTTTTTGGCCAATGAAATACGCAAAAGAAAGTTCGCGATACCGCAAGGAAAGTTGAAATGTAAACCGAAAGCACATTTCGTATAAAATATTGACCAAATCGACTGAATGGCCACAGTTCGAAGAGTAATTGCCAAGGTGACGGATCGGGCAAAACGAGTGGGAAATAAGCTTCAAAAATGGTGAGTGGACTGAGAACTTAAAGTACCTGGAATAGGAATTTTAACTTTTTTTTGTAAATATTTTACAGAAATCCGTGTTTGGTATCATCTTTACAATTGCGGCGGTCACATCAATCCGAGTGGATCGTCTGCCCAACAACTACTTGCCTCCAAGTAGGGCCATTCAACGCGATGAACAGAATTTTGTGACTCAGCAGCTGCCCTTTATGCCGAAGTATAAGACAACAATTGAAAATGTTGTGGCATCGCAGGAAATTCCGCAACAAGAACTGACAAGAATTGCCACAACAGCAGCCAGGCCATCTGCAAATACGGCACAAGATCCAGCTCAGATGGTAATTGGTCAAGGTGCTGAGCCTACTCGTTACACTGGACCCGGTTTTCCGGGACAAGGTTTCCCGGGACAAGGTTTCCCCGGACAAGGTTTCCCGGGACAAGGTTTCCCAGGACCACAAGGTATTCCAGGTCAAGGTTTCCCTGTACAAGGTTTCCCTGGACAAGGTTTCCCAGGACCACAAGGAATTCCAGGTCAAGGTTTCCCTGGACAAGGTTTCCCCGGACAAGGTTTCCCCGGACAAGGTATCCCTGGCCAAGGTTTAGGACCACAAGGATTTCCCGGTCAAGGTTTCCCCGGACAAGGTATCGCTGGCCAAGGTTTCCAAGGTCAACAAGGATTTCCCGGTCAAGGTTTTCCCGGTCAAGGTTTCCCCGGACAAGGAATCCCTGGCCAAGGTTTCCAAGGACCACAAGGATTTCCCGGTCAAGGTTTTCCGGGTCAAGGCTTTCCCCAACAAGGCTTCCCAGGCCAAGGTTTCCCACCGCAAGGCTTTCCGGGTGGACCCGGATTCAATCCATCACCAGCCTCGTCTGCCCTCTTCCAGCCCAGTTTCAACTTCCCGGGCCCGCACTTCAGAGTGGCCAGCGACACCGACACCGTTTACGGCTCGAATGGCGGTTATGTCTACGAGAAAAAAAATTAATAATTTATAATGTAATTTATTAGCAAATAGTTTATAGCTTATTTTATAGCATCTTTACCATAATAGGAATACCAAAAAAAAATACATATAATATGAAAAATCATAACATTAATTTTTATGCAAATATCTTCTTTACACACTCGACGACGAAGATGTTGTAACACCAAGTCTTTGGTAGTGTTTGCGTTCGTGTGAATTTTAAACCAATTTTATTTGTTAGTTTGGCACTTGTCTTTTTCGCCTTTCGAATCAAGGAAAGCAATGAATGGAGATGCAAAAAAAAAACTACAACAATGAAGCAGATCGAACAGAAAAAAAATACCAAACTAATAAATATTTGCCATTATGGCAACTGTTTTTTTTATTTCGTCTATTGACCACTTCGCTTTTGGCATGATCATTTTACACAATTTCTCGCACAACACTAACCATAACAGCAACAACAAACAATTGTCAAAGACGCGTGCATGCGTGACTTATGGCGTACCACTTCTCCGCCAAACGCCGTACATAATTTGGTCTATTGAGAAGTGCTACCTCAGATATGGGTAACCTTTAACGCTTTATTATGCAAATAATGAAGTTTTTGTTTTAATTATTATATTTTTATTTGTTTTATTTTGGCAATAGTATAATATTTTAAAGTTGTCAGTGATTAAATAGTCGTTTATCTCCTCAGTTTTTGTTTCACTTTAGTTATGATTAATATGTCAAGCTTTTGCTTTTTTGTTTAATATTTTCTTCTTTGAATGAAGTTTTTATGATTTTTGTCCAAATACAATTTGAATATTGTATATTTTGGAGGTGTTGAGGGTTCATTACAGGGTTATCACTTTTATTGCTTTGATGAAAAGGAAAGATAATTTATTGACTACAATTTTGACAATTAGTCAAGGCCTATGTCCGCAGGCAGGCACGATTGAATAGAATAAAAGAGGTCAGACAGTGTTTTCTTATTATGACATCCTTTAAATAAAAACCAAGCCCAAGCTTAAACACCTTGTGTGGAAAATGCATTCCACGTTTTTAAATCACATACTTTTTGGAAACCAAAATGAAAATTATTTATTCAAATGCACAGATAATGACTGGCAAAAGAGATCTGATATGAAAGATAAATCGTGGTCGCTGAGTATGATTCCGATGTCTGTTTTGTTACACAGGGTCTAGAATTAGGTTCTGGTAGAAATTTAAGCAAAATAGAAACTAGAAAGAGAATCATCCTTGGGCGTTACAAACGGTGTGATAAAGAGTATAGTTCAGGGTATAAAATAGCATTTAAAGAAAATCGTTTATCACAAAAAAAGTCTTGCGGTTGCTTCTATAAAATTAAATTTGGTTTCTTTTGGTTTTAAATGTTCTGGACCATGTCAAAAATACGTTTCTAAGCATTTCCAATCGAATACAACAATAAAAAAGACTTGAAAAATGTTAACCTTTTTTTTCGGTGTATGGGAGCCACGCCCAGTTTTTATCCGAGTTGGCTGATTCACGAACTTGATCTCAGTATTTACGAGAAAAACATGTACCCAAAGTTTCAAGTCGATATCTCCAAAACTGCGACCGCTATCGTGCGGACGGACGGACAGACGGACAGACAGACGGACAGACAGACGGACATCGCTAAATTGACTCCGGCGGTGATGCTGATCAAGAATATATATACTTTTCCATACCGGACACGCCTCCTTATGGGCGTTACAAACGTTGTGACAAAGTTAGTATACCCTGCCACAGTGAGTGTGGGGGTATAATTATGCATTCTCATAATTTCTTTTAAGTCTTGATTTAAGCTCCATATATAAAGTATTTTACTTTTATTCATTCAGTGGTTTTAGTAGATTTCCAGCTAGAATATTTGGGTGAGGTAAGCTTTAGAATTTCGTCCTTTACTGCATGGTATATTCAAATCTCTGTGTTTGTTTTGTGTTTCTTATATACCAAGGGGCTCTGGCTCAGGTTTCCGGATTTAAGATTAGGCTCTCCGGTGTTTTTCCAGTGGCAATGCCAAATCTTGCCACCTCACATTTAGGTAATGATTATAAATGCTTATTGACAAGAGACAGAGAGACAGAGAGATGACAAGGCATGTTATTTATTTGTCATTGTATGCAAATTTTAAAGTTTTGTACCTAATGGCCTAATTCACAGTGCTGAGTTACCTTAGCATTAGTTCATCAACGTAATTCGATGGTTTAACTAATGCATTGCGAATTAGTCAATAAAAGCACTGTATACTTGGCCCTTAGAGATTTTTATTATGTTGTAACTTGGGCAGAATATTTCGAAATGTGTATTCCCTCCAATACACAACCAGGCACATCTTACCACCAACAAATATAAAAAACTTGGAGATAAAAGTTACTAAAAAAACAGTCTCTCTGAAACCTTAATTTCACATTGACTTGTCACATATTTCAAATGTGACCTGAATGAACTCATTAGCAAAATGAAAAGTATAAAAAAGTATAAATTCAGTGGAGTTAAATCATATAACCTTTTTTATTGGCAATAAATTGAAAGAAATGGCTATACAGACCCAAATGTAACTGCCTCCCCATTCAAAATAAACCAAACAAAAAATACAGGAAATTGTGGAGCTCAAATGAAATTCAAACGAAATAAACCCAAAATGTAAAAATAGTGCAACATGAATGAACGGATGTGAAGATGCGCAACGTAACACCAGTGCGAAAGTTCGCTGCCGACAATTAATCAGCGTGTGAACTTTTCAACTTTGAAAAGGTTGCCTGTTTAATGCAAAATGGCTAAACTTTTTCCAAACGTTTCTTTCACATTTTGGATTTCGTGTGTTTGTTTTGCGTTTGGCTTTTTTCTGCTTCTTTTTTTAGCTTGACTTTGATTTTGTGTTTATTTTTAATTTGTTTCTAATTAATAATGTTGACACAGTCGATTAATGGGAAATTATAATCGACGCCACATTCATCTTTGGCTGCAAATTTTGAAACAAAGCAATATGCCAAGGAAATTTGCATATACCTTACCTACCTACCAACTACTGTATAATTATAATTTATGTTGAAAACTTTTGAGTTTTATACTAATTCTTGCCTTTCATTCGTTTTGTAAGAAATTTTGATATTTCATTTTTCGTACCGCTACACCGTTGGGTAGTTTAGTTGTGATTGGAGGCGTGACATTTCAAAATGAGATTTTTAATTAAATTTTGATTACGTTTTAGGTAATTGTTGGGTGTATTAGGTTCTCCGGGAATACTGATTTGGATTTGTGGAGTCTGACACAGAAATCTCTCAGCCATGGTCCTTTTATCGTGGGGATACTGTATTTATAATGGATTTTATATTGAATCATAGCTTTCCTAGAAAAGCTTTACATTAAAACCGACTGTAGGGCATTCAGGCAACACACACACACAACGGATAACACTCGATCGAGACACTTTTGTTTCTTTTTTTTTTATTATTAATTTTTCACGGCGAATTGTTTTTGTGTATAATCGTGGCGCTAAGACCAGACACTTTGGTGATGAATGAAATGAAATGCACCAACAATAGAGTCTCCGCCTCCTCCTGTTGATGGCAGTCAGTAGAGCTCAGTTACCATTGTAAAGTAAATAATAAAAAATATTTAACATTTTTTTTAAACTGTCTTCCCATTTATTATTGTTTTACGACTTTAGTATAATGTATGGGACCATGGGCGGTTTTTTTTGGCCAATAATGGACCAATTATGGGTAACTCAAAATGCTAAAGTATGCGTTAAAGTAGCGCTGCAGACGCATGCGCCGCTTCAAGAGTCTCTGCGCCACTGTTGTGTGCCATTTGACACTATGTTGGATTGAGTTAAGTGATTTTTTGGACAAACTCTTTGTTGGTGGTATAAATGGTCTAACGCAACTCAGTTGGAGCATCAGTTTTACGATCTTGTTCGTCTGGTGAACTACGCAGTTGTAACTCAGTGAAGATGGTTAGTAAAACGTTTCGAACTAATTGTGTGTGCTTGGGATACTTCAGTTTTTCCGTGTTTTGCAAATTAAAAAAATTATGAAAATTAAAAAATAATTCAAAAGTGTTTAACCAATTTTTTCTCCTTTACGCCTCAGAAAATTTACGTGCTCGTTAGTCTGGCTCTGGTAGCCTCATTTGCCCATGGGGATGTGATACATGCGCTTAACAGTTACCTACCACCCGCTCAGACCGAACATCACCAAACCTCGAGCTCCAATGTGGGCACTGAAGTGGCCACATACAGCCAAAGTGAAACCACTGCCCACGTCCAAGGAGGACATGCCACTGAAAATTATTCTCAACAGGATAACAATGCACCTCAGTATCAACAGCAGCAACAATTGCCTCAGCACCAACAGCATGTAGAGAATTTCCAGTCATTCGCACCACACGCTCAAATCGAATCGATCAAGCCTTCAGTTAGTTTGGCCAGTTTCTCCATTGAGAGCACTGTACCGGTTAGCGGACATGGTAGCCATCAGGTGCACCAGGCTCAGCAGACAAATAATTATGCCTACTCAGCGCCAGCACAAACTGGACAAAGCCAAAGTGTCTCATACTCCGGTTCTCAGGCACAGGCTCATGCTCAAGTGCAGCAGAGCTATTCAGCGCCAGTTCAGCAGACATATTCTGCTCCCCAACATAGTTACTCCGCTCCGGCTCAAGTTCAGCAGACCTACTCCGCTCCTGCTCAAGTTCAGCAGACCTACTCCGCTCCGGCTCAAGTTCAGCAGACCTACTCCGCTCCTGCTCCAGTTCAGCAAACCTACTCCGCTCCTGCTCAAGTTCAGCAGACCTACTCCGCTCCGGCTCAAGTTCAGCAGACCTACTCCGCTCCTGCTCCAGTTCAGCAAACCTACTCCGCTCCAGCTCCAGTTCAGCAAAGTTATTCCGCTCCAGCTCCAGTACAACAGACCGATTCTGTGAGCTATTCCTCTTCCGCTCAAAATAGTGGATCTGGAAATTATAATTATGCTGCACCAGCACCCGTCCAACAGACTTACTCCGCTCCAGCGCGTGTACAACAGACTTACTCGGCACCAGCTCCCGTTCAACAGACCTATTCCGCTCCAGCTCCAGTTCAACAAACCTACTCCGCTCCAGCTCCCGTCCAGCAAACTTACACCGCCCCAGCTCCCGTCCAACAAGCTTACTCCGCTCCTGCTCCTGCTCCAGTCGAACAGACCGAATCAGTGAGCTACTCTTCCGAACAGAACACTGAATCTGGAAATTATAATTATGCTGCCCCGGCTCCCGTACAACAGACTTACTCCGCTCCAGCTCCAGTTCAACAAACATACTCCGCTCCTGTCCAACAATCATATTCAGCTCCTCAGGCTGCACCAGTTCAGCAAACCTACTCTGCTCCTGCACCAGTTCAGCAAACCTACTCCGCAGCAGCTCCAGTTCAAGAGTCATACTCAGCCGAAGCCGAAGCTGAAGCTGAAGCTGAAGCTGAAGCTGAAACATACTCTTCTCCTGAACCAGAGCCAGTCCAACAAACTTACTCCGCTCCTGAACCTGTTCAGCAAACTGGCAATTATAACTATGCTGCTCCAGCTCCAGTTCAACAGAAGTATTCGGCACCAGCTCCAGTCAGGCAAACCTACTCTGCTCCGGCTCAACAATCCTACGCTGTTCAGCAATCCACCCAAGCTCAACAATCTTACTCAGTTCAAGCTCAAGCCCAGAGCTATTCCGCTCCTCAGCCAGCCCCAGCTCAACAATCCTACTCCGCACCAGCTCCAGTCCAACAGTCCTACTCCGCACCAGCTCCAGTGCAACAATCCTACTCCGCACCGGCTCCAGTCCAACAATCCTACTCCGCACCAGCCCCAGTCAAACAATCTTATACCGCCCCAGCGCCAGCACCAGCTCAGCAAACTGAATCGGTTAGCTATCAGACATCGAACCACCAACAGTCCGGAAATTATAACTATGCGGCACCAGCTCCAGCTCCCGTCCAACAGCAGACATACTCAGCGCCACAACAGGCACCAGTACAACAGAGTTACAGCGCTCCTGCACCTGTTCACCAACAACAACAACAACAGACTATTAAATACACTGCACCTGCCCCCGCACCAATTGCTAAAGTCTCCACACACACAGAAACCTCAAGTCAGACTTCATCCGGTTCGTACAACTATCGTGCTCCAGCACAACAACAACAGCAAGCAATCAAATACTCAGTACCTGCTCCCCAAAAGTACTCAACCCCAGCCCCGGCTCCAGTTGCAGTCCAGACTTCCGTACAGAAGACCGAAACTGTAAGCTACTCGGCACCAGCTTCCGCTCCCGCCCCTGTGGCTCAGAGTTATACCCAATCAACTGCTCCAGCTACTGCTCCAGCTGCCATCAGACAAGAGTCTGGTACAATGTATGCCGCAAACGGTGGCTATGTATACCACAGGAATTAGACACATGAACAGGCCAGCTAACTGTTGTGATATTATTAATTCTTTTTAATTTTTTTTTATTGTTAGTTTTTAATAGTTGTTAAAGAATTGTTACTTTTTAATAAACATGTCGTTTTTGTTATAAAAAATTTCCTTTTCTTTTATTTCATAAATTGGAGGTGGGATATTCCCAGACTCGTCAAACCACAAGAAGCAGAAATAAAACTAAGAATATCCCAAAGGGACTTATCCACCTTCCATTGGCTTCTACCCTAAACTGTTTGGCTAGTATTTCCTTAATGCACAAAGTAAAGCCAAGGTTGAAGCGTGTGAGAAATATGGTTCAACCACTCTATCTCCAATACGATTCTTCCCGTCAACTTCTAAACCCTCGAGTAAATTTAGAGATCGACTTGAGAGTAAATTGAAATGCCTCGAAGATCAAGTGGAGATTCAGCCTTATCTGCCTTGCACAACCTACGTCCATTTTCATTAATACAACGTTGGAGATTGGAGAAGAGAACAGGAGCCAACATTGATGCTTATTGAGAAGCTACTCTCACATAATAAGCAATTAATGGATGCAAAAAAATGTGTCCCGGGTCACCCCCTGAATATTAACGTTGGCTTATTTTATGATGATTCTGTTCTAGCATCTGTAATCCGTGAGCTGGACAATTTACAAAAAAAAACCTCTTAAAATCATGTTTTTACATGCACGTCTTCCTTAATACTGCTTTTGGTGAAATAAATTTTATGAAACATTGAACAACTACACAAACCAGCACAAGTCCCTTATATTCACTTCTGTGTTTTGAGCTTTTTTCATTGAGTTTGCTTAGCCATTTTCCCTAGCTTTAGGATGATACAAACCTTGGATCCATATTTATTTTGACCTTTTTGCAATATTTCCATAAACGGCTAAGGAAAATCGGTTCATTTGACCCATTTTAAGTAATTTTGTTCCTACTCAGATCCTTTATGCTTTCAGCTCTTGAAACATTCAACAGAGGTGGAGGTGTGAATGGCTTGAAACACAAATATGAACTAATTTATATTTAAATAGATTTTATGGAATTCGCAAACCTTCCGGGTTGTTTAGTCAAGATGTGGACACATTAAATGTCAAATACGTACTAAAATAATAAACAAGAACTATCAAAACAAATGCAAAATTTAAAAACTCTAAAAATATTCAAAATTTATGGCATATTTGGTTTGTTCGTATTCAAATGAAGATGTTCTGCAATAAAACACAAAATAGTTTTCACTATACACGTAAATCTCGTATTCCAGAAATGCATAGACAACATTTTATAAGCATGAAATAAAAAGCCTCTCTCGCATCATCGCAACATGATTTAAATGGTGAACTTTACTATAACGGAACTAGAAATTTCACACAAAAGAAACAAGTTTCATCAAAATCTACTTAAAATATGATTTTGCATTTATCAAGATTATTGGCACAAAAAAACACAACCATTTTGTTAATTTGCCAAAAATTCACCAAACAAAATATTTTCTATTGAGAAGGTGAGAATGTGAGAATGTGAGCATGTGGTTTTTCTAATTCGACAACTGAAATCACATTTGGTTACGCCATTTAGAAATGCTTGAGCAAGAAAAAAAACTTTTTAAGACAATGGCCTGTAGTTGTGTTTTTTTGCGGTTTTCGTTGGCATTTATGGAGCTCGTATCGAATACAGGATTTCAATTCATTTTGCACTGTCACATTTTGACATGTGTTGACTATAAATAAGTTAGAATTTTCGGAAGAGATCATCATTAGTTCTTGCAGTTCAACTGAGTGAAGAAGATCAAGTGAGATAGTAACCATGGTTAGTGTCAGTTGTGATTGCAGAAATTTAAGAATACAAGTGAAATTGTGAAGGATTAACAGGAGGCTCTAAGGAGTCTCCGAGATTTAAAACAAAATAATCATAAATGTGCTCGCAAGAAATGTGATTTAAAATACTTTGCTCTAAATTGAAATATCCTGAGATCCTAAGATCCTTCCCTACAATTTCAAAAATTTTAATCAATCCTAAATTAAAAAAAAAAATCAAGTAAATATTTTTTTAAAATTGTTCTCTCTCTCAGAAATCCTTCGCCGCCATTGCCTTTGCCGTGCTTGCCCTGGCTAACGCCGATGTCAGCCATTTGAGCAACACCTACTTGCCGCCCAGTCATGGCCACAGTTTCGTCTCACAGCCTACAGCTCACTATTTGCCACCAAGCCATTATCATCAACATCACCATGCAGCTGCCTCGACCAACTATCAAACCTACTCAGCACCAGTAGCTGCAGCTTCGTACTCAGCTCCTTCATACTCTGCTCCAGTGGCAGCCGCTTCTTACTCGTCTCCTTCCTATTACAGTGCTCCCGTGGCTGCTGCTTCTTATTCCGCACCCTCATACTCGAGTTACTCTGCGCCCGCAGCCGCTGCTTCTTATTCAGCTCCTGCATATTCATCAGCTTCATACTCCGCTCCAGCTTCATACTCCAGCTATTCCGCACCTGTGGCCGCTGCTTCGTACTCAGCACCAAGCTACTCTGCACCATCCTATTCCAGCTACTCTGCACCAGCTGCTGCAGCCAGCTATTCAGCTCCATCGTACTCTGCTCCTTCGTATTCCAGCTACTCTGCTCCAGCCGCTGCTGCTTCATACTCTTCTCCCAGCTACTATTCCGGTTCCAGCACTGGCACCGAATATGGTTCCAATGGAGGCTATGTCTACCGTCGTAGACATTAAACATTTATTGTAATTTTTTTGCAAATTTGTGTGAAATAAATACAAAATAAATTAATTTCCAAGTAAAATGTTCAAAATTTTATTAAATCTTCTCGAAATCTTCATCGTCTGCATCGAGCTTAGGCAGCACCGGGAAGCCCATATACAAAATATTCTTCTTTTTGTTTATTTTCGTATCCATCTCCTCTGCATTATCATATCGCTTGAAGAATAGTGGCGGAGAGTTGACATCCATGGTGGCCACCAGAGTGCCGGGCTTTATGTAATAATTCCCTGGAATGGCATGGTGTGGATAGTCTGTGACGAAGTGATACATCACGGGATGACCGCTTGTGGCTTGTTCTCTGGTAACCAAATCCGAGGGCTTCACATAGACATGGTGTGGCGCATAAACTGGTCGGGGATAGAAGTAGCCACCTTCGTGCATGGGATCGGGTTCTTGTGAGGCACTTAGGCTTAAGATGATTGCAAATATGAATATGAATAGCATCTGTAAAGTATGTTAAATTAAATATATTATCAATTCAAGAGTTCACTGTAACGAACAAACCTTGTAAGCCGGAATAATGTCCACTGAAAGGAAAAAATTCAACTAAAGCTTCAATGTTATTTGCACTTTTCTTTTATATCCTTCGATGAAAAAATATTCAAAATGAACACACCAAAAATACAAGGAACACATAAGTTCTTCGATTTTTACATTTCTTTTCATATATACTTACACTTAATTGGACTTTGTCTTCAGTGCTCAATTCTCCTGGTCACTTGAGTGCAATATTTTCATATACCAACAAACTGCTGACGTAAATACCAGTGACTTCCAAAAAATTCTTGTATATCTTCAGAGCCTCCATGTGCTTATCGAGCATCATTTGTTTATCGTACAAGTAATGAACACCGAAAAACACTTAACCTGCTTTCTTGAGTGTGAATTGAGGGAAGCTTCTTTTGTATTGTCAAGAACTTGTATTCAAATTCATTTATTTCGTTTCTTTTTTTATATTTTTCCATATTTTAAAAAATAAAACAAAAATATTTTAATTCATCATACCGAATTTATTGGTTTAAACATTTCTTTTTTATTTCTTTCGCTTATGAACACTTTCTAATTTCTTAATTTATATTATTTATTATAAATTTATAAATTTATTAATTATTCAATTGCAACATTTTAATAAAAAAAAAAATACCAAACACCGAAAAAAATAAATAATCAATTGGATTGTTTTCAGCTGTCAAGTACAAGTAATTGCTTGAGTTTTTACTATAAATTATAAAATAATTAGACTAGAGACCTTACTGATTTGATGCACCCACTTCTTCAAGAGAACGAAGAACCCGTTTTATCCTGTAATGATAGCAGTATCAATCAAGCCATGTTCTACATTATTAATGGAAAAATACTTTTAACTTTGACTGACAATTACACTACATACACTGTCACTCTCCTGACTAATTATAGTAAAATAATGCAGGGCCAGTTGGATGGTACTCTGGCCAGGGCTGGCCGCAACAAATTTCGATCCTCGATTCCATTTGTAATTTATTTCAACCACAATTCAAAGATTTCGGTAATGAACCTTTGTTAGATTTTTTTGTTGGTAGAAAGATACTTACAGCTTTCAACCGGACACCCAGAAAATATTTCATATACTTTAATCCTGTGAGGCCAAATCACTGCGAAACCTTCAACGTTCAAAAAGATGGAAAATGTTTGTACTTCGACGTTTTTTGAAGTACTCTATGGGTTTCAGGTTTTATTCTAGCAGTGTGTGACAATGACAAATAAATAACAAGTCTTGTCACCTCCTTTTTTGGTTAGAACATAAGGAGGCGTGTCCGGTATGGAAAAGTATATATATTCTTGGTCTGCATCACCGCACAAGTCGATTTAGCATGTCCGTCTGTCTACACGATTGCGGTAGCAGTTTTGAAGATCCGCTTGAAATTTTGGGAACATGTTTTTTACTTCAAAAGTATCGGACAAAAACTAAAGTAAGTTCTCATATAAAAAAAAAGTATTTTTTTTCAATTTTTAGAAACGTTTAAAACGGATTTTGGACATGGTCCAAAACCACCTATAAATGGCTCAATGGGGTATTGACATCAAATTTGTTTATGTCCGAGGTACTTTTAAATTCCTATTGTGTGGGGTTATTTCAGATTCGGCATAGCCGAAGATAGTCCACTCTCTAGTTTTTTACATAAATTTGTTATAATTTGCCATTAATTTTTAACAGTGTGGTCGTAATTTATCAATGAAACGATTGATTATCAAAAATTACAGAATATCCTCACATTACAAAGATTCAACCTAATTTCAACAATTTCACAAGTAACCCAATTTCGTAAAGATCGGATTTCTTGCGGTTAAAAATCCAGTTTGGTGACATCATACGTAACTGTACGGTGTGTAAAGTGGTGATTTGTCAACTGGTATTGAAATACAATTTTACAAATTGATCAAAAAACGTTGTAAATGGAAGAAATGAGGAGTGAAGAGGAGTGAAGAGGAGTGGAGATTTATGCAAACTGTCAACACCTTATTGAATTTTGTAAATCCCTTGCATTTCGATAAATCTTTTAAATGGTTTCTTTCTTATTACTTATTATTTTCCTTTTCTTTTTGCTAATTTTGGTTTTTTATGAAGTCAGGTACGGGGCGATGTGAATGTGCCATAATTGCCATCCATTCATTATTGTGTCAACTCATTCAAACAAGTTCTGCTTAAGCTAAATTAAACAAAATTTTTTAAACTCTTTTCTAGCTAAGAGCAAAAAAAAAAGTATTATTTTAATACTACTTTGTTGTGGTTGTAGTTGTTGTTATATTTCTTTGTTGCTGGTCATCTCCTATTTATAATAAGGCACACACAAATCGTGTGCCAAATTCTAAGATACTCGTTTTAATTAATGGCATTGCTTTCGAAAATGAATATAATGAAACTGCAACTATTTCCAACCAAGAAAGAAAAAAAAAGAATTAATGTTTCACATAAACAACAACAACAACAGAAATCACAATGTTTTATTAATTGAACTCTAGCGTAGAATTTATTGGGTATTTCTTATTGTTTGGCTTCTGTATAAAAGTTCGATAAATTTGCTGGAACATCATCAGTTTCAAGAAGTTTGTTAACTAGAATAGAACAGCCACTAAAAATGGTAAGTGAGCAATAAAAATACTGGAAAATAATCATAATAAATTCGTACTTTCAGCATCTCTTTACTTTCACCACTCTGGCCTTGTTGGCGGCCGCATCAGCTGGTCACTTGAGCAAAACCTACTTGCCACCCCATCATGCGGCCGCAGCTTCCAATTCGTTCAGCTCATATGCTGCACCATCGAATCACTTGGACAGCTACTCGGGAGCAGGCTCCAGCGGTGGATTCAGTTCGTATGCGGCACCAGTAGCTGCCCAGTCAGCTCCATCGCGTCAATATTTGGCTCCAGCTGCCTCGGTATCGCATGTTACCTATTCAGCACCCGCTAGCCATCACTCGGGCGGACATTCAGCGGGACATGCTGCTGCCTATTCAGCTCCCGCTGCATCCCACTACTCCGCCCCTCACCAATCCTATTCAGCTCCCGCTCCCGCATCCCATCATACCTATTCAGCTCCTGCAGCAGCCGCTTCCACTGGTTTCAGCTCGTACTCAGCTGCTCCAGCTGCCACTGTCTCGCATGCCAGCTACTCAGCACCCGCACATTCGGCCCCATCTCGTGAATACTTGGCTCCACATTCCGGTCATGCCAGCCATTCCGGCAGTCATTCGGCCAAATCCTATTCGGCCCCAGCTCCAGCTGCGTCCGCCAACTACAACTCTTTTGCCGCTCCAGCCGTGAGCAGTTCTTATGCCGCCCCAGCACCAGTCGTTTCATATGCCGCTCCATCGGCCAACTACGAGAGTTATTCGGCTCCCGCCTTTGCCGCCTCTACATCGCATTCTTCGTATTCGGCTCCGGCCAGAAGCTCCAGCTACTCGTTGGGCGGCTCATCATCGCACAGCGGCGGTACCAGGTACGGCTCCAACGGAGGCTATGAATATCGTTATAAGCATTAATGATGGAATACGACTTCAGTATAATTTGATTAGATTCCAATTTAATCGAATACAATAAAGAATTGAGCATAACCGAAATAACAATGGATTTTATTTATCATCAGTGTCGCTACGGTCTTTCTAGCGTTTGATAGTCCTCAGTTTAGAAAATGTTAAATAGAAATAGTGAAGGTACATTAAAAAGGGAAACAAGTGCTTTCTTTTCGTTTTACTGGGATAGTCTTCCTGGCCTGACTTGTGAACTTACAACCTAAAACGTCATAAAGAATGTATGAATTTATCACAAAAGAATATAAGAATCATAACTAGTATTTCAACAGGATACTATAGGTTGTACTACACACAAAAGAAGCCGTTAATTCTAGCCGAAAAAGACGGTTAAAAACGCTCCAGCCCAATGTTGGTACGTTTAACCGATGTGAGATGGTAAGTTTATTGCACCATTTTGTTCACGGTTTAGTTGTAAATTTTTCAGTAAATTTGTTAAAAATTCACATTTAATCAAGAACTTACAACAACAACAACTTTTTCGAATATTTGAACTTTTTTATGTCGAATTTTGAAGATTTATTTTAACAATTTTTTTTGGTTAGTCCAACCGCCTACAACGGTTAAAAAATTTAGGTTTTTCATACATTTTGAAAAGTTGTACGTTAACAACTTTTTTCGGTTAATTTTACCTACGTTTTTTTCTGCATATCACCTAACAAAACATAGTATGGAATGATGCTATGCCCATTTACATGCATACAATTAGAATCATAAGCGAAGAGCTTCCAAAAAATTTTCTCCAAAAATAATAAAAAATTGTAGTTTTAACGTTTTAATTTCAACGAAACATTTATTACGTATTTATGTATATTATATAAGTAAAAAAGATTTTCAAAACAATATATAAAAAAGTAAATCGAAATATTTGAATTTATTTTAGATTTTAGTAGATGTAACCACCGTTGGCGCCATATTTCGTATCGATGCCAGACGAAGAAGAAGCAGACGTGTAAGAAGCAGCCGGAGCACCGCTGAAAGTGATAACAGGGGCGGTATAGGACTTCTGGATTGCTGGAGCGAAAGCCTCAACTTCGGGAGCCAAATAAGTATTTGTAACGGAAGGAGCTGAATACTTTGCGGACGGAGCAGTAAACGATGATGAACCCGATGAGAATGAAGCGGGAGAAGAGTAGCCAGCAGGTGCACCATAGCGTTGCTGGGCTGGAGCTGAATATTTGGCAGGAGCAGGCGCCACATACGATTGTGTATACGCGGGCGAGGAATAAGTTTTGTAATTGGATACACTGGACGGATCAGAGTAGCCCGATGAAGTGTAGGATTGTGTGACAACTGGAGCAGTGTAAGTCTTATAACTGCCAGTTGCAGGTGCAGAGTAGCCAGAAGATGACAAAGTCGAGGTGTAGGACTGGCCAGCGGGAGCAATATAGTTTGAGGCTGGAGCAACATATTTGGCAGGTGCAGTTGCAATGTAGTTCGAAGAAGGAGCCACATAGCTTGACGACACTGGTGCAATATAGTTGGTGGCTGGAGCAATGTAATTGGCAGCATATTTAGCTGCGGGTGCTTTGTACGCCGAAGAAAACGATTGAGCAGCTGGGGCACTGTAAGTCTTGTAAGTGCTCTGAGGGGCTGAGTAGGTTTGTTGGACCACAGCTGGACCTGAGGTGTATTTGCCATTGTAAGCACCAGAAGATAAGCCTCCATCAACACCGTTTGAAACACCGCTAGCCGAAGTGTAGCTGGCTGAGTTCTGAGGAGCTGAATATGTTTGTTGTACTACAGCAGGACCGGATGTGTATTTGCCACTGTAACCGGAACCGCTCGAAGAACCACCAGAAGAGAAGCCTCCGCCAGGAGCGTTGGAATAACCGCTACCCGAAGTGTAGCTGGCTGAGCTCTGTGGAGCTGAATAGGTTTGTTGAACTACTGCTGGGCCTGCTGTGTATTTGCCATTGTTGCCGGAACCACCCGAAGAGAAGCCAGTAGAGAAACCCCCTTCGTTCACTGCTCCACCAATACCGCTACCCGAAGTGTAACTGGCTGAGCTCTGAGGAGCTGAGTAGCTTTGTTGAACTACTGCTGGGCCGGACGTATATTTGCCATTGAAGCCGGAACCGCCCGAAGAGCCACCGGAAGAGATACCACCAGACCCACTCGAATAACCGCTACCTGAGGTATAGCTGGCTGTTCGAGAAGCTGGTAAATAGGTGCGCGACAAATGGGACACATCGGCCGACACGAAGGCAGCCAAAGTGACTAGAGCGATGCTGAGGAAGAATTTCTGAAACAAAAGAAGACGAGAAGTTTCATATTCGCGTTTTTACTCAAATTCACTTTTTATCACATTTAAAGAACTTTTCCTTTCGGAACTCTTATTAAATTTTTAATCAATTTAGAACTTTTTTTATTTTAAAGCTATTTTTTTCTATAAATTCGCCACTAACCATTCTGAACGTCTCAATTTGAATAAATCACTTAAAACTTAGCTGGACGCTGGAACTTTAAGAACTGTTGCTCTGCCATGATTAAACGCCAGCATTTATACTAAAAATCAAATCAACGAAAGTCTTTGCAAAAATAACAGCAGAACACCGCTGTTCTGTTGGCCCGCCTCCTGCCTTCATGTCGGCCTATCTGTCAGTTCACCATCGCTGCGAACCAGTCCACCATAAAGTGGACAGACTAATCATAAGAAGCTGTTATAAATGACACAACGCTGTTCACAACTGTCGAGACAAATGAAATCCATAAAATTAAAGCTTAGCAAATATACGTGCACACCAAAAATCTAATACATTTTTTTTAACATGGTTCTTGGCCTGAAGGGGGAGAACACCTTGCCTTGGTCACTCCGAAGATGATCTCCTGTGTCATTGTTCGGTTTTATTTTTATTTTTCTTTTTTTTTCATTTCAATACCACAAAACACAATGGTATTGTGTCCAATGAATGGCATTTCATAAATTTGACTGTTTTGTTGGATATTTTGTAGCAACCTGCTGAATTCGCACACACATCATTTGCTTATCAAGAAGCGGCAGATCACACTTCATCGATCGAAGTTGATTTGCTCAATCATTGCTTATGGTGGGATTAGTTGCGGGTGTACACTTGATCAGTGGATTCAGGCAATTGTAAACGTTTCTTTTCGTTTAATGTGTTGTATTTTCTGAGTCACTAATGTGTTCCATTAATATCACAATCAATGAATATTTATCTAAATTTGTTTCGAATTGGGAATCCCTGCCTTACACCAAACCCATCACTTTTTCGAGATAAATAGGTACATCCGCATAAAAGCGTCTAAAATCGTCATCAAATTATAAAAATCTTGAGAAAAAAAATCTAATAAATTACATTCAAACTTTTGTAATAAAATTACCACAAATAATAAAATTTCCCAAAAAACAAAATGCTTAACTAAAAATAAATTATTTAATAACCGTTTGGGGCTATAAAATTCAAAACCAACTCATTCGCCGCCTTTTTCGCACTTATAAATGATAAATGGAGTGCGATTATTTAACACGTGCCGGCGGCTTCAAATATCGCCAGAGGCAACGGCTAGAATTAGCGCACAACACTAACCTCGGCTTATGTGGAAAGAATCACAAAGCGATCGTGTCTTCATTAAATCACATTGGCAACTCTGTTGCTTTGGCAAAATTTTCTAACTCATTTTCGTGGTTATCGCTTGGATTTGCAATCAATCTAAATTCAATCCTACAAATAAAGTAATTAATAATTTGAAGGAAAAAAAAATCAAGCTGCTGGTCACTTGTTGAGTTTGTGTGTGACCTTTTCGATTTTTCGAGTCGTGATGATGCGTTGGCTCTAATGACATTGAGTTTTTTGGCATTTTGGTTTTGGGAGTTTCTTCAGCCTACAAGGTTTGCGATGGTTTTAAAGATTAGTAATTCATTTTAATAATATATGTTGTACATAATATTTTATATGTTCACAATTAAAACTGCACACATTTTTAACCAAATTCTAACGACACTTAGTTCATGAGTCAAAATGTAATGTTAAATTTTGCGTAAAATTAACCACATAAATTCTAAAATTTTAATTTTTTTAATTGTCTTAATTTTGTTTTAAACTTAGATGATAAAGCATCGAAAACATATTTTTTTAAATATTTTATACGGTTTTTTTTCTTTAAAAACAGACTAAACTTAAAATTTACTAGCTCTATCTAGTGCCAAGTCACATATATAGTTAAGTTCACAACCCATTACCCCACCTGGCGACATTTTAGCGAAACAGTTTGTTATCAAGTACAGTGCGCAAGAAAACTTATGGTCAAGCAAAGCCAGCTTTCTAGCCAGGACACACACCAATTATTGGAATGGATTGCGTCCTTACTATAAGGAATAAAAAGATTTTTTAAAACTAGATAAAGCTAGGAAATTTTGAACTTATAGTTTCAAATACAAGATGAAGCTGGAGCCAGGAAAATTAGGTTGCTCCACAGCTCCGATTTATTATTATTAAGTCTGCATACAACTTTTAATCTGACAACGCAGATTTATACAGGTGAGGCAAAAACGGTTACTTTGAATAATTTTCATTGCCTCTTTCCACGACTTTTGGACTTCACTTTGCACATCACCTAATTCAACTCCACCGGTACATTGGGTACATGTTTTTCTCGTGAATACTGAGTTCAAGTTCGAGAATTAGCCAAATCGGACAAAAACTGGCTCCCATATAACGAAAAAATGGTCAACATTTTTAAAATCTTTTGTATTGTTTGGAAATGGATTTTTAACATGGTCCGAGCTTCCAAATCCACCTATAAATGGCTCGAAATGGGGTCATGAGATACAAATTTTTTTTTTGTTGTATTATATTTGAAAATTTTTAGAATCGGATTTTGAACGTGGTCTAAGTCTACACTTAGAAAAAAATACTATTAAATTTGGTCAATTCCTATTAATTCAACTATTTTCTGCTATTATTTCAATAGTAAGAGCATCCTATTGACCAGATTTAATAGTATTTAATAGGATTTTTTTCTGAGTGTACGAGATAAATGGAATATACTGTGTTAGGGTATTTCAGCTTCGGCATAGTCAAAGATAGTTCACTCTCTAGTTTTTATTAAAATTTTGTTTGATAATTTCACATTACCCCAAAATGGAGCTGGACCAATTCAAAATTGAACTGCTCCAAAGCCCTGTTTGATTACTGAGTATGGAATACTTGTAGAAGTAACTGGCAAGTGTTTTAAAGTTAAGTATCGTCACTACTGTTAACTAGGTAACGGTATTATTCCTTAAATTGAAATCAAAAGTGCAGCGTCAGCAGTGCACTTTTTGTATGTCCGGCATTTTTTGCACAGTTTACAGTATAATTTATAAAAAAAACCTGTGATTTTGTAATTATTAATTTTGTTGTTAAATTTTTTGTAGTGTTAAATTAAAAATATTTAAATTTTGTAAAAAAGCTGCTAGTTTCCGCGTTAATTAAATTTTAATTGAAATATCGGAATTGTTATCCAAAATTGAAGTTTAAAGTAAATGTAAGTAATTAAATTTAATTGTTTTTGTAGCCAATGTTTTACTTTTATAATTAATTGTCCAGTGTCCAATTACCTTGACTTCATAACCTAATTCCTCTTAATCTAACCACGTGTGCGCGCGCTAATTTCAGGGCCAAAGTTTTCCATTTACCGTTACAACATGTCAGAAGAAATTCGCACGATTCAATGTCCATTTACACCGTTTCCCTGCTGGCCATAGTGCTCATCGCTCTGATGCCGCCCACTTTTGCTGTCTCCTTCCATTGCAGCCCGAACCAATTCGCCTGCAAAGACGGAAGCTGCATCTTACAGGAGAAGATGTGCGATGGACGTCTCGATTGCCCAGACAAGTCGGACGAATTGGATTGCGGTAAGTGTGCTCTACTGAACCTGAACATTTCCAATTTATTTTGTTTTTGGTATAATCTTCATTAGATTTCAAATTGTGTCGCAAACCGAATTGGTTTCAATGCGCCCAGCCTCACGGTCCCTGCCTCTCCTCGGACCTCATTTGCAACGACATTGACAATTGTCCGGGAGGTGAGGATGAGCTGGACTGTGTCGGTCGTGGGCGCAGTGCCAGTAAAAGTGGCTCTTCGGATGTGGGCACTGGTGGCTGGCATTCACTGTCGCGCAATTGCTCAGCCTTTGAGTACACCTGTCAGACAGACAAGACTTGCATTCCGCTTGATTTCATGTGCGATGGTAAACGTGATTGTCGTGATAATTCCGATGAGATTGCCGGCTGCCTGTCGGCCGAGGCCAGTTGTCGTGGTTTCTTTTGCGAGAACAAAAAATGTCTGGCCAGTCCGAAATGGGTGTGCGATGGTAGCGATGATTGTGGCGACGGCAGTGATGAACGTAATTGTGGTAAGTTTTAAAAAAAAAACAGAATATTTGTAATGAATAAAATTAAGTAATTATGATTACGGTAAAATGTAATTGATTCCCTTTACCTCTTTAGCACTCAATTGCAAACCTGAATTGGGTAAATTCCTGTGCCATGATAATGTCACATGCCTGGACCTAAGCAAGGCATGCGATGGCTCCACCGATTGTCCCGATAAAACAGATGAATCCTACCGCTGCACTCTGGCCAAAGGCAATTGCGCCACAACAACATGTCCGCCCGCCTCCACTTGCAAAATGCTACCCGAATCGGGTCCCGAATGTCTATGTCCCATTGGCTATCGTCACTCAACGCTGCAGAACGCTTGTGTGGACATCAACGAGTGCATGGAGAAGTATGGCATCTGCAGTCAGGGCTGTGAGAATACGGCGGGCAGTTATCGCTGTAGGTGCGACGAGAACTATGAGTTAAGTGCTGACAACAAAACTTGCGAAGCAATGGGCGAAGAGGAGGCACTCCTTCTGTATACGACTCAAGTGACGGTGATGAGTGTGCACTTGAAGTCGAAGCGCGTTCAGATTGTGGCCAAGAATTTGACCAAAGTCATTGGCGTTTCGTACGATGGCGAAAACATATACTGGACAAATATACAGAACGAAGCGGAGAGTATTGTAAAGGCGCGATCGGATGGTACACAGCAACAGGTATTGCTCACTTCGGGTTTGGATGCTCCAGAGGATTTGGCCGTCGACTGGTTGACTGGTGAGTGGGGAAGTAATTTGTATACCCTCACACACTTCAACATTTTTAGAAACGAATTTCGGAGATGGTACGGGCTTTCAGAAATACATATGAAATGGGTCAAAATGGGGTCTTGAGACCGATTTGTTTTTGTGGATTTGAGGAATATTTTAGAAACGGATTTTGGATTTTGGGGAGATTCCAAAGTCACATAAGATTGTTTGGAGTATTGAGAGCAAATTTATGTTTTGGGGGATTAGAAATTTTTTGACCTGGACCGAGGTTTCAAAAAAAGTTTTTGTTATGCCCGATTTTGTAATAAATGGGCCATATTCTGTGGGGGTATTTTAGCTTCGCATAGTTCACTCTCAAATTTTATTTTCATTTTGCAAAAATTCATATTTTCTCTTGAAGGCAACATTTACTTCTCGGACAATGTTATGCGTCACATAGCAGTCTGTTCAAATGATGGCCTCAACTGTGCTGTCCTGGTCACCATTGATGTTCATCAACCACGCGGCGTGACTCTCTGGCCTCAGCGTGGCCAAATCTTCTGGACCGATTGGGGTGTCAAGCCCATGATAGCGCGCTCCTCCATGGATGGCGGCAATTCGAAGCCGATTGTCGTCGAAAACATACACTGGCCCAATGGCATTGCTCTCGATATGCACAACGATCGTGTTTACTGGGTGGATGCAAAGTTGGCCACCGTTCAAAGTGTGCGCCCGGATGGCTCAGATCGCCGCATGGTGCTCGATGAGATTCTAAAGCATCCCTACGGTCTGGCCGTATTCGAGGATAGTATTTACTGGTCCGATTGGGGCACAAAGAGCATACACTCGTGCAATAAGTTCACTGGCAAGCAGCACAGAGTCATCACCAAGGATCGTACTATCTACGCAGTGCACGTATACCATAAGGCCAAGCAACCGAAAACAGATCATGCTTGCTTGAATACACGCTGCTCGCACTTGTGTCTCTTGGCCGAGAACAATAGCTCGACTTGTGCCTGCCCGGATGGCATGCAGCTGTCCACGGACCAGTTGCGTTGCGTCAAGACGCACAAGAAGCAGCGACTCTTTGTGGGCATTAAAAACTCCATACTGGAGATGGAGCACACGGCCTTCGGGAGGCACAAGATTGCCCAAACCCATGCTCTGCCCATGTACATCAGTGAAATGGCGTACAACAGTGTTAATGGCAGTATTTTCGTGGCGGATAACATCCAGCGTGTCATTTACGAATATGACCTGGCGAACAATCAGATTTATACGCTAGTGCGCGGGAATTTGGGCAACATAACTGGCTTGGCTTTTGGTAGAGTTTGACTTGATAGCTAAGGGAAAGATTTCTTATTAACCGAAGATGTGCTTTTTTTCCATAGATCACTTGTCCCACAATCTGTACTGGACTGATTCGGAGCGTCATGTGGTGGAGGTACTGTCGCTGAGTATGCGCCATCGTGCTATTGTGAGCTTCTTTTCGGGCATGGAAGTGCCCGTGGGCATTGGTGTAGTGCCAGACGATGGGTAAGTGTTTTCATAATCAATTTGTTGTCATCACTCCCATAAATCCCCTTACACCCCAGTGTCATGTTCATTGCCCTACGCTCACGTCGACGCACTCACATCGATCAAGAGCCTCTGAGCGGCAAAGGCGAACACATGCACGTCTTCGAGGATGAAATCGGCGATGACGGCATCAAATTTGCCCCGGACTATGATACCAACACGCTCTACTGGTGCGACAACGATCTCGGGCGTATTTCTTTCACCGATCTGGGCAATATGCATGCGTACACCTTCCGTGGCCGCCTCAAGCGCCCCTACTCCATAGCCATTGTGGATGATGACATATTCTGGTCTGAGCTGAAGTCATCCAGTATATACTGGACGCACAAGAGCAACATGGGCCCCATGAAGCGTGTGGAAATCGAAGTGTCCAAGGATGCGTTCGCTCATCTGTTGCCCGCCAAGATTCCCTTGTTGGCCAGTACACCGCCCATGATTATCGATCATCCGTGTCAGCACTCGAATGGCGGCTGCTCGCATGTCTGTGCCACGCTGACCAGATTTGCGGGCACCTGTCTGTGTCCCGCTGGATTTGTCTTCAAAGACTCTTCGAATCGCACGTGTATCGAGTCGTTGGACTGTGAGTATCGCTGTCGGTCGGGAGAGTGTTTGACGCAATCGCGTCGCTGCAATGGCCGCAAAGACTGTCCGGACGGTTCGGATGAGGAGGACTGTGATGCCAAAAATACCAAACATGCCAAAGTGATTTGTGGCATTGCGGAGTTCATGTGCGACAGTGCCGAGCAGTGTGTCGACAGCGAGCAGCGTTGTGATGGCCACAAGGATTGTCATGATGGCTCCGACGAGGATCACTGTGATAAGTTTGGTAAGTTTTAAAGGGATACTCCAGGGAATTGTGTGTACAAATTTCCCCAATTTTTGTGCAGATAAAGCCACCAAGTGTCACCGCCACCAGCATGCCTGCGACAATGGCAAATGTGTGGACTTCAGCTCGATGTGCGATGGCATCGATGATTGCGGCGACAACTCCGATGAGACAAATTGCAAAATCAATGAGGGCAAAGGTGGTGGTGCCAGTACTCGTCCCGTCTGTGGTAAGAATATGTTTCAGTGCAACAGTGGAACTTGCATTGCCCAGAGCTGGGAATGTGATGGCAAAATCGACTGCACGGACGGCTCCGATGAACACGACAAGTGCGGCCTCAAGGAATGTCCGCCCAACATGCACAAATGCCAACTGGGACAGTGTATCGATATGAAGTTGGTGTGCGATGAGCACAATGATTGCGGCGACTATTCCGACGAACTCAACTGTGAAGCCGTCACGGGCAAGAAACGTAAAATGAGCTGCGGCGACGAGCAGCACCAGATGTTCCAATGTCCCGGCGATGCTAGTGTCTGCCTGGAACTGAGCGCCAAATGCAATGGCACGGCGGAGTGTCCGCGCGGTGAAGACGAAGCCGAGTGCGGGGCCCTGTGCAGCATCTACGAATTTCAGTGCAAGACCAGCAAGGAGTGTATACGCCTGGAGTTCCGCTGTGATCACGAAAAAGACTGCAGCGATGGCTCGGACGAGTTGAATTGTGACCGCAATCGCAATGGATCTTCCGTGGTCACTCCTACGCATGAGCGTGCCTGCGAGGCGAACATGTACGATTGCAAGGATGGCCAGTGTGTGGACCTGACTCGTGTCTGTGATGGCTTCGATGATTGTGAGACTGCGGCTGACGAAGGTCTGCTCTGTAATACGGCCTGTAAGCCCTCATCCCTGAACAGGCCCATGTGCCAGCACAAATGTCGACCGACACCCACGGGCGGTGTTTGTTCGTGCTTTTACGGTTACACATTGGATGCGGACAAACGCTCTTGCCTGGACATCAACGAATGCGAGGCGAACGACCCGTGCGCGCAGATCTGCGAGAATACGCATGGATCGTATCGTTGCAGTTGCTATCCGGAATTCATGCTGCGCACGGACAAGACCACATGCAAGTCCATTGAAAGCCAGTCGACGCTGATGTTCTCCACGTACAACGAGGTGCGCTCCATGTCGGAGCAGCCGATTTCTTTGCGTGTCGCTTGGTCGGCCAACGACTCGAAAATCAACGGGTTCGATGTGAATGTGCACGAGCGCAAGGCCTTCTTCAGCACGGACAATGAGAATGTTCTGTATATGGTGGATATGGAGAGTGGCGTGGTGAAGGCTGGTCTCACCGTGAACATGCCCACAAAAGTGGCAGTAGATTGGATAACAGGTGAATTTCGAAACCGAAAACAATTTTCGGAGAATTTAAATTTTATACGCTCTTCTCTTTCAGATAATGTCTACGTCATCAGTCGCTCGCAACGCTATGAAATCAAGATCTGCTCGTTTGCGGCCAAAATGTGCGGCACCGTCTTGGAGGCGAATCCACGTGAGACCATTAAGGCCCTGGCCGTGGATGCCTTTAATCGTAGACTCTTCTATGTCATCATACGCTCGCAATCGTTCAACCTGCCGCTCTCACAAATTGGCACTACCCATCTGGATGGCAAGGAGCGCGAACTGCTGCTTACCAAGAATGGCGGCTACATCACTGCACTCGCCACGGATCCCTACAAGAAGCTGCTCTACTACACGGACATGCACACGAAAACGCTACACTCCATCAGCTACAAGATGGGCAGCAGCCGCACACCCATCACCATTGTACAGAAGGGCAACGTGGTGATGCATCCGTCGGGCCTGTCGGTCTACGAGAATGAGGCTTTCCTGGTGAACATTGGCTCCAAGGAAGCCGTACGCTGCCAACTCTACGGCTCGCACACATGCAAAGCATTCAACTTGAATATTCTCAATGCCGAAGATGTGGTCATTGATGGGATCTCGCGTCAGCCGCTCGCTCGCAATCCCTGCACCATGGCCAAGTGTCTGGGCATGTGCGTCCAGGGCGAATACGGCTACGAATGCATGTGCGGCAATGCCGTGGTGACTGAGACAACCGTTTGCTCTAGGGAGAGCTCCAACGAGATCACCTCGAGTGCCCTGCTCGTCACACAGTCCGCAAAAGCACCGACTAGCTCACATGCTCGTGCCGCCATTGCTTGGATACTGAGTTTGTTCCTGGTTGGACTGATAGCGGCTAGCGTGGGGTACTTGTACTATCGTCGCGTTAAGCAAGGCCATCGTGATTTCAATATCAACCTGCATTTCCAGAATCCTTTGTCGTCCGCAGGAAGCGGCAAATCGTCAACACTCTACAGCGGCAGCACTGGCACCACAGCCGCCTCCTTCGATGCAGAACGCGAGAAAATGCAATTTACTGCGCCGATTTATCGTTTTTTGCGGGGCTCAACGTCGAACGGCGGTTCAGAGATTCGCCTCGAGACGGCCAAGGTATGTGCATACACAAGTGTATTCTTTCATTGATTTTGTATGAATTCCGTAACTAAAATTTAACAGCCAAATGCCATTCCAACGACTGGAACGAACGAGCGAATGCCCATCATCTTGGTGGAGGAGGATTTTGACGATCCCGCCCGAACAGATGGACGTTATGATGATGATGCACGAACCAGGCTTGTACCCTAGATGAGTGCTTTCGCTTTTAAGTATTTATTCTAATGTATATTTTCTCATGGTAATTCATTATCGCTTTTGTACTTGTAGTTCTTTACTGTTAAGCGTTTAAATTATGTTAATATGTTAAGTGAAAACGGAATGCGTTTCTGGCGATTGCAAAAGTTTTGTTGTTACTTAAATTGCACTGTAAATAGTTCAGGCGATTGTGTTGAGTGTAATTAAGTAGTATATTTTATATATTTAAGCCCACTTAGGCGTTAAAGTTAATTCAATTGTTTCATTTTCGAATTCGAAATTATAATAAAATTCATAAATCATGAGAAATGGTCAATTAACATTTTAAAATTATGTGCAGTCCATACAAAAATGAAAAAAATTAATAAAAAATGCATTTTAAAAGTCCGGTAAATAATAGAAAAATACCTGTAATTGCCCATTTCTGTCAGTCGCACATTGGGTTAAAATCCCAAAAAAGTGGAGATTATTTAATTTTTTTGCAACTATAAGGGTTCATCGATATTCACACGTCAGCTTCTTCTTCTGGTATCTTTTAAAATTCAAATGTGGTAAAAAAATGTCTAGAAATATTTAAAAAATGTACCGTAAAGCACAACCATCCTATGTCCATTTTTTCAAAACTCTAGAAAATTGGTATGTTTTGCATGGAAATGGGTTTTTATTTCCTCACTTTTCAATTGCTTTCATCACGATTCCCACAAACCACTATAGCCTATCTGATGTAGCTTCTTCTCAGGAATCCAAAAATGCCCAAAACTCGATTTTCATGTAAATGGTCATAGGATGATTGTGCTTTAAGGTATCCATATAACGTCTGCAGTATCACGGACTGACGTAACTGATGAGAAAATATATATGTGAAACGGAAATTCATGAAATTGAAATTTCGCCAGTTACGCCAGTTCGTGATACTTTCGTGGTTTACTTTGGAATTTGTGGTGACTTAAAAATTCCACTTAAGCTTTTGTACTTTGTGTTTTAAAAGTAATTGTTGGTGGTCAGGCGGAATCGAAGAGTAAGAAGAGGGAAAGCGAGCTTGTTGAGATTCAAAGGCGTAACATTTGTCTCGGCTTGGTTCGTTCTTCTGTCTGTAATTGTCCAACTAATCCATCAACCCCGCAATATCCCATATTCATGGTCTTGTTGGCCTAAAGATGAGTTTCTAGATTTTGGAACATTTTCGTATGTGATCAACGACTTCGAATTAGTATAAATTGGCTTGTCTCGTTCAAGCGCGTTTCCCACAGTGTTCCTTTGTAGAACAGTACACTTGATAGCTTTGCCCAATCTCATCCGATTTTAGGATTCAAATGTTTACAATCGAATGGCCTTTTGAGATGAATGCAACTTGGAATTCTAAATTTTGTGCTAGTCAGCACTTGACTACATACCAGGCCTGTGTAATACAACAAAAATAAGCGTCTCATTCATTTCAAATATTTTGTGAATATCAAAAGGTTTATATTTGTCTTTTTTTTTGTTGTTAAATTGCAATTAGCAGTTAGCATTCATTGGATAAGCTTAAAATAGGTTTAAGGACATAAGTATTTTATTTTTGTTATTATAAGTTAATGCAAACATTTCACAATACTTGCAACAATTCGAAATGGGAATGAACAAAGCTCAGTAATTCTTCAAAACATACAATATGCAAACGACTACACACTACTTCGTATTAATATTAGATAAGGATTCTTACAGCTACAATTAAAATATTAGTATGGGGCGAGCCAGTCTAGACCGACTTGATCAACTGCTCCTTGTGCTCGAACATTTTACTCGTGTTCGCAAGTGAGGCATTAGTCGAAGTACTCGACACTGCTGCCGCCACAACACCGGCGACCTCCGAACGCTCTTTGGCCAACTGCGACAAGCATTCGCGGAATGCCAGCAGAAACTCCTCGGCATTCTCCTGGCTAAAGCACATGGGCGGCTTTAGCTTGATCACATTGTCATTGGGTCCGTCCGAGGAGACGAGTAGCTTGTGCACCTGCTTCATGCGGTTGACCACCCAGTGGGCGGCCTTGGTGTCCGGCTCGCGTGTCAGCCGATTTTTGACCAACTCAATGCCCACAAACAAGCCCAAGCCGCGTACATCGCCCACAATATCAAAGTCGTACTTCAGCTCGCGGCACTGCTGCAACAAATAGCCGCCCACTTTGGCAGCGTTCGCCTGCAAACCCTCCTCCTCGATGACACGCATCACGGCATTTGCAATGGCACACGAAACCGGATTGCCGCCATAAGTATTGAAATAGCAAACACCTGTCGCATAGAAAGCGTTGGCAATCTCGGGCGTGGTCACCACAGCGCCCACGGGGTGACCGTTGCCCATTGGCTTGGCCACGGTGACAATATCGGGCACTACGCTCTGCGTCTCGAAGGCCCAGTAATGCGAACCGACGCGTCCAAAGCCCACTTGTACTTCATCGGCTATGCAGAGACCGCCTGCGGCGCGTACGGCCTTGTAAACAGCACGGAAATAGCCCTCGGGCGGTATAATCTGACCACCGCAACTCTGCAGACTCTCAGCCACAAAGGCAGCCACTCCCTTGCCCTCCAGTTGCAATTTCTGGCACACATCGGCAATGGGCTTTGAGTAGATTTCGGCCATGTCGGCATTGGGGAAGTTCTTGTCCTTGTATAGGCCGCCATAGACATCGGGACAAGGGGCCACATGCACATAATCAGGTTTCACATCACCACCGGGTTGATTGAATTTGTACGGCGAAATTTCCATTACGGAGGTCAAGTGACCGTGATAGGCACTGGGATTGATGGAGAGGAAGAAAGGGTAAATCAAGCGGTTTAGTTAGCTAAAATCGCAGTAGCACACTTACTGGTCCAAAGTAATGACATCGTGACGCTTGGTATAGTTCCTGGCCAAACGCAAGGCCAAATCATTGGCCTCCGAGCCAGAGTTGACGAAGAAGCACACCGACAAGGGCGCGGGCATTTTATTGGTCAACGTCTTGGCGCACTGCACTAGCTCGTCGTGCAAGAAGCGATTGTTGGTAGAGATGGTGGCCATTTGAAGGCAACCACTTCGCACCACTTCGGGATGACAATGGCCCACTGTAAGACAAAAACAAAAGGGAAAACATAAAATTTGGAAAATCACAAGCCAAACAAATTTCCATTCTACAGCTTGTTTATTTGATCAGATCAACAAACTTAATCAGTGAGCATGTCTTCCGCATTTCACCTTCTTAAGTACTTAAGCTGCTGTTGTTGTTGTTTTTGTTGTTTTTGTTTTTGTTTACCAAACAACAGATGCCAAAAATTCATAAATTTCGTGGAAAACTTTTCCAATCGCATTTTGCGAGTGATAACAATACAAAAAAAAATCAAAAACAACACCAACGCGTGTATGCAGCGGTTCAGTTGAAAACGTTTTCGCTTGCTTAACACTTCGCTGTTTTTAATCTTTTTTATTTTAATTGCAGTATAATATTTTCCAACATACAACCTCACAATCTCGTTTAACCCAGTTCTAGCCGCCCAAGAGCTGTGTTTGACCACACAGCACCCCACTTTATCATAGCCTATAGTTTAGGAGCTCTACTAATTCGAATACAAACACGGACGGACGGACGGACGGACATAAGATCGCGTGCTTGTTATCGTGCGTTTGGTGGCGTTCGCTTGGACGGGAACATGTGAACGTCTCGTGCGTGGAAATATACTTCTGCTTGCGTTGATGATAAAGTCTGTCTGCCCGATGAATTGTAAGTCTATTTGCTTATACTATTCATACTATGTATGCTAAATGTGCACTACTTTTTGTGCTTGGTGAAGTGTAAACTCTCGAGTTCCTATCAATATTTGTATTTGAACACGCATTTTCTGTTTTTATTGATTCAATAATGGAAAATTGTAAGGAGATATGAAATGCCTTGAGGTTGAAATGAAAATAAAAGTAAATTACTTGATTTAGACTTTACATTGCTAATTAGCTAAGGAGTTCATAGAATTTGCTAAACTAATCACTAATTTATCGTTTTATCTGAATGTTTGCGGAAAATAAAAAATCCTTCAGTCAGATTTTTATCAGTTCTATGAGTAATTGATTGAGACATTATTGGGACAACTTTAGTGCGCGAACCTCTTGGAGTTGAAATCGAATTTATGATTTTTTCACGAACTTATCATTTACACAACTTTTATTAATTTTTAGGTAATACATTTTGTAATCCCGGTATTGCCCGGACGTGAACTTACAGATGTGAAAGTCCATTGAACGCCCGTGTACCTCCGGCCAACCGTAGTGTAGTACCTCCCCTGTGAATCTTACTGTGCAATTTCTTATGAACCTTCCCAGGAATCCCCACGTTTTTTTTTCTATTTTTTATGACGTTAATTTTGTTCTTATCTGCGCAATGGATCTCCAAAATAGTCTCGCGTTCTTTAATTCTTTATGCCCAATATAACAACATTGGTCTCAGGACACCATTTGGACCCATTTATATGTGGTCAAATTATTTTGCGTCAAATACCTTCATTTGTTAAGCCTGGTTTTCATTATGTCAAAATCCCCGGACATTAATAACATCAAATTCGAAATCGATGAAAGGGGGATGGTAAAGCATCCGTGAAGTCAACAGGAGTACGCTCCCATGAAATTTAAATATGAGCAATTGCTATGCTCGAAAAAGGCTATTACGACTGCTTGGTTAACTTTCCAGAGGGCCACTTAAACTAAATCATATATCATAAATCAATTCGGCAATGAAAGTTGTCTTTCCCTAGTGCAATTGGCCCAATGGATTACTCAGCTATTTTAATTCAAAATTAATATATTAATAGTTTATCCACTCTCAGACGAGGAATGGAGGGGGCTCTGATTTGGCAATTCTTTTGGTGTCTTTGGAGGCGAATAATTTTTTTGGTCTGAAAATGTCTGACAAATAGTCAAATTGCTGAAACATAAATTGCATATGCGGAAGCCAACAGCAAGACCAAAAACACACATTTTTATGACAACACCCTTGTTATGAATTAAAACGAGTTGTGAATAGCCTATGTAGTAAGTATACTTGGTTTATTTCCAAGGAAATTTATTTTTTTATCTTTTACTCCACAACTGCCCCCGTCTAAAAGCTAATCTCTTCCAAAAGTGTGCCATTTTATATGTGCACTTTAGACTGCACTCGGCACTCAACTGCAAAATGCCCAACGCAAAATCACGCATGCTGCTATTTCATTTGGAACTAAAACTATAACAATACAAATGCGGCGTTCACGTGATCACGCCAATCTCAGGCCCCAATCCCAATCAAACTATTGCTCAAGCAGCGACAACAAGTGACACCAAAATGTTATCACCGACAAATGCAGAGAACAATGTACGAGTCGAGTGTAGTAATTCATGTTAAGTATTTTTGTAAACCAAGGCGTCATGTACGCGTTCGCACTTTAAACAGCGCACTGCAAATAGAAGCTCACGTTTCGGTAATGTCCATATTCATAGAAGCGAGCGGTTAAGATAAGAAAGTGTTGATATTGATAATAAAGCAAGTAATAAGTAAATACGAATTCGGAGCTATTTGAAGGGGTTTACAGTTTACAGTTTAAGTGTACAGACGACCCTGTTCCGCTAACTATAAAGCTATTAAGGGCCTCCTCGTTCATTGGTTTTACTTTTGGTGATTTTTTTGGGGGCCATCCTAACTGATAAGACTTGTTTTTTCAAATAATAACTGTGACTAGCCAGAAATTTTGAATCACGTGTAAAGACCTAAACTCACGCGATGGAAAAACAACTGTGACGTTGGATTTATAATGTTTTGTAATTTTTTTTAAATAAATAATAAATTTATTATTTTTATTAGTTAATAGTTTTGTTGTTTGAAAACGTGTTTTTTATGGAAAAATATGCAACTTTGTAGGTTGTTTGTTTGATTGTTTTATTTTGTGTTTTGCACCAAATACGGCCAATTGGCGATAATGAAATGCACCTTGTCTCTGTGATATCTGTCTGTCAAATGGAAATGTTACTTTGTATTTAAATTTGCATTATGATTTCTGATTTCGCCACTGAGTCAGTGTTTATCTGTTTAATCTAATTAAGTTCGCACAAAATGGTCAGAATGTTGGATTGGGTTTATTGGGTGGACGACGCACGTCAGTTTCCTTTTTTGATATTTTTGTATTTCTTATTTATTATTTTAATGCGCAATACGATTTATACAATTGGATTTAGTTTAGTTTAGTTTATTAATAAAGTGGTGGGAATTTTATTAATTTAAAATTTACACAGCTGATATGAATGGCCTAAAATAAATTTACGGTACTTATGGTCATGTTGTGGACTTGAAATATCTAATGCTCAATAAGTTATAGAGCAGAATGTAATCTCCGATCTGATTAGGGAATATATTTAATCATGTGATGAAAAAAAAACACTTTCAATTTGAATTGAACTTTAAACTGAACAAAATTTTATATGAAATATGATTCAACACGGCCACCATGAATGGAATCGGTCTCTTCGATAAAAACAAATAGCAGGATTTACTTTAACTTTAAATTTTGCTTTATAATTTTAGTATTTTTTCCTTTGTGATTTCCAAATGATTTAGGGTGAAGTGATGCAGGCAGTCACGGTCACGAGTATTTTGTTTTCAATGTCAGTCACCGATGTCAGTCACAGAATAATCGATAATAGTAGCCGAATCACTGGGGCAAAACCAGTGTTGCGAGTTAAAATTACACTGTGCACTTTTTTTGGAACAGACTGCGCTACGGGCGGGTATAGTTAATTCGAGTACCTACGCTGATTCTAATGACTGCATTTCTAGGTTAGTTTTTGTCTTTTAAATTTTTTACAAATCTTTATTAAAAAAAAAAACAAAAAATAATATTTCAATCTTCGAATTATTTTCGAACATTTTCGATTTTATGTATTTTAAAATTATCAAAATTTGTATACGTTTCTTTTAAAAAAAATTTTCTAAAAATGTATAAATAAAATTTTGAAAAAAGTTCGAAAAAATTCGAACATTGAACAAAACATTATTTTTTGTATTTTTTAGTATCAAAAATTTGTATAGCCATTTAAAATAAAAATTCACCTAACCCAGAAAAACGACTAATGCCATTGGCATCAAAACGGAGCGCAGTCTGTACTTTTTTTCAATTAGCACAGAGTTATTTAAATTGTGACCGTGACGGCCGGAAAAACTTCGCCCTTACCGTCGATTTTCGGTGTCAGTCGCTATCGTTTTCAACTGCAAACTATTGTTTCATCGTAGTTGATGACAGCGAAAATCGTCCGTAACTTTTTGGGAATTCCACTACTGGATTTGGCCAAATGAGAACTCGTCTTTTTGCTTTATTCTTAGGCGCCCCTTGAGTCTTTTTCCTTCTACAATTAAAATCCATACAAATGGAGTGTTTTTAAAACAAAGCACAGCATGGGATTTGGGCTTTTCCCATATTTCGATGTTGAAGTAATCAGCGATTCCTCAGGTAGTTGAGATGAAATCCCTAATTTCATAAACCAATTTGCGAAAACCCTTCTCGGAAGTAAGTTTCCCAATTGCGTCTACCTTTTGGGCACTTCATTTTATAGCTTCATTGTTACACTTCAACCCTAATTAGACAATTCCTCAAAGCCTCATATGAATCGTGAATCGGACTGTCAACAATTGCACTACAATGTATACAGTGGAAAGTTTTCCATGCCAAACGTGATCAATTGTTTGTGTTCATTGTCGACACAAATGTCAATAGACGACAGACGCTATCAGCGATTTGTACATGTTGCAATGACCAAACAATTTGCCCACCTTATAGCAGGTATAATGTCGTGTAAACATGTAAAGCCCTTTGAGTGATTTGTGCAATCTTCTTTGAAATGTGCAAATTTTCAAATCTGGCAGATCATTTTGTTTTTGGGAATTGCACACAGACAGACACAACCGAAAATTGTAATGGAATATTCCCAAAAAAAATAAATAACAAAAGATTACCCGACTGACTGAGCATATTTGGCAACATTTTTATGACATTTGCTTGCACTGATATGAGCACTCATTAAGCAAAATAAGTAAGCAGTCTTTTATGGAAAAATTGTATTTACATGAATAATTTTGCCCAAGAGTTCATTATGCTTTTGAGTACGTACGGATTGGACTCTCTTTTATATCAAAATGATTGGTTTGGTTTGGAAATTGATTTATTTTAAACTTATTTGTTTTTGGCTACTACCTAATAGTGTAGTCGAAAAACTCGATATCCATCAAAAGTGACATAGCACGATTGTACATTAATCTATCGATATGAATCATAAACAAATTTTATTTACGATTATTAATTTCCTTTTGTTCCAATTTCCAAACGACCAAAATTGCATAAACATTTCCAATTATTTTGATACCGAATACGAATGGCTAAAAATAAAATCGAAAGAAAAAAAAAACATACTCATGGGAAAAAGTACACCATCAAAGATTAAAAGTCAAATTTACTATGGCTGATAAGGCAACGCCAACGACTTGTTTAATGGGGAGACTCTTTCTGGGGAGTACGTGAAACCTTGAACTTGTTGCTATTCGCTAAAAAAAAAAGAAGAAAAAATTTTATATAATTTGTTCTTTCTTTCTGTACTCACTGTACTTACTGTACTCCACTTCATGGTGTAAGGTTTCTTCTGTTTAATTTATATTTTTGGATTTTTTTTCATTTAATTTCTTAATTGATAGCATAACTTTTTTCCATCTTCTCTCAAAGCAATTAACTAATCTTAAATGTCCAATTTCGACCCAGACGGCTGCCAAATGACAAATCTCTTCAAGAGGCTATAATATTTCATTGCGAAGTGGGTTTGCTGCTACACATTAAATTCAATTCAAGTCAAGATTTGATTAGTTTTCTTCTGTTTTTTTTGTTGGTTTCCAGAGTGTGTGATAACCACAAGTCGTTTGATAGTACTGGTGATAAGTGGGGTCCTCAATAAATTTTGAGGGGTCTTTGGCTAATCTCGGGCAAATATACACACGGCAAACTAAATTTAGACACAAACGTATACAATTTAGTTTAATATTAGTTGTGTGACTTTGTTGTTGGCATTTAATTGCCCCCAGAAAGGAAGTGACTGGTGTGACGGGCGCCTTGCCTATGGAAACTTTTTCCCAACTGCGACCTAAATAAGCTAGTTTCGCAAAGCGTGCGCAGAAATGAGTTAGAGGAACTGCGTCTTTGAGGCAATTACGTAAATGATCTTAAGACGTACTTTCTACTTATTACATACATACACTCTGATGAGTTAATATTTTTAATTAGAATCAGTATTAATTAAAGAAAGAATATATATATGAAGTTTCACTTACCATGCGCCACATTATTAATGCAATCCAGGTAGCGTGTACCCTCTTCATCAAACATGTACTGACCTTGTCCGCGGACAATTTTCAGTGGATCAGAACGATAGAAGAGCTGACAAGCTTGGCTGTTATCATATTTATGTGTTTTTTTTTTGTGAATATTGCAGAAGATTTTTGTTTTTGTGGCATTTTGTTTACATTTTGCAAGCAAATTGACGAGTAGAGAGCGGGTTGTGTTTGTTTTTGAAAAGAAAAGCGAAAGAAAAACAAATATTTTTTGGGGAAATTCGAAAATATATATATATAAATGTATATACTAAGGTTAACTAATCGACTGTGTTTAAAAATAAAGTCCAGTGACGTGTGCTGAAATCCTTACATTCAATTTCGATATCGACTGTGGAGTGATAGTGGATTTTAACACATGTCAGGACGAAAAATATATAAACTTGAAATTGTATTTTACTAGTTAAAATTATTTGTATAAATACAATTTTAAGATGGTTCTCAGTGAAGTAACTACACACAGAAAAAAGTTTCGTTAAAAATCAAAGTTATTTCGTTTTCATGAAAATTACTTAAATTGTCCACACTCATGAACGTTTCAGCTTGATTTGATTTTATGTTGTGTTTTTTTTCTATGTGTACAAGTCATAATCATAGCGTATTAGTGTATCAAATATTTACAAAAGATGTATTTTAAATAATTTGCGAAATTCATTGTGAGTGTCGCAAAAGAAAATAAGATTCGCTGATCCACGTATCTGAGTCCGGTTTTATCTAAACTTTTTAAAAACCATGCAATAAAAATTTTAATTTTAAAATTCAGATCAAAGTTTTTTTTCAAAACCTATTATATTAGAATTTACGCAAAAAAAACTATTTTTGTAAAAAAATTTTACATTAAAAAAATTTTATTTTCTTGAAATTATTTTTCAAAAAAAACATTGATTTGCATTTTTATTAAAACTTTTTTGGAATTTTGTTTTTTAGAGAATTCTAGACTAAACCTTGAATTCGCAATCAGCAATCTCGATTTACATTTAAGAATCCCAGCGTTATTTTAACTCTCAAACTGTGCTATCCGCAAATGATTATGTAAATATGAGAGGTGTACTTTGCCAGTGCAATTATGACAAAAGTGCTAATGTTAAATTGAGCATCTCGTTAAAATACAAAAGAGCCATAAAGCAACTTTATGGCTATTTTTGATTATTTTCTATTGTGATGTTTTTTAAGGAAAATTTATTGTATTACACGCACATACTACAATTTTACGTCTAAAAATATGAGGTGTCAAAATATGCTAAACTGATGTGAATAACTTCATAAATAAATATTTAGTTTTTGATTTAATATTGACCGAATGATTAAAAATTTAACCCAAATATTTATTTAAAGGTAATTTCAGTGAAAGTCTAAAACTAATTGAATGATTAAACTGAAATTAGTGTGATTGATAACAACAACAGTGTCGATGAATGAAATGAAACCAATGAACTGTGTCATACACACACACACACTCTATTCAATAAAGTATTTCTTAAAATGTAACTTATTATTGAAATGATTTAGTTTGAGATTAGAAATTATTTTAAAAAACAACTTATCATAAGAATTTAATAGAAAAACAAATGTGGCCCGCCTCTATTTCCAAGCAAGCGTTTTTTAATCAATCTGTTTTGACAAATTTTGCGTTTTCCATTTATAGATTTGTATATTCGATAAGGCTCGTTTGGGGGTACATTATCGATTTTACATTAAACAAATCTGTTTTTAGAAAAAGCTTCTTTTTTTTTTTTAAATCAGTCATAATTAACTTTGGAAACTAACCTTTCAAATATTTTAATTGCTTTGGGGACAATTTGGCAGTGCAAGTTTATTTTGAATTAAATAAAAAATTCTCAAAATTTTATAAATCAAATTGAAAATATTTTAAACTTCAAATAAAGAAAATAATTGTACACTTAGAGTGGAATTTAACATTGGTTTCGTGAATATTCACACTGGCATAGCTGAACAAGAACTAAATTGCATAAAACAATTATTTTTATAAAATTTTGATTGAAATTATTTTTTAATTGGCACTGTCCACAAATAATCTTTGTTCAATATACAAATTTTTCACTTTAATTTTCACATTAGGTGTACTTTAAATTTTATTAAATTTTAAATTTTTTCCATATCTTTTTCGCACTTAAAAGGACATACTAATCCCCAATGGATTATATACAAAAACAAGTGAGGTTTTCACAAGGGCCTGTGCAGCGCAGCAAAACAGTAAAGTGTGCAATAAATTAATTTTCTAACCACAATTGCCTTGAATGGAAAATATTAAATTTGACACTTTACTGATAATTACTTTGTAATACCGGGTCTCGTGAAAACCCTTTATGTAAACTAATGTATTCAAAAACAATCAAAATAAATGTATTCTAAAAAAAAAAGATTTTTCCTCATTCTTTGTGCTTTTTTCCGAAATTAATGTCCCACAAATACAACAAATTGCTTAAATTTTGACAAAACCCCTTCTTTCCTTTTTTTAAATTAGCAAAATTGACTAAATTGCGTTTATTGATTTAAAGAAATTTCAAGCAAAAAAAAACAAGTCACAAATTTTCCAATCTAAATACAAATTTTCTATAATTAACGCCAATTAAATTTATAGCACCGGCAAATTTTTTAAAAAACAAACTGCAAACGGAAAAGCTTCGAAAGTGACAAGAAGTAAAATTCACACCGAAAACACAGAAGCAGGGAAAAGCTTTCCTTCCGCTTGTGTCGCATGGCGACATTGAACTTGAAAACGTGGTGAGGGAAAACGTGAAGGTGGAAAACGAATTTAAGAGGCCGCCATGACCTTGGCAAGGAAACTACAGAAAGGCAACGACCTTGTCCACGGAATAAGGCCTCTTAAAAGGATTTCCAAGACACACTTTAGTTTTTTGTTAGCAAATGTTCATTAGTATTTTGTTTAAAAATTACAACTACATTAGCTTAAATTTAGTCCTAAGTTTCCTATTCTTTTTTGATCGATTTACTCACCCAATATGTTTGTTCCTTAATTTGATGGTGTCCGCCTTGCTCAGCTGCTCCCCCATTGCGGCCTCCAGTTGTTCACGTGCGAAAGGCATTTTTGCGAAAATTAGTTGGGGTTTTTAAATTCGAAGTGACGAAAACAAAATAGAAGAAAAACTAAAGCACTTGGTAGGAAATTATTTTTGTTCTAAATATCGCGTGCGAAAACGTTGACCGTTGACGACTGTCTGCTGCTGCTGAACTGAACTGATCAACTGCAATTGCTCTGTTAGAATGGTGACTTCTGTTGTTGGTTAGTTGCTGTAGTTGTCGTGGTTTGGTGCTGGTGCTGATTGTTCTTCTCTGTTTTGTTGCTTCCTACTACACTGCTTGACCGTGTAATTGAAAATTCCGCCTCGGAATGACAATTTCAGCGAAAGCGTCTCGCGTTTTTATAACAAGTGGCTGTGGCTGCGTCGTAGATGTTGGTTGTGTGTGATTGTGATTGTCATTGTTGTTGGCTGTCGTCGTCCGTCGTCGTCCTCCTGCAGTGAGTGATTGGTGATGATGGTGTTGGCCTCTTAGTGTATGCGCGTATCTTTTGGGCTAGTGATAAGCATTTTGTGTTTCTATTGCTCTGACGAGCATGGCACAGGCACAAGCAGCTGCTTTTACGAGGCGAACAACATCTGTACACACACTCAGGGGTTGATTTCGGTATGAGCTTTGGGTATTTTTTTGTTGCTTTTTTAGCTTTTTTTTATGAAAATTTTATTGATAAGCTTGACGCTATTACAAAGCCCGCTGGCATAAGGCTTTTATGAGTTTAGGTGCCTTAGTAGAATATGTGCGGCAATTGACTTGGTGGGGGCCGGGGGTTTGTTCGTCAAAGCAATGTCCAGTTTCTGCTAGTTAATAGAGCTTTGAAGGCATTTTAAGCAGACATGTTGAATCTTCTGTTAGTTCACAGTGTTGACAAATAAATGCGGCAGAAGTTAGCTATATGACGTATTCACGCAATAACATCTTAAGTCTTTTTTTCCCTATTTTTTCAGAAGACCAAAAATAATTGCTAAAGTCGAAATTCTAAAAACTTTAACAAATGGACTAAGGTCCACGATTGTCCCAATGCGCCGACATAAGGTGTTATCGCTAGCGGGTAGAGAATTTCAGTTCATATAAGACGGTTTAAACTGGAAAATGTAACTGGAAAAATTTGGAATTCTTGATTAAGTTCAACATTATGTCGGATAAATATAGTTTCGACTGGTACTACTGGGATCTCTGTCAATGGACGAATATGAAATGTTGATGGCGTTTTTGTATTAATAATAGAAAAATTATAAGCGTAGAGTGAGAGCATTCTTTTCAGCTTGCATAGAAAGCTAAGATATACAGAAAAGTTCTGGATTTCACTTTTGAATGGTTGTTCACTCCAATTTCACTTTTTGCATTTGTTTCTGTTGATTTTTTTCTTTAAAATAAAATTTTTTTTGATATTTGTTGTACGATATCTAATCAGCTGATGGAGTGTTCATTTTGAAGTGAAATTAGACTAGTTCCACGATGTACAGTCGGTTTCTGTAACACCAAAATTTCCATCATTCGGATTCGGGACCATGCATGACAAACCTTTGTAATTTGTAATGCTCTATAACACTGATCTCATTGAAGGAATGTCACGGACATTTTTAATTTGGTGATGGGTGGTGACTTTGAATGGGCAGTAGGGAGATGGTGGAAATTAATTTAATCAACTGAATTAACTGAATTGAATTTTTTTCAGTCACTTAAAGAACACTTTAATTGTCTTCATACACTTACGTGAAAATATAAAATTTTTCCGATCGAAGCCGTGGGTATAAGCTAGTTTATCACAAATCTTCATTTGACTTTCAATTTTGTATGAAAAATTCAATGACAAATAATAATTTATGACAAATAATAATTTATGACAAATTCCCGTGTATGACTATATATGATGACTTGTGAATACTCTTCATAATCACTACTAATGTGGGAATAACCCCTTTTCGAAATAAAATTGTCCGAATTTCAAGTTGTTTAATTTTTTGGTTTTATTTTTAGTGTTTTCGTTTTTAAAATTTATTATTTATTTTTTTTCAAATTTTTTTAAGGTGTATATTAATAATTATATTAATTTATGTATATATATATATAAGATAGTATAGATGTATATGCTATTCAATATAATAATTTATAAATAATATATTTTCTGCTTTGGAAATGGTTTTAAAATCGAAAATGGTTTTACAACGACAAAAAATAACAATTTGGTTTTTGTTTCAGTGTTTCTAAATCTTTTTTTTCTTTTCAACATTCTGTTAATTTTGAAATAAGTGTGTGTTTGAGTATTTAATTCATTTTGCTGTTGCTATTTTCCTTTTGTTATTTATTATTTTATATTCTTTTTGTTTTTTTAATATGTATACAGTTTTCATTAGAGAGAGAGAGAGAGATTAGAGAGGGACAGCAAAGTTCTACAGTGGTGTGGGTGTGGCTTAGTGTGACTCCGGGAGAGTGTGTGTGTTTTAATTTATATTTGCATTTTTGTGTGTGTGTGTGAGAGAGAGAGAAAGAGCATATTTTTTAGACCTACTATTTGCATTAATTTACAGCGTTGAATTTGGTTTGTTTTTTTTTTCAAGTTTAGTTTTATGTAAAGAACACTTTTGTAATAAACTTTTGTTTTGTTTTGTTTTTTTATTTCATTTACTTTTTGTTTTCAGTTGATAAAACGCTTAAATACTTTATGTATACAACTAGTTTATGTATGTATATATATAGTGTATGTGTGTGTGTGTGTGTGTGTATGTATATAGCATATATGCATGTATATAACGCTCATTTAAATATATATTTATGTTAAGTGTATATATATACCTAAATGTCTTTTTTTCAAGTGAATTAAAATCTGAAGCAGTTTTGTAATTAATTTTTACTACAATACGAACATTTATGTACCTTTTGCTTAAATGTATGTTATTATGTAAATTTTTAAAATGTAAACAATTTAAATTTCATAAATTTTTTTTACTATTTTTTTTTTGTTTGTTTAAGTTTTGGTTTGCATTGTGAATAAACGAATCATCGGTAAATCCAGTTGAAACATTTCTCGCAATGCTCAAAATAATACATTCGAAGCATTTAAGTTTTCATATTCAAAGAGTTCTATTCTCATATAATATACACAAGTAATTCAATCTTGTCTTTCGTTAGCGTCCGCGTAGCTGAAACACTGAAATCATCGCAATGGTTTATTAACATTAGTTTTGTTGTAAATTAGAAACGATTAAACTCAGCTTATCAAGGTAAAGCGGTTCAAGTTTGAAATACATTCATACAACCAAAGTTCCATGTTAATGGTTTAAACAATTAATATATTCGATTTGGAAACTTTGATCTGGTTGGGGTCTTACAGTGATCTGTCCTCAAATGGACGTCAGAATGGATTTCTGAAATTCTTTCATCTCAGATTCTCTCAGATAAGGAGAAACTTTACAGCTAGAGCAATTACAGCTATGTAGGGCAAAATAGAAGAATGTTAACTAACGGCAAATGCAATTTCCATTCAGAACTAAATGCTAATAGCATTTGCTAGTTGATTATTCATACCATCCAGTGATTTATTAGCGATTTTATTTCAAATCAAGTGGTTTGTAAACTAGTCGGCTTTTCTCAATTGCATAGAATTAAACTTTTGATTGGACACTGTGCATGCGGAATGGCTCTCATTACCATTGGCACTCTGATACAAGCCTTATGTAGAAGAAACTTTATGCACTAAATAGTTGGGCGGTCGCGGATATGGAACCGTCAACAATTAAATTGAAATAAATCAAAGTTCAGAGTCTACCGCTTTACCGACTTCGCTCGAATGCCCTACATTTTCATCTACTTGCGTGTGCTTTAATTTTGACAGTACATACACGTCAACCGCTGCCATTCTGTTTATTTCCTCATTTTTCAATTATTCTCATTACGATTCCCACAAACCACTATAGCCTGTCTGATGCAGCTTCTTCTCAGGAATCCAAAAATGCCAATAACTCGAATTTCATGAAAACGGACATAGGATGATTGTGCTTTAAGGTATCGATATTCTGTGCGAGTTGCCAGCTATTAGCAGAACAAAATCTGGAACACAAATACAGAAATTATGTCCTTAATTTAAGCACCAGTCCTATACTGGCGAATGAAAAGAGCCTTGATCGATACAAGCGATCTGTAATGCTGGAATACATTAAAAAAAACCCTAAAACGGAAATACTAGAATACAGATTTTTCATAGCGAATATGCGAATATGAGTGCCTTCCCGAACCTTGCCTGTAACAGGTGCTAGGTGTCTAGGTGTCTGGCACTTAAGAACAAGGTCACGACCACGAAGAATGGTCGACACACTTCATATAAACCAGATAGAGTGGCCTAATGAGACTTATAGCTCTCGCCCAAAGCAAATATAATCTAGCACTGAACTGTACCAGCCAAGGTCTAAATTCCTAAAAAGAACCTCGAAAGCAATTCTTTGGTGGTGAATTTCTCTTTGTTTGCTCTTCTTCGAATGAAAGTATTTGCCATCCTTTCAGTGTTTCGCTAACTTCGGTTAATCCGAACAAAAATAGTAAGAAAATAACCAAGTAAAACTTGCCTTAATCGTAAGTGTGTATATTAAAATTATTTTAGTCTACTATCATCGTCATCAGTAAATGTAAAATCGTAAAGTATGAGGTAATGTTTTAAAGTTGCTTAATATGGTAAATATATGTATGTGTGTATGTATGTATATATATGAAATATTTTTCCATAATCTAAATGATTAGTTAATAATTGTAAAAGAAATAATTGTCAACGAATTAGTGAATGTAGCCAATAAGTAGTGATGGAACATTTTGGGTACCAATTTATTACTCAAAATTGTTGAAAATTTATTGGGTGAATGGGTGAGTTAGTGAGTGAGTGAGTGAATGTGTACTGAGCTGTGTGTTTGTGTGATTGTTGTTGGGAGACTTAGTAGATTATATAATAAGCATATACTACGACATAATATATATAAAACCGCGTGTGTCTGTATATATATATAAGTATATATATAAGAATAGCTTCAGTAACATTACAATTTTTTTGTGTGTATATATACTATACTATATAAATACATTTTAATATATAATATGTATAATTTTTGTTTTTGTTTAAAAATTGTTTATGTAGTAATTAAAAAAATCTACCATCCAATATTGTTGAGATTTGAAAATTAAGTGATCATGCATGTGTTTTATGTATGTATGTAAATATATTTGGATTATTTTAATTGCAATTGTTTTTTTTTTGTTTTTGTTTGTTTTGGTTTTTATAAAATACATTTGAATTAGTAAAATAAAGATGGGGAAAATATGATTTTCGTTTTTTGTTTTTTTTTTTTTGTAAATTAATTTCCAAAATGTTTGTATGTATGAGACTTGAAAATAGGAGACGGAAAAAATGTTAAAATTTTGTAAATATTGTTTTCTGTTGTTGTTGTTGTTTTTTGTTCTTTCCTCTTTCAATAAAATTACTTATTTGTGTATATCTACAAATTTAAAACATTTTAAATTTTGTCATTTAATTAGCATTTTGTTTTATTTTCAATTTATTTCTTTTTAGTTTAGTTTGTGTTTTGAGTATATTCGTAACTTTTTACAATTTCTATGCACATTCATTTAGCTTTTATTAATATTTTATTTTAGATTGTTTTTCATTTTGTTCGTATATGAAAGTGTTTGCTATTGCTTTCTAAATGTTTTTTTGAAAACATTCTTAAATAGTTTCTTCTTTTTTTCTTCTCTTTTTTTGGTTTGCCTTTAAATTAGGATTTGAAAATTGTATTTACAAACATTGAACATTATTTTTACTTCTTTACTTCATTTATTTTATAAATTTAAAACTTTAGAAACAAATGAAAACAGAATGTAGAATTGTTTCCAAATTGGCAGTATTTTCTGTGTGTGTGTGTGTGTGTGTGTGTAAGCAATTATTATTATTCTTCTTTTTATTATTTATTTATTTATGAATTAAATAAAATTTTAATATTTTATATTCGTTCATTGTTTCAAGGGTCTTCTTCAATGCACCGAAGACGACATCGTTCATCTGTAAGTATTTATTTTTCTTTTTTACATATGTGGTTCTGGTAATTTGCATTAAAATGTGAAATTTGTATTGAAATATTTAAAATACCTGCATCAAATCTTTATTGTGTGGTGAATGAAGGATTATCTGAAATTTATACTCTTTAGAGAAATCGTATATTTTTTTTTTGGGCATAGGTGGAATAAGGGCAGCTCTAGGTTCAAAAATGTTTGGTATTGGATATGGAAATGTTAAGTTCTTAATAAAAATCAAGTAACTTCTGAGATTACTTTAACTAGTAAACGGGACTACACACCGCCTCGTTAGTTTGATACTTTAGTTGGGAAATGTATACTTGATAATTTTACAAACACAAAATATGTACGCATGAGAAAAGTAACGAGCTATCGAGGCTAGTGTGAATCCAACTAATTACCGAACTTGTATTGGGTGTATTTCTCTTTAAAGAAACGACATCTTATGTATGAGTATAGTACGAGGGAGGCTTGTTAAGTCAATCACTGTCGCTGGAGTATCGGAAACGCTTCGTTACGACTGTATTCGTTTAAGGACCGTGACGTTTTCTCAGTGGCAGGTTAGCACATTCATCGGCACTTTAACTGCCGGTTTTCCTATAAAAGTGTCGGTTAAAGTGTCTAAACCGGGCATTGAAAAAATTTACATTCTTTTCGGGATGGAATTCTCCTCTCAAAAATGCAGATTCCGACTTTAGCGTAGGCCATCGGAAGCTTCTCAAGCTACTACAACTGTAATAGGTTGTGACGAGACCACACAGATTGCGCAGAATAGGCCCAATTACCCTCTGTATTTATTATAATTTTGCAGATTCAACATTTAAAGAATTCTCGAAGACGGCACACAAATTGAAAAGATTTTTTTTAGTAAAAAAATTTTTCATAACGACGTTTCCATAAAAAGTAGGCTGGAATCGCCAAAACAATGTTATTTTTCAATACCCCAAAAAATCATTTACTTAGAAGTGAATTACAACAGTAAAATAAAAAGCACTCAGAGCTTCTCAACTATTTTTATATTTACAAACACAAAAATATTTCGGAATTCAAAATTGTTATTTCCGTTAGGCCAAGCATTTTTTTTAGAAAAAGGAAGAAGAAAAAATAATTTTTTTTTACTAAAAAATAAATTTTTTTTTTATTTTTTAGTTTACTACAAAAAAAAAATTTGTGCATTAAAAATCCATTTTTAAAAAATTTTTTTCGTGTTTTTTAACAAGGGGTTTGAGTATGTGTTATTAAGAAAAACACAACAAGAATATTCACAAGTCATCAACTGGAATTCATCATAAATCATCACTTGACATTGAATTTTGTTTGAAAAGTTCAATGACAAATAATAATTTACGACATATTCCCGTTGATGACTATATATGACGACTTGAAAACATTTAATAGTTTTAAAAAATGCAGAAACGGGCAAATTAAAATGAAATGTTTTTTTTCCATATTTAAGTTAAATCAGCAATTAAGTCGTAAAAGGAATAGCACGGCACATTAATTACACGAACTTGTAAGGCCGGTTTTAAGAGTACATCTAAATCATCAATTAAATTTAAGTTCATTGTAACATGTAATTGGGCAAATTCATTAATTAGAAAAGAAATATATTTAAAAAAAAGAGCAAAATTTTCTTTAATTGCTTGTGGTAATTTAACCGAATTTTTATATTCGGAATATTCGAAAAGTTAATATGGTTTTCTTTACAAATATCGGTTTTAAAATTTAATTTCGGCCATAAGTAGCAATCCCACCGGAAATTCTGTTATGCTCGTTTCGGCTGCAATCGTGTAACCCGATACTGGGCGTCGACATCTATTATGGTGTTGAATGTGTTTCGATTGCAGGTATTGGAACCAAGTAGCAAACCATAGCGAATCTAATATCATAGCAAGATTATCGATTTCGTTCGATGTCAAGGTAGGCATTAACACGTTATCGGAGTAGTCCTTGCTGGTTTCGGTATTTTTGGGAAGGTATCAGTTCAAACACTAAACACTGTAAAACAAAAAACACTCAACAAAAATAAAACGAAAAAGGAGTTTGGTGAGCTTTGAAATAAATCCAAAAAATCATATTTATTCAAAACTGCAAATTTTAAAATTTTAAAAAAATTCAAAAAAGACAAAAAAAAACTAATTAGAATTAGATATATCTATATGTATGTATAATATATGTTTATATAATTATGAAATTGTAAATAAGTGTATAAAATATTAACTTTTTGCAAAAACAAAAAACCATATATTTAACATGAATTATTTCAAATATATTTATTTAAAAAAAAAAAAAAAAAAAAAACTAAAACCTACGCGCTACACTTAAATGATTACGATGTATAAATCAAAAATGTATAAAACAAATGTTTGTATGTATGTAGTATGTATAAAAAAATGTAGATCATTAATGTTCTTTTGTTGTAATGTAAACGATGATTCATAAATATATTATGAAAATTTAATATGTATTTGTAAAATTAAAAAATTTAAAAAAAAAAAAAACAAACAAGTACGATTCAACGATTTATTGATTGAATTGTAAAAGTTTCGTAAGTGAACACATGCTGAAAAAGAGGTTGTCGTCCTAAAGGGGGTTTCGTCTGAAAGTTGGCTAAACATTATATACTAGTTTCGTTTTTTTTTTGCATTTTTATTTTAGTTGTTGTGTGGTGTTATTTTTGTGTTTGTGTGGTAGTTTGAATAAATATAAATGTAATTATAATTAATAAAAAAAAAGTTATAATAAAATTAAAATGTCTTAGCAAATTAATTTATACAAAAAAATATGTCAGTCTAAACAAATATTGAAATCGAAAATCGAAAAGCTTTTGCAAAATTTACTAGATTACTGAAGTGTGAAAATATATTAAAAAAAATAAAAACAAAAACTAACGGTGGTGTGATAACTTTTGTTGTTATTGTAGCTGTTGGATTGTGGGAATCGAATGGAGAGGTTCCTAAGCATTTCAGATGTGAGAAGTAAAATAGCGTAGATGTGTTTAGGGCCATAAAGAAAGACCCAACGAATTTAAAAAAAATAAATTTCGAGCAAGTGAGTTGTATTAGCGAACGAACACATCCCAGCCAACTAAATGGAAAAGTGAAGCCAATTAAATTTCGAAAAAAGTCAAGTAAAATTATCGCCTTTGTGAGAGAAGAAGAGAATACTCTCTTAACGTGACTCTCTGTTAAAAGTTTCGAAAGGGTGCGCGTCCAGGAACGGTTTGCTGGGCGGTGAATAGAAAATAAATTTCAATTGAAAAATGTCTCATGAGAGTGTGTGAAAACTACTAGCACGATGCCAATCATTGACAGAAGCCAAATTGTAGTCAAACCGATTCCGGCAACAGTTGCCGTGGCTGCTTCATTAAGCTGAAGACTAACATTGCCATTCTTACAATGTAATGCGAGTGCGATGAACGCATTATTAAAGTTGCTGATGGTAATGGCCCAGATGTTGCAGTTGTTGATAATGTTGCTGCTGCTGTTGTTGCTGCTGTTGTTGTTGCTGTTGTTGTTGTTGGTGGTGGTGTTGCTGCTGATGTTGATGATGATGTAATTGGTGCTGTTGTTGCTCTTCGGCCATGGCCATGGCCGCTGCTTCCTGTTGCACATGCATATTGTAGGCATTGGCTGCGCTAGTTGACGCTGTTGCAGCGGCCGAGGCTGTTGCTGCCGCTGTTGGCGGCGGTGGTGGTCTCAAGCAATTCAATGTGAAATTTCCGAAATCCACCACAATGGGAGCGGCCGCAATGACATTGAGATTTTGTGTATTTGCTGCCGTGCCCGCCACAGTGGTGGGCGTGGCCGTGGCAGCTATGGCCAGCATAGCAGCTGGATACACTTGTTGCTGCGGTGGTTGTGGTGGAGCATTGCTTGCGCTGCCACTTGCTGTGTGGGGAACAACTGCCGATTTGGGGAAATGCAATTGTTTGCTGTTCTCTGCAGCCGCAGCTGCGCCGCTCGTTGACGCTTGTTGCTGTCTGCTTGTGTGCAACATTATGGATGGGCAGTGTTGATGTTGTTGTTGCTCGCGATGATGATGATGCTGCGACGATTTGGAGGCTGCGGCCGCTGCCGCATACATTTGTTGCTGTTGCTGTTGTTGTGTTGCTAGTGCATTTACATTTTGTTGTTGTTGCTGCTGCTGTTGTTGTTGTTGCTCGGCTGCCAACATTGCCGCTGAGTATAAACGTTGTTGTTGTTCATGCTGTTGTTGTTGCTGCTGTTGTTGTTGTTGTTGTTGCTGTCCCGCTACTACAAGCGCTGCAGCATAAACATGTTGCTGCTCTTTTTGTTGTTGCTTTGCATTGTTAGCATGCAGCTCCTGTTGCTGTTGCTGGTAGAACGATTGCAATTGAAAATGTTGCTCGAATTGTTGATGCAATTGCAGTTGCATCTGCTGATGATGGTAGGCATCTGCCATGGTAGACGCCGAATGGAACTGTTGTGGTTGCTGTTGTCGTTGTAATGTTGTTGTTGAATGCGGTGCCGCCGCACCCGCCGTCGCCGCCGCCGCCGGTCCTACCTGATCGTTTTGGCTTGAATTGTATGAGAAAGTTGAGGCCGACGTCGTTGTCGGCGCTGTGGATGAAGACGATGCGGATGTGGTCGATAAGGGCGAAGTGGCTGTCAAATTTCGGCCAATGCTGCTATTTGATGTGGACGCTTCATTTGCAATGTTGCTGCTGGTGGCTGCGGTTGGTAATGTTGCGGCCGTCTCATATTTCTGCGGCTGTTGTGTACTGCTGTTGGTCGCTGCCGCTACCGCTGCTACGGCTACTGCAGCTGCAGCCGATGTGGATGAAGAGGGGTTATTGGGCGCAAATAAATTCTCACTTTTAGCCGCTGCAGAAGCTGATGAGGATGATGATGAAGGTGCGATCGCCAAATTATACGAATCAAGTCTTTGTCATTTGGAATTGCTTTGGAGTGTGGCATTTATTTGCGTCCATAGTTCTTTCTTGCAGGATTTCGATCTAAGAAGGGAAAGACTTGAAATTTAGGTCATAAGGAAATTAAGTTGAATTCACCTCTTAATCGATTGGAGCCAATCCTTGAACTGGGCGCTACCCTCCGGTGTAATCTGGAAGGCGGCACGTGCTGCCAATATGATGTTTGCGAAATCCTCGTAATCCGCCTGAGTCAAATGATACAGTTTCTGGTGAATACATTGTATGTACCTGAGGGGGGGGAGGGAAAACATTAAGAATTTGTATAAAAGGAAAAAAATGTGTAGCACAGAGGAGACTTTTTCTACATACATTTGCTGGCATTTCTGAACCAGCGGCGTTAGGGCCGATCTCAAATGGTTCATGACCATCTGGTGATTGTTGCGCCCCAAATAGTGAGCCGATTCGATGGCCACGTCGTGCAGCACGAACGGACTCACGATCGAGTTGACGGCACACACGCAGAATTGATGCAAGTATTGTGTGCCGAGCTTCTTGGAGATGTGCAGCAGCCATTTGACATCATCGCCGTAGGGTGGATGGCGTGCGTACTTGGCTTGCGGACGATCGTCGTGAACACGTCGGGCCAATGTCTCCATAGCCAGCATGCCGACGTTGTAGGCAGCGAGCAGATAACGCAATTGCGTTTGGCTGAAAGGACATGGAATTCAAATTGAAATTGAAATTGAAAATTGCGTGCAAGAAGGGTGACTCACGTAAATTGATGCGGATGCCTTTGCCGTACTTGCGGCTGAGGCGGTGCATGGGCCACAACCTGTTGTGGCGGTGGCTGTTGCATCTGTTGCGCCTGCACAAACGGATACACACCCTGTTGCTGCTGCTGCTGTTGTTGTTGCTGGCGCATCTGCTGCTGTGCGGCTGCGACAGCCGCTGCTTGCGACGGATGCTGTGGTGGTGGTTGGTGATGCTGTGCCTGGCCATAATATGCAGCCGCGACCACTGCCGCTACGGCCGTTGCTTGTTGCATATTTTGAGGCGGCATCTGTGGTGGTCCCCCCGGCTGACCAGGTGGGAACGGGGGTGGACCTCCTTGCATCGCTTGATAAGCCTGCGGCGGCATTTGCTGTGGCTGCATCTGCTGGAATGCTGCAGGCGCTGGCGGTTGATGGGCGTAGGGTGGTGGCGGCGGTGCACCGCCTCCCGGTTGTCCTGGTTGCGCTGCTTGCTGTTGCTGCGGTGGCGTGTAGCCCGGATAGCCCTGTGACGGCGGTCCAGCCGAGATGTACATTTGCATTTGGTTGGGCGGATACGGTATGTTGTGGTGGTATATGCCCTGACAAAAGCTGTACGGCGGATACGCTGACAGACCGAGGGGGGCCAGTGTGGCCACACCTTGTTGAAACGGTGGAGCTGCAGTAACTACCACTTGATTCGGCTGAAGAGGAGCTGAAGGACCTCCCGGTCCTCCTGGTGGTCCCTGCGGCATGCCTTGGGGGGGCCCGACCATACCCACAGGTGGTTGCTGTGGCTGCACTGGTTGCGCCAGCATTTGCTGTTGCTGCATTTGCTGTTCGTAGTGTTGTTGCGACTCGATGAGGGCGCCCAGGCTGACCGCCGAATGGTCCAAATGATCGTCGTGCTGCTCGTGTTCGCTGTTCGGTGTATTACGCAGATACAATTCGTACCAGTAGCGGGCCACTTGGAACAGAACCTCCGGATAGACGCCGCCACCCTTGGCGGCATTCTCGACTGTGATACAGGCCCGCTCGAGCATGTGATCGCTTTGCTCCTTGCATTGCAAGATCGCGCGTTGAATCTCGTTTGGATTGAGCGCAGCCGCATGCGGCAGCACCGAGAGAGCCAGCTCCGCTGCCGGATAGACCATGTTGCTGTCCCAACCACGGGATGCGCGATCAGCCATGCCAGCCGCCTCGGGCGGTGTCAAATGGCCCTCCCACGTGTCAATGAGGAAACTGATGGCTGGCGAACTGATCTCCATCGCCTGCCCGATGATCCAAGACACGTGCGAGGAGTAGGTGCGCGACAACCAATTGGGGCTGACACAGTTGTGCAGGCCCAATGCATACAGACCCAGTTGGAAGGCGCACATGTGCAAAGCGCGGTGGGGGCCGTGGTGATTCTGGTTGGTAGTGGCCTGCGTGAACAGCGACGTCGACGAGTTGCCGCCCGCCTTGATCAGCACGTTCTTTGCCAATTCGAACATGAAGTGAGCGCTCGCCTCCGATGGCTGGTTGGGGATGGACGGATAGGCGCGCTTTCCCTTATAGCGGTTGTCCTTCGAACGGCTCGTGGCCCCACCGCCGCCGGTCATGCCTGCTTGTTGTCCACCGCTGGCGGACATGCCCTGACTGCCGCCTGCAGCGGCCGAAAGAGCACCTCCTCCTTGTGAAGACGAGACACTGAGGGCACCCATGCCCACCTCCAGTTCGGCACTGGTCGAACTGTGTGGACGGCTATTGCCACTGGCAGAGCCGTAATCCGACGGGAACATATCATTTACGTTGACGCAACCATGGGCACCGCCATAATCGTGGTGCTCTTCCCGACGCAACGACGAGGCGGCCGTGCGCACGGGTGGATTATTCGAATAGTAAGCAGGCAACAGCGTTGACTTCAGAAGGGTATGTATGTCGCGATCCAGCAGCTTCTCCATGATCTTGGCGATTTTGCGCGGCTCATCCTTGTAGTAGTAGAGCAAGGTCAAGGCAAGGTCGCCCCGTTGGCGGCGTGTACCCTCGCAGAGCAGAGGATGTTCGGCCTCGGAAACGTTCGCCTTCAAGCCCAAGGCAGCCACTGCAGCCTCAAAGCCCAAATTTTCATCTGACTGCGGGCGATACATGATGCTCATGAGATTGCGTTGCTCCTTGTTCGCGACCAGAGGCATAACCAAAGCGTCGAAGACGAACGTAGCCAAATTGATGGGCAGAAGAGCCTCGCCGCGAGACTTCAGTGTGCCGTTACGCAAGTGTTCGGCACGTTCGCGTATCACCTGCAGCTCAGGTTCGTTCAGTGGGATCTTCTTCAGCAGCGCCAAAATGTCAGCCTCCTGATTGGCCAGCTTCACTTCCAAGGGCTTGGTGCTGGCTGGTGGTCGTGGCATTTCCAAAGCGAACAGACAAATGCGGAAGCCGATGTGGTAATGTTCCGAGTTCTCCGACAGCACCGTGCACAGGAAGGCGCACTTCGAAAGCGTGGACGAGGCCACCACGGTGAGTTGGTGTGAGATCGGGTTGATGTTCTTGTTCTTACCTTTACGCTTCGGCAGCGGCGGCAGTTCCATAATCAAATTCGGTGGATTTGCCAGCATTTCTTCGGCCAGGCGAACAGCTAGAATGCAAGCCTCACGGCCATGGCCATGCGCATGAAGACCCTCGGCACGAGCCAACAGTATATCCCAAGCGTCCTCTGTGGGACGTACATTCGAGAATATGTGCGGTTTGTCCGTACCGCTGGCCGCTGCTGCTGCTGCAGCGGCCAATGCCACGGCCGATGTAGATGGTCCCTGCAGCAGGGCACTTGCGGCGGGAGAGGGTGCGTCATTGAGATACCCAGCGGCGGCGGTAAAGCTACTGCTGCTAGCAATAACGTTGGGCGGTGGTGTCATCAAGGGTGTGACATCTCCGCCGCTCGGGTTTACCAGGGCCGCACGTGCCGCAGCCGAAGTGCTGGGCACGGGCGTCAACTCGTTGGATTTGCCTGCTTCCTGTGTGACGAATTCATCGCTGGACGACGAGAAGGATTCATCCTTCGACAAACGTCTGACGTCCACGGCCACATTAATGCTAGTGACGGGCGTGGTGTCAATGCCTGCGGCTGCCATCAGCATCGAAGACGATGACGAGTTCGATGATGACGACGAAGCGGTTGACGAAGTCTCTGACGTGAGTGACGCCGTAGTTGGGTACGAAGAACCGCCGCTGATGCCTACAATGACAGCAGCAGCTGCTCCGGCTGCTGTGGCATTTGTTGGAGTTGTGGGCATTTTGAAGTTGTCCTCCGGACAATTGCCCTCCGAGCTGGCGGGAGATGACACTTCAAAACTGACCTGCGAATCGCATTCCGTGAGCAGTTTCTTGGCACTTGCAGCGGCGGCAGGCTCTAGTGTATGGCCACCGGCATCGGCGCACAAATTGTTGCTGCTGCTGTCGCCACCGAAGTCCTCATTCTCGCAGAAGCCTTCGCTGCTGGCGCTCGAACGATTACCGTCGCCACCGCCGCCCAGAGGGCGTCGCGGCAAATTAACTACGACGGCGGCATTGCCCACAACAATGCCTCCTGCAGCTCCGGCTCCTGCCAGACCACTGCCATTTGGTCCTACATTTGGTCCACTATTCAACAGGGCCCCGCCAACAGCGCCGGCAACACCGACTGCAACGTTGCCGGCTCCTACTCCTCCTATGCCACCCAGGCCCTGATGTACGCGAGCGTGTACACTGTCGCTGGAGGAATTACTCGAATTGTTACTCGACGAGATGTAAAAACGCTCGCGGAAAGGACGCTCAAAACGTGCCTTGAACATTCCGTGCATGCCATGGTCCGTCGCCGAGCTGATGTAGTTGTAGTGCTTGTTGTTGGCCATCACGGCTTGCGTGGCATTCAACTGGCCGCTGCTCACCTCGCCCTTGGCGTCTGTGTGCTTGAAGCATGTGAAGGGCGAGTAGTAAATCGGGTTTGTGTCGTGAGTATGGGTAATGCCAGCTATGGGATACTCCTCCCAGTCAAGGTAGCAGGCCTCAATGGCCGGCTTGAAGCCAACGAACAGTTCGGCATCGGTTCTAAATGGAGGGGAAAGCGAATTTATTATGAATTTTTTTTCTACTTCTTGGATTGCTTGCTGCTACGTACCTTGAATTCTGCTGATGCTTATTACTGTACGATGATGGCATCATGCGACACTTCACTACACGATCGAGTATCTTCAAATGCCAGGCCGTGAACTGGGCATGCAGCATATCGCGTTCGTCCGGGGCCAAGCCCGGATTCAGGGCGGCCAAACGCCACAGCACGACAATTTCATCGCACAACGAACTGCACGCATGCTGCAAGGCAGTCGAATTCGAATGGGTATTCGAGTGTTTGCCACCGCTGTGCCCGTGTGAGCCCATCATTAGGGAGAGCTTCGTCTGGAACCACCAAATCAAGATCTGATCGCAGGCCATGCACCGTTCGGTGATAATCTCCAGCAGACGTACCGCATTACGATCGCAACGACGATACATTTCGCGCACGATCGACAATAGATTCCACATACCTTCGGGCTCACGTCCACGCAGTGGACGCAACAAAGAACTCCATTCGGCGGCGGCCGGTGGGGCGGAGTTTGTTAAATAATTTACATCACTAGAGTAGACGGGGGAAATGGAAGGGATTAGTGAATTTCGTTAATTTTGGAATAACCATGCGCTCACTACTGCTCACCTAAAAACTATGGGTGCCGGTAGGCAAAATTTAATTAAAATACGCTTAATATTATCGTGCAACGTCTTCTCGTCCAGATACCAACTGGTCTGATCGTTGACGGAGGCGCCTGCTGTGGGATCGGGTGCGCCACACACCGTATTTATGGCTGTGGGCTGAGCGCTAAGCAATTCGTCAAGCAAACGCTGAGCGGTTGGTAGAATTTGTTGCGGCAATTCGCTGATTAAATATTGTGCGAATTTCTGCAATTGATCGCGCTGTAGGCGTGTCAACGACTCGGACACCGGTGCACGTAAACATACTTCTAAGGGCTAGGCGCGGAAGCGGGTGGGGCGAAAAAAGTATACAATTAAATTCCATTCGATCTAAGCAAAAGAAACATTTTCATGTAACGATGAAGAGAAAAACCTACACAATGAATTCTATGCAAACAAACGGCAACCACATGCGAACACCAATAGGCGGACGAGGTGCATGTGCAATTGCACGACGAAATGCGCCTACGATCGAAAGTGACGGCAACATTGAAGTGAGCACGTGGCGTTTGACTGCCAACCGTGGCGGAAAGGTGAAAACCTAGCAAAGAAAAATTTAATAAATTCAATTTATTTGTATGTCATTCCCACGAGAGGACTCACCTATTTGCAGTGCATCTTTAACGGCGCGCGACTTAAATAATTGGTCGCCACGATTGAATTCGTCGGACGAGCTATTTGCCAAGCAGGAGTACAAACGTATGTCCTCTTCATTGTCCGGGAAACTCCAGAACGCAATGCGCAATTGCAGCTGTTCGGGTACGGGCGGATAGACGTGCTCCACCAGCTCGAAGGGTATATAGGAGGCTACACATTTGGCCGCCAATTCGGTGAGCGATGAGACTTCTGCTGGAAAACGAGAAGAGACAAATTTAATTAGGAAAATTTACAAAATGTTGCAAAACTCGTTTCAGCATAAAGGCCCCTAGGATATATGCGGTTTTGATTAGCTTGTTCTGGCATGTGTAAACACGAGCATCGGCCTGACCACAGCTAGTTAGTTATTTTTAAAAGGGGCGAAAAGGCTCAATTATACTTTCAGTTCCGTTTTTGTGCGGTCGTCCATGTCGTCGTCGGCTTGTTTGGTCAAAGTTTGTTTTCTTATTTCTTGTTTTGTTGACACGACACAAGTTTTTTTTGGAAGGCCACAAACAAGGTAACAGAAAATAAGCAAATAGCCAACGAACATAACTACTTTGACATGCACATGCAATACGTGAGAAACTTGAGGAAACGATCGGGAGTGGATTGGAAGCAAGTGGAAGCATGTAAATGACGAACAAAGGAAATATTCAGGAATATATATATTCAATAATAAGGGTATTCATTTAAAGTGGAGAAAACTCCTTGAAAACGCGCAGTTGCTTAAAAGAACTGTCAAATCTTATATGTTTTGACTGCACATCTGCGCAACTGCATCGTTTCCGAGGGGTTTCTTCCCACTTTAAATGAATCTTTTTACTATTATAATTTCGAAAAGTGGACTTATTTATCATCTTTAGGGCTACATGCTGTCAAATCTTGGGGGCCACCAGAGGCGTAGATAGCCGTGGGGGGTTCAAACATGGCATAACTGCCAATCCCTTCAAGCAAATTGACAAATAAAGGGACAAAAAAGAAATAAAAAGGGACAACAAAAGGGAGTGAATAATAAAGCGGAAAAGGTGGAAAAAGCAAAAAAAAATTTTTTTAAATTAAAAAAAAAAAAATTTTAATAAAAGGTTAAAAAGGAAAAAAATTAAAAAAACAGGGGAAAAAATATTTTTTTTCTCTTAAAAACAATTTTTAAAAAAAAGATTTTTTTTTTACTTTCGATAAAGTACTGAATTTTGTCAATTCGATCATTTCTTAACTCTTTCGTCCTGAATTTCTCAAAAACCTGATGTGATAGAAAAATTCTATTCAACGTTGAGAAATCTTTTAGAAATGCTACGTTTGGATAATGAAGTATCAAGACGTAGTGTTTTTTAAATAATCAACAATTTTTACAACAGCCCATAGGAATGCCAACTAGACACTAACTAGTACTCTCTCAGTAATCTACTAGGCACAATAACTATACTGTGTTAAACCTCACATATAAGTGATAAAAGCCAGATGGAATGTTGATATTCCAATGTATTGCAGTGCAAAATGACAGATTATAAAACATGTAAATTTGCGTTGAGTTGGAAATCAACTACACAAAAACCCAATCCAATTAAACACAAATTAAATATAAAATATTCAAATACTGAAATGGAACATTTACATTTACATTGACTATTCTATGGAAATGTGACTAAGAAAATACTCCAGGTCGATAGCCTGAATCATCATTAAATATTAACAAACAGCACAAATCGTTCATAATGAAAGGTATCGGGGAGTTTTGCTAAATTACAAAGGCTTGGGGTGGGGGGAAGGTGGGAAACAAACCCTTTTAATTAATTGAGTAAAGTGTGGTGCAAAATTTTAACTAAATAAAGACAAATTCCACTTAAATTCGTCTGCTGCTGGTGCTGCTAGTGCTACTGATTTGAGTGTGACAACAGCAGCAACGAAAACAACACCAACAATAACAACAACACCACTAACAAGAAAAACAAACACATGTTGTTTCGGTTGAGTCCAGACATAGTGGCACCATTATTCATCGTCATCGCCACCACCATCATCAACGATAAAAATAAATAAATAAAAAAAAAAAACATTTTTTTCTTTGTCATCATCGTCTTCGACGGGTGACTGGCTCGTTGGCAATATGCAATATGCGACGAACCTTTTTGCCCTCAGCTTGAACTCGCTGCGAGCTTCTGCTGCTGCTGTTGTTGTTGTTGTTGTTGCTGCCTGCTCCATTCTACGTTTGGCCCCTTTTTCTGTAAACTCTGCAATTTATCATAACAGCAAAGGCAAAAGTAACAACAGCAACAACAACAGCACTTGTAGCTGCAAAAAAAAAACTGCTTCCACAGTAACCAACAAATTGGCTGCAAAGTGTGGCAAGAAAAAAAAGGAAATTACGCAAAGTGTGTATGTTACTTATTTGTTTTGCCATTTACTTATGTACGAGTATGTATGTTGGGAGTGCATGTTGGGTAGTTACTCTGTCGTTGCTGTTTCTTAGGTGTTCGCTGCTTCTTCATACAAAACAAAAAACTGTTGGTGACAGCAGCCCTCAATTTAAATTATTGCAACCGAAAAATGATGACAATCAAAGGGGGTCAATTCGATATTATGCGGATGTTGCGATATTCAGTTTAGATTGGCCAAAAGGCATTCATTAAAATTACAATAAACAAAAGTAAACTCCTCGTGCACTGCAAGGGGGGTTTTTATGGTAGAGTCTGTAACTTGTTTCAACGGAAAAACATTATAGGAATTCTCAAGGATCTTTAGGAATTTACACTGCTGCCACCTGAGACACAAGTGTTTCATTTGAGGTTTCATGAACTTTTGGTCAAAGTCGACTTATGTAACCCTACTTCGTAAGTTAATTTAAGTAAATTTGGTTCCAGTTCAAAACCCAACTAAACAGTAAATAACTATGTGAGATTTTATCATAGCCTATGGGCCTGGGAGGTGGTTAATAAGCCCCATTGTGGTTTTATGGCCATTGTTGCAGCTTGAGCCCACAAAAAGATAGGAAAACAGGTGACCATTTTTTTGGTTAATAAACCGCCTTTTTGTCCTCAAAGGGTCATATTGACCACACAAAAAGTCGAAGTATAAATGCCTGCTGCAGTGGCATCCATTTGATCCATAATTTTGTTGATTGTGTTTCAACGGGCTACAGGAAATTGATCGCGACAACTAGTAAATGCCCATAAGAACATGAGAAGATGGTGTTTTGGGACTACTCTGCTTCGCTTTTAGTATTTTCATACTTTTTCTCTCACTCAGTAAACACTACACCAGGAATCGAAAATATCATTGAATTTTATATACGAATTCAATTTGTTCATGTGTATTTGATGTTTCGATAAATCTAAGCTTTTTTATTTCCATTTGATCACTTCGTATTCTCTTTTGCGTTTTTTACACATCTGTCTCAATATTCAGATCTGATGATGCAATCAAAATGACTCGAAGCAACAAGCTTATCGACTTTGGCATTGTTTATAATTTCACCAACAGACTTCGAATAATTAAAATATCAAAAAACAAAAACACATAAAAAAACCTTTAAAAAACTTTTTGACTCTGGACCCCATATTCACGTCAGACCATGTCCTTTTCTAAAAATTTCCAATTTAATCCACCAAAAAAATACAAAAATTTGCCCCTTTTTGACCTATTTATATGTGGTTTAAAGACTGCAAAATTTAAAGTATTTCTTGACGAAGTTATTTACATTTATGTGTGCCCAAACGTAGTAATCCGTGTGCGAAAAACACTTCGAAAAGGAAAAATAATTTGTGATGTCCTAGAGTTAATTGTTTCAACAATTGAACAAACAATTTGTGAAAAACTAAGTAATTGTCGCTTTTAGTTCTTTGATCGAGTAATTAAGTGTCCACGCGTTTGATATTATCCAAGCGTCAACGAAGCAACGATTGAGTTTCCAATTAAAATTTCAAAACCAAACTGAAACTATTTTATTATGGAACTAGCTACAATTATTTCAATTGGCTTTTTGTAATTAAATGTGGTGTTGCAGATATTTCTTTCGCTAATAACAAGCACTTGATCTTGTTCTGTTTCAAGTGGAAAAAAAGATATTGTGAGGAAACCAAACTCAGTGGTAAGTTTGAATTAAAACTTAATTAGAGCTAGTCATGCTCACGATTTTAATATGAATTCAATTTGTGTAACTACTGACTAAGGCATGAAACCACTTTTCGGTTATTTAAGGAAAATACACCAGAACTTGAATTAAGACCGCAACAATAAGTACAACAACAAGAAACGACTCAACTTACAATAAGTGCCCACAATCAATTTGTTCAAACTATTTGCATTTAAATTGCACGCGAAAACGCATGAAACGCTCGAGGCGAATTAAATTCCAAAACAAAAAAAAAAGGAAATATTATAAGCAAAGAAACCTGAAAGAAGTAAACACAGACTGGCGAAATCGTGTCGTTTTAATTTCATTTAAACAAGCGAAAAGAATCCTTGAAAAGGTTCCTTGACTTTTACAACACAACCGTTGGCAGGAATTGCAAGTGAACTGACTGTGGAAAAGGAATAAAAGGACGGAAGGAAGGACGCAGCGTTCGCCCCACCAAAAAGCCATTGAAGTAGAGAATATTATACAAAATAAAAATTGGGGGGAAAAAAACACATCCACGAAGACAAAAACAAGAACTGAAACAAAAATAAATAAATGTATGTACAAAGTAGAAAAAAGCACACATACACACACACACTCTAACCAGAGGACAACACAGATGATGCCAAGTGAAGAGGAGCAGGAGAAAGGAGGATGATTGTGTTGTAAACTCAAACACAGGAACATGCGGTCAGACAGACAGACAAACAAACAATACGAAACCGAGTGAACCAAAACAATGAAACGCGATTCGAGCCACGATTTCCAGTAGAGATTAAAAGGAGAATGTTGGGCAAAGAAAAAAACCAGCAACAATAACAACAACAACAATCACAATAACACAGAAAGGAAACCAAACTACGGCCACAAGCAGACGAAAAACAATGCAAGTTGTTATTTTTAGCCAATTTTTTTAAATTTAATACATTACTGCGAAAACAAGAAAAAGAAAAGCAAAAAAAACAAGAAGACGAGCCAGCATATCGAGAAACCCAACAAAGACATGAACGCATACCGCAGGGAATTTGAGAGAAGAAAACCAAAACCAGCAAGGAATCTATACCAAAACAAGAAGAAAAAAAAATACTACAAAGTCAAGCCACCAACCGCCACATCGAGCTTACAATGTTGCAAGGAGCTTGAAAGCAAATCTCCAGAAAGCCAACGAAAAAAAAACTAGTGCGCTCGGTTCTTCTAGCCCGGGTATAATTGCTAGAATTGTTGCACTTTGCCTTCTTGAAGCGACGACTCCGACTTCGACTCTCTGATGGAAGATACTTTTTCTTTCTGTGATGCCCTGTGCCTGTGCTGCTTGTGCTGAAGAAGTGTTGGCCATGGCAACCTCATCATTGTCTGCAAATGTGTTGCACGACGTCGATTTAAATTTAAACAACTCACACAGATACACACAACTACACACACACACACACACACACATCGGCCATTCAGCAATGTCCTGAGTGAGCCGCAATCGCACGAAGTACAACGGCGACGGCCCGCCGTAATTCAAGGTAATAATTGACATTAAGCATGTATCATTGTTGCAGTCTGTATGTAGCCGAGGCAGATGAATTTGACATTGATTGGAAGCATTTTTATTTACGTTTAAAATGTTTGTGCATAAATTAGTTAGCAACTCTGGCAGGATACAAGCGAAGTTAAGGCACGAAATGAATTCATAAATACGGGAATGAGAGGGGGGCAGGGAGGGACTCTGGAATTGAATAGAATTCAGTCAGAAATGTTTTGATTTAAAAAATGGTTCTTCGGGAAATGGAGATTATACAGATTTCCAATTTCAAATTTAGATACTAAGAAAGCTTAGTTTGGAAAACTATTTTTGAAGCTTTGTTTACCCATTTCGACTGCGGTCATTCACGTAATCGTTGCGATCAGAGACTGAAACCCAGAAGAATATCCGTTTCGGTTCCAAAAATCACCTAGTATGATTCACATAGAAAATTTCAATGACGCACCAAGTGACGTGATTCACTTGACAAATTTTTAATGAAAATGACGAGAACATTTCATTGAGATTCATATTTTCAGCATGTAAATTTGCTTTATAAAATGAGGAACTGGAAAAATTAAACGGTTTCGGTTGCGTCCATCTGTCATTTCGCACGATAACTGCTGTAGCTTTTGAGCTATCGCCTCCAAATTTCGGTATTCCTCTTATTTCGGGGAATGATTGGACGGTATAGAAAATGGGCAGCATCGGATATGAACCAAAGTTGTATTATTTTCGTTTATCTTGAGAAATACTGAAGCGATTTGGACGCGGTTTTTTTTATTTGTTTGGAAATGGTATCGGAAATAAAATGGAACTAAATATAAATGGAACAAAATTTTGAAATGGATCGGAAATGAAAATTATCGATAAATATTTTCGATACATGTTCGAAAAACTGTCCATAAAATATCGAAAAATGGTCGATAAAATGACAAAATATCATCATACTTTCCATACAAACAAGCCGAAAAATGTCTTTATTTTACTTTATCTTGAGAATTACTTAACCGATTTTGACGCCTTTTCTTGTATTTGATTGGAAATTATGTCCGGAACGAAATAGGAATGGAAGTTGAACAAATGGAAACAATTTTGAAATCAATCGGGAATGAAGTGGAAATTATCGATAAACAATCAAAAAATTATAGATAAAATATCGAAAATTATTGATAAATTATCTAAAAACTAAACAATCAAAAAATTATCGATAAAAAAATCGAAAAATTATCGATAAATTATCAAAAAATTGTCTATAGAAATTCATAAAATATCGAAAAACTATCGATACAATACCAATTTTGATACAAAAAATTTCAAATGTTCAGAATGTTTTAAAAAATATTTCCAACTCACCACTTTCGCTTGATTTTCGCGATGTGGAACTGACCACAGCACTGATCGAGCCTATAGCGGCCGCAGCATTGCCTAAGCCGAAGCCCGATGGCTTCTTCCAGCCACGCCAATTGTTGCACAGCGATTCCGGTTCGGAGCTCCAACTGCATAGTGAATCCTCCTCGAAGTGATCGGAGTCGTCGAAGGTGAATCGGTCGATATCCTCCTGATTCCAATCGGCGGCGCCCGCAGCACCAGCCGCCGGCGGTTCACCGGCTCCACACCGGAGCGCAGCAGCGCGACGCGAAGCTGAGCCAGCGGGGGCGTCACCATTGTTGTTGTTGCGATTCGCCAGGGTGATGATTGGGGTTGACGAACCGTAGGGACGACGAGATAAATGATGATGATTACACGATGCACGATGAACGACGACGGACGCGACTTTAGTGTTAAAATGTCGAAATGTGCGTTTATTTACAAAATATTTTACAATTTGTTAATTCTATTCTCTGTAATTCTAATTTTTATTTATTTTTTTAATTTTTTTTGTTTTATTTTTATTTTTCTTTAAACGTAAGCACTACCAACAACGCGACGAGGCCAACATTAACTGATGGGAATCGATGCTAGTCGATTTTACCCCCCACACAGTGAAACGCAGCAGCAGCGCACTTTGCGAACGGAAAAGGGGAAAACAAAATACTGTGGCAACGGCAACGAGCAACCGACGTTGACTGCGACGTTTTCGTGTGTGCGTGGACAGAGCACCAGCAGCGGACCAGCTGCTCTTGCTTTTGTCACTCCTCTTTGGCTGCTTCTTTTATTTGTATTCGTCGTTCGCTGCTGTTCTTCTTCTTCTAGTGATTCGCTTTGTTTGTATTGTTGTTGTTGCTTGTCCTTCGCCTTTTGTCGTCGTCTTTTCGCTGCATTTTTTCTGCTCCTACTCTTCGCATTCAATTCTTTTACCAAAAAAAATAATTTTTTTCTATGAAAAAATCACCTTTTGTCCACAAAAAACTAAGAATCCATAAAATGTCCTCAAAATCAAAATTTTCTTCTTCTCTAAGCACTTTTCATGTCGGACTTCGACTTTTCGTACGAATTTTCACCAATTCCCCTAAATTTTCATCAAATTTCTTCATAATCGTAACTCGACTTCTGCCCCCAACCACTTTTCCCGATCAATTTGTCCACATAAATTCAAGCTTTTTCCTGCATTTTATGTTGTATTCGTTGCACACAATTGTCTTTTCAATTTTTCACACATTTTCCAGGTTTTTCTTTGCGAAAATTTAGGGAAATTAAAATTTTTCCGCGTCGTCCCGAGGAGCTAAAATTTTCTTTTGTCGAACAGAAAATAATCGCACACACACCAGTGTTGCCAGAAAGCTATAACAAAATTCCCCTAAAATTACAGAAAAAATATGAATTTCCGACTAAAAACTTTCAAAACCCACTAAAATTGTTTTTTATTAACAAAATTTTGCAAGCCAATGGCTAATGGCGAACACTCCTCTAAGTTATGATCAATGATTCGTTGGCTCTCATTTAACATTTACAATTGATGTTTCCACTGGAAAAGCATCAATTTCCATACAAAACATACCAATTTGAAAACTTGTTTATCATTTTCTAGAGTTTTGAAAAAATTGACATAGGATGGTATCGATACTTTTTTTTCACAAATTTTAGTAATCTTCCATGATTTTTTTAAAAATCCCGACACCAACTTTTTATTAGCGTGAACACCAGCATTTGATTTTTTTTAATTTGACATTTTTTTCCCAGAAGGAAGGATCTGCGACAGGAAATTTGGCTGGTACATGATTGTACGTGATTGCGCAAATTCACACAAATTGTACAATACCAACCGTGAACTTCAGAAATTTGAAATAAAATTCGTAAAAAAAAAACATTTCAAGGAGACAAGTTTATTGGGATTAGAAATACGACAAAATTATGAGAAAAACGTTTATCTGGCAACAATAATCGTACCACAATTTTCCATTTCATTCGCTGCAGTGCTGCCATAGATTCGAAAAAATCCGTATGTATACAAAAATGGTAAATTTTCGGGAAAAAAACCAAACAAAATATGTTGAAAATATATATTTTCTGAAAAGAATCGGTCAGTACTTTCCCACATTGTTCTTGTAAACCTCTTTGAAATCGCTTGTGAATTTCGGAGAAACTTAGTGCAAAACTACTGGCAACACAGATGGCACCAAAGTTCAAAACCACCTTGGTTGTGGTCTATGCTTTGACGGATTTATGGTGAATTTGTCATGGTGAATCTTTTACTTCGGTGGGGAAACTTTAACTTTTTGATTTGTAGCAGCTTGACAGCAGCCTGTCAAAGCGTTCTAGCAGTTGTGACAGTTGTGACAGCCAGAAACTGCTGTACTTTCTTTTTCAATATCCGGTTCACGCAATTGGATTGTGTTTTTACAAAGGTTTCTTGAATTTTATGATTTTTATGTTAAATTTGTGATTTTACATGCGAAAGAGTATAACCAAACGAAAAAGCAAATAATTTACCAGGCGGTTGTGATAAAATTGACGACAATGGACATTTGCAAAGCAAGGATGCAAACAAATATAAATTGTGACTCGGTGGACGCTCCCGCAGAAGCAAATTTTGACGGCTTGTAATTTGTGAAATCCATAGGCTGAGGCAGGAAACCGCAGACTCCTTCCATGTGGAAATCACAAATTTAAACATTTAATTTGCTCAATCAATTGTGTACGGATATGTGGCTAATAATATGTCTTTGTTGTTTACAGTTGATCCTACAGAATGGCTCCCAGAAAGGCTAAAGTTCAAAAGGAGGAAGTCCAAGTGTCGTTGGGCCCCCAGGTGCGCGATGGCGAATACGTGTTCGGCGTTGCTCACATCTATGCCAGTTTCAACGACACCTTCGTCCATGTGACTGACTTGTCCGGCAGGGAAACTATTGCCCGTGTCACCGGCGGCATGAAGGTCAAGGCTGATCGTGATGAAGCCTCACCCTACGCCGCTATGTTGGCCGCTCAAGTAAGTTGAACGAGGAAGAAATCCATTTTCATACTCACCTGCTGTCTGTTTCGATATTTTACCTTATTGCTAGCGTAGGAAAGGGTTGAGGATTTCAAGAGTTCTCAGTGAATAGCTTTCATTAATTCAATGTCGAACTTGACATTAATGCCACCTTCTATTGAGTTTTGTGTTGTGGCCAGTGTCTTCTTGACCTTGATGGCCATAGTAGCATTCGTTCAAAGACAGGTTTGGTTAATATTGGGAAAAACAACATGAAAAGACACAATTGGCATTTTGGAATTTGCCATACCTACAATCCGAATTCGACTGGCTTGACTGAATATTTGGAAAAGTATCCGAACCTAATGCATCTTGGTACCCGATAAAAACTACATTGTCCACTCGTGAACGTCCTACTCCTAACGAATAGTAGGAATTCCACATACAAATTTACTTCCGGTTTAACCTCCATTCAATTGTAATTAAGGAACACAAATTTCGATATTCTCAACTCAAATTGTCCTAATTCGGATCCTAAATTTCGCACATTTCCCCTCTTCAAAAAAATTCTCAAAATTCAGGGAAATTTTTTATCACAAAACTTTCTTTCGAATAGCCAAATTCATATAGCCCCCAGGAAAAAAATTTTGAAAAGTAGGTCCTTTTTCTACCAGGATTTTCTCGAAGTATACCTAATAGAATAAAGTGTCCCTGGTACTCATTCGAAAGGAATTCGATAGACCTTTTCATTGATATCAACAGCGATAATTAAAATATTGTCACTGAGCCACTACACCAAAAGAAAAGTGTGTCAGTAAACTTTTGTGACCCACTGTATGCACATTTTTTCAAAACTCTAGAAATAAACAAATTGGTATTTCCTCATTTTTCAAGAACTTTCGTCACTGTTACCATATACCACAATAGCCTTACTAATGTAGCATTTTCTCTGGAAAGCAAACACTGGCTTAAAAGGGACATAGCGTGATTGTACTATGAGGTTTCGATATGATACTCTCGATATGTACTTAACGGATTAAGGTCTCCTGGCGCTCCTTAAATATAATTTTCACTGATACCCATATCGATACTATAGAACGTGACTGGGAGCCGCACTGTACAATAACGTAAACTATTTTGACTCACTGTGTGTCAGATGATTAGCAGATGTATGTATGTCAGATGATTACCTGTCTTTAATTTTATCATGATTTCAATGAAAGTCTCACCTTTTGAAGGAGAAATAATTCAATTTTAGCCAATATTTAATTTTGATAATAAAAAAAATAGGTAAAATTTGTCGCTTTGGGTTTTGCTCAGTAGAAGAGTAAAATTCAAAATTTTTCCTTTGAAGGAATTTTTTTAGAAAATATTTGTATTTTGTTCTGTAGCCTGAAACGCCTTTCAATATAATTTATTTTCTCAATTTCTAACATTACAAATTCGTCTTCTTCTTCTTTCAGGATGTTGCTGAGAAATGCAAGACCCTTGGCATCACTGCTCTGAACATCAAATTGCGTGCCACCGGTGGCAACAAGACCAAGACTCCCGGACCCGGTGCCCAGTCGGCGCTCCGTGCCCTGGCACGTTCATCCATGAAGATTGGCCGCATCGAGGATGTGACACCAATCCCATCAGATTCCACACGCAGGAAGGGCGGTCGTCGTGGTCGCCGTTTGTAGACATGCAAATTTTTGTACGACAATTACTGTGGCGTGTTTGTTGCGGTGCACCACATTGCAGCAAACCGAAATAACATGAGGAAAATATTAATTTTTTTTAATATAACAAGAAACTAAATAAACAGTTAAAGTATAACAAAAAAAATTTGAATTTCATTTAACGCAGAATAGTGCATTTCCACTAAATGTATTTTTTCATCTAACTCGTGGAGTGTTTTTTTTTTCCCAATCCACAATGACGGAGGGAATTTTGCATGAAAAATGATGTGTAGTTAGACGGATGCAACAACTCCCCCGTCAATCACACACACTGAGCACGAGATAAGCCCGGCCACCGCCTCATGTCACTTGCACATGTGGGTAAATCTATGCAATTTATTCTAAAAACTACGCTATGATTGATGATGCTTGCCATCGGCGCGCGGGTGGTGTTTTTTTTTTTTTATTATTGTACAACGTACGAGTGTGGCAACATTGTGATGTAAAATTGTGGAAATTTTCCAAAATGCCATTTTCACTTTTGACAGATTTTCAATTAATATCGGAAGGAGTTCAAGGCTGGGCCATTCTATTGGTTTAATAGCTCGCAACGGCAACAGAAGCCACAGCAGCAGCAGCCATACAATAGAGATTATTTCGCTCAGCACTTTGCTAATTAAATATTTCATGGCAATAACTCTCCACTCGATGTCACCTCATAAATTTCTAATATGAACCGCAATATAACAAGATATCTGCGTTGTGGTGGTGGTGGTGGTGATGGTGATGGTGTAATGGAATTGCAGCTGCGTTGTGTTGCGTTGCATCTGGCCGCACAATCCGATGCTGTAAATATCAAAAATTGTAATTACTTTAAAGTGGCCAACTTATCATTGAGCTTAATTAAAATTTATTTGACATGTACACGGTCCAGTCCACACACCACACACTCCCACTGACATTTGTCCCATTTAATTATTTGCTTGAATTGTTGATTTTTGCCAATTTTGCTCATTGCAGCGTACAATTGACATCGATTTGGTTGGGGCGCCAAAAAATGCAACGCCTGTAAAGTTTCGCTTGCATTATTCCGACATGTTTTACAAAATTCCACCAAATTTACATTCATTCAATGTGACAGGGGCGTGAATTTGTTGTGTTTGCTGTGTTTGGCTGTTGTGATCTGTTGCCTCCTCCTCCGGTTACGGCCATAGGACGTTTTCCACATTTTCATGTTGTAACATTTTTGTTCTCTGTTCTCTGCCAAATCGTATATTGGCTGTTGTAATTTTGAATGTTGCTGCATGCAATATATACGAGCACAAGTTGCCGCTTTTATGAGGCGTATAAAATTTGATGCTACTTTGTTAACGGCTTGTTTGTACTTATTTTTATTGGATGTTAAATTCCCACACGTCACACGCTCAGTGAGCCAAAAAATGATTTCAATGGCACTGTAACATGTGACGACATCAAATATGAAATGGCAGGGCCGAAGGATCATTTATGTGGCTCTTATGATTCTGGAATTGATTTGGAATGTACTCGAATGTACCTACTTTAATTCAATTTTGATTAAACTTCTTTAAGCACTTATGCCACATGTCTTCAACAGACATTTCAGCTAGACAGGCATTACCTGCTTGTGCTTACATATTTGGTCGCTTGAAGAATATAAAATACTAGCAGGGCCCGGTTTGCCTTGCTGGCCCTAAAAAAGTTCCAACCATATGCAAAATTGAACTTAGAATTGAAAGCATAAAATCATTTCCCGTTGAAAAATGTTCATTAGGAGCCCAAGTGTAACATTTTTTAAAATATTGAATTGTATGGGAAGTGCCACGTCCCGCTGTCCAATGAAGATCCATGAAGCCATCTGCCAAATTTCGTTGAAAAACATTGTGTGGGAGCGCTATTACAGCATTCTCAAATATTGACTTGTATGGACGGTGCCACGCCCCATTGTCTAATCCCGGCAAATTTCATTTTCTTGTGATCAAAAACGTCTGAGATATAGTAGTTTTTACTAACTTGTGGGCGGTAAAAGTGGGCGTGTCAAAACCTATCCTATGTCACGACTCAGGACCCCTAGAACACATATAAAAATGTTGGTGAGAATCGGTGCTGCAGTTTTCGCGTCTACTGGTGACAAACATACACGTCTCTTTTATATATATAGATAGAGATAGATTGGAGTAGACATTGTAAATGGTCCAACTTGATTACTTCCCGAGACCTCTTAAGCGATTATTGCTTTTGCCTAGCGAAAGTGCCTACAAGTTTTGTTCTTACTCACTTTCGCAACGGCGAGGGGTGTTTGGTACATAAATGTCTACCTACCAATATAGATATTTTCAAAACTAATTAAAACCGCACTTCAAACGGCAGAGGCAGATGTCAAATACGAAACGTGTAAAATTTGCATCACCTCAGTAATTGAATAATTGAATAACATTTGATGGGATTATTATTTATGTAACGCATACGCCTGGCAGAACGCTCAAGTGTCATAAATATAAACATGGTTTACAGCTCCTTTGGGCACAAACAAGCATGCGCCCACAAAGCAATTGATGAAATATGAAATATCAAACTGCGTGTCCTTGTCACAGTTTTCCCAGAAAGAAACACACACACACACGCATGCACTCGTGTGGGAAAATGCATGATGCCTAATAAAATGCCACCCGCACTCATTCAAGCTGCCATCTGCCATCAAAGTAAGCACATACACACAAAACACACTACTTGCATGCAGATGAGTGCAAAGGTTTTTTTTTTGCGCGTTTATATGTATATTTACGTATGAATGTGTGGGATTCTGAATGTGTGTTCATTATAGCATAAGTGATTTAAGGCAGCCACCAAGCCACCATCACCACAATTGCCATTACACTCAATACATAATGAGGCGTTGATGCACGCACACAAACGCACATTTAATCTTATACAAATGAATTTTTTTTGCATTTTAACTTTTCAATAAAATAATCTTTATGCACGCCCAGCTGAGCGCACACATGCAATAAAACGGCTGCGTGTATTGGAGTGTTGATTTTGCTATTTTGCATATGTGACAAAGCCATAAAATATATTTTCCTTTTTCCTTTTTGTTTTTGTTGCTTTTACATTAATGAAGGATTATTGAAATTTGCGGTCATACACACACATACACTTTTTTATGGCCTTAAAAATTAAAATTAACATAATTTTTTGTTTGCAAAATTTCCAAGTAGATTTTAAATGGTTCCAACTGAAATTTGATTATAGCGAATTTGTGTCTTCTGTGTGTGTGTGTTTGTCGAGTGTCTCCATCGTTACAATCATCAACTTGTATCATAGTCATTATGAATATCTTTTATCCGTTATGCTTTATCCTAGCTAGCAACATACTCACATACACACACACACACATACACACACACGGGCAACTTTTACAGTGTCCTCTTGCACTTTGGCTATACTTTGCGCTTGACTGTACAAAGTACAATGTGTGTGCGTGTGTTTCCTTCGAGCTTCCAGCTAGTTTGTCGCTGCTGCCGGTTTTGAAACTTTAACGATGTCACATTAAATATTATAACAATGAGGATCTTTAAGTTTTTATCGTTCCGTAATTCATGCATGTGGACGACTTTAATGTGTTATTAAGTTGTATGCGAGATGCGAGCGAGTGTGTGCGTCTAGTTGGATAGTTGGCTGAATGCCTTTGTGTGCTGTGCGATGCTGGTGTAATAATCATTAACCCTGACCCCAATTGAAACAATTTTTGAAATTAGATTTTAAGATCGAAATCGTAAAGGACAAAGTTTCTCAAAAGAAAATCCTTTTGAGGTTAATTGCAGCGCCTTTAGATCGGAAGACACTGGCTGGAAGTGTTTGAATAGAGCTGCGTTGGGCAATTCAAGTTTACGTTTTTAATGTTAACAATTTTTCATTAGAAAATTATGGAGCGAAATTTTTGTCAGAAGGATGTGATTAAAGAACTTTAGCTGTTAAGTGGGATCATCGATATTTTACATTTTCTCATATCAAAATTTTACATTTTCTTGTAATTTTATGCTATGAAAAATATCAAAATCATGTCGTAATCACATCAGTTCAACATTTTCTCATATCAAAACTACCGGATTAGTTTGGCGCAGCCAAAGAAGGTACTCACCTGTTCTCTAAAATACACGCATATTCCAAGAAGGTAACCAAGTCTCTTTAAACGTTCTTAAATTATTCGCACTCATCCCAGAATTAAACTCAAATGCCAATTTAATAGCCATTTTCCTCTGCCCACAATCTCAACTCCTTCAACCAAATGTGTTTCGTTTTAGCGTTTAAGTAAATACGCCAGCTTAATGCATTTCCTGTTGACCCAGCGTGTCACCAGCTGTAAGCAGTAAGCAGCGTGGCATGTTCTGTGACTAGTGAAAGTTGCAATGTGAATACGATTTCAATTACGCGCTGTTGCCGTCGCCACCACAGAGTAGCAGATGCATCTTAAGGATCTTAAGACATCCTAATGACAAACGCCTTCTAATGCACACAGCACACAGCAGCAGCAACAACAGCAACCACAAAGATGTTTGCAACAATTGCACACAATCAGGGCGCGCCAGTTACAACGAATTGTTGTGCCACGGAAATCCTATTAAGCAGGACACATACTTGTATATACACCGGATTCCGGATTCCGTGCGACTGAGTGCAGGGCATGAAGTCATTTGTGTCATTAGGAGAGAGGCAAGCAGGGCATAAAGAACTTTTGCTGAAGTCCGCTGTAAATACCATGTGGAATGCATGCTGATTTTGCGAAATAATTACAAAAGTTCAATGGTTTTGAGAAATTCCACGCACACACACACACACAGGAAAAGTAATGAAAATAATAAAAGCGCAGTGGAACCGCAGGGCGTATGATTAATTTCAATTGTTTTCTGTAGATGGGATTTTCATGTTGGAAACTTTAGCAATTTTAGTTGGAAACTAAAAAAAAAAATAAGCAATTTATCTGTAAGAGGAAGAATTTAATTGGCTCTTTCATAAACTAATCAAATATCACGTATACGCCGGGTGTGCCTTCCCCAAACCAAATTCTACTCTTTGCCTTTAGACACTTGAAACTATGTGCATTCCAAGGACTTGTGTTCGCTTTTTTTTGCACTTTTGTAAAGCAAATAAACACAAATTTAACACACCAAAAGTTTTTAGCATCATCAACAACAACAACGAACGACACAGAACATTTCTTAAAAGGCATTTAAATGGACAGAAATGGACATCATCATCATCAACCATTCACCATTGCATTCATTGCGAATGCCCGGCACGTCAGCTTCATACAATTTATTTCATCTCAGAAAATGTTGAAAAAAAGAAAAACTAAATGTGGCAGACACAAAAAAGAAACACTGCACCGAAGCAAGAACAAGCGACATCCCAACGAGAAGCAGCAAGTCGGAACTTGTAACATTCGCAGCGGAAGTAGCCTGGCATTAGCATCCGGCACATGTTGTTGTTAAGTGAATTCAGAAAATATGTCACATGCGTCACTGGTGCACTGTGCATATTCACATCCTCTGCGGCAATGGCACTGCGACCGCCTGCAATGTGACATCAATGCGACATGTCGTCAGACAGTATGCCGAATGCCGCCTGCATACGTGAGTAGTTTTGCTAGTAAATTGCATTTTATGTAATTTAACTTTTAATTGCATTTTTGCATATTCATAAATTTCACCATTTTCTTTCCGATGTTGTGCTGTGGTGGTGTGCAGCTGTTGTTGGAGATGATGTACCGTATGCGCCGCTTCAAGTTGATTATGAGTCGGTGAAGTGGAAAAGAACAAATTTGACGAACTTTTGAAGGCTGCTGCTTCTCTATTTGTGGCATACCATAATTGAGATAACACACACATTTGTCACCAGAGCGCACAATGTGGCGGTTCCATTCGACATTTGCATAAATGATAAAAGAAAAAAAAAGAAGGTAAAATGTAATTTATGAAAACTTTCCGAAACATATTTGTCGGCGCAGTTAAAACTGTCATGGGCGTCAATATCTTATTTGAATGAAAAACTGCAGTTTGGTTTTCCAACAAATATAATCATTTAATTTACGATAGAGGTCGCAGTTTTGGAGATATAAACTTGTCGTTTTCGGCAATGCTGAAGGACCCGTTGTTCATAATGCATTTTTTTGTAATTTTGTATGGGATTTCCGTATAGTAAGCTTATTCTCGAACCTTACCTAAGTTTGGCGGAGAAAAAGTTGCAAACAAATATTTTCTAGTCGTTATCGCTATAACTGCTATCGTGCGGACAGAACATGGTTGGGTTCAGATTTTGATTCTGATCAACTTACGATATTCTCCGATAAATTTGTTTTCTCCTTAACTTCGTAATGGTTAATCTCATATCTCATATCTATAAGACTTTGAGGGTAACTGCTTGATATAGAGACATGACACGCTCAGAGGAAACCAGCGATAAAAGGTATAAAGTATCAGTACATTTCGACGCTTTTTTCCTCTGAATGTGTCATATATTGGCTCGTATGCATAAAACGAGTGAGCACTCCTTTCAGTAGTGTGCTCTGGGGCTCACTCCTTTTTTTTGCATGTAGTTTGACGTTTCCATTGTGAATATTTGAGTGATCACTGATCACTACTGACAGTGTTTCCACCAACAACATTATTTTCAAATTGATGCTTACACTACTTTTCCGATTAGGCCTTGATATAAACATAATAGGGCGATTCATTTTAAGTGGAAAACCCCTCGGAAACGATTCAGTTGTGCAGATGAGCAGTCAAAATATATGAAATTTAACAGTTCTTTTAAGCAACTTCGCGTTTTCGAGGGGTTTCCCACTTTAAATGAATACCCTTAATGTTTCTAGCTTTGCTTTCCGGCATTATGGCTTGTATATATACAGTGGTTTAAGCAAAGAATATTGTACTGCAGACTGACTGCCTGCTGTCACTACAATTTGTTGTTGTACAAAATTCGCTTCTAAAATTATTTTGAATTGCACTTGAATCTGAATCCGACTGTATATAACACCGTGCAACAGGGCTCAATCAAATCAATGTTGGGTGATAGTATTTGTATGTGGCAGTAAAGTTCTAGCTGGCATTTGCTCTACCTCACCACAATATTTTTTATGACTATCAACTATCCAGTATAGCGATATTTTTTAAATTTGTGCACTTGTGTATTTTGGATAAATTGATGTGTGCCACAATTAACCTAATCAAAAACAAATACGACATGGCCACTTCTTCAAGAGTGCACTTGTCTGATAAAAAGATTACTCATTAGATTATTAGTATGAAGATTATTTATAGTCAATATGCATTTGTATTAAAGTATAAAAGCAAGTGCTCAAACCCAAAATGTTTAGTTGATTTAAAAAATTTCTGGAAAATGAAGCCAATACTAGGCGCCACAATATTACTTCTAGTTTCGTGTGTAGTTATAAGTAAAGCGACATTTTTGCCAAACCATGTTGAAAACGAAACTTTATTTTATCGAAAATTTATCGAACAGTTCGCCGATCAAGTTTTCAATCGTGTTAAATTACAAAATGCATTAACAAAAGTTGAAAATGATACCTGTGTGCAAACGACTCAGGAACTATTAACGACAAATGTTGATATGGACTCACTCAAGTGTATGTGCTCGAATTTATTATAAAAAAAAAATTACTTGGTGAATTACTTTTTTTTTTTAAAGTTTTTGATGCCTGGGGTAAATTACCATCTGGAATACTTTTCGGACATCTTTTGGATTTGGGCAATTTCGATGAATGTGTGTCTGCAAGCAAGTCAATTGATAGTGCCGGCAAGAATATTAATGGAAAATATTTTCTTCTACAAGCGGCAATTGCCAGCAATGAAACACATTTCGGAACTCAATCGAAAATGGCCACATTTTTCGATGCAAGCTCGGAACTAATTTCGTACACGTTCGGCACCTGCTTTCCCGACAGCTGCACCAGTGATGTAGTTCGAAATATATTTCAAACCGATTTCAATTCGACAGCGAAATTGTTGGCCCTGTTTGGAGTCGACTCCAACTCCAGTGATATTGCAAGCATTCCAATTCAATATATTGTACGATCCAGCAGTGTTCGGAACCAATCATTCGACAGCGTTGCCTTGCTGGCAATGTAAGTATCATGAGTTACCAATTGCCTGAAAAGCACTTCAGATAATTCAATAAATCTAAAATACTGCTGTTCCTCATCCAACAGTTGTGTATTCACCTTGCTTGGCAGTTTGATGGTTATTAGCAGCTGCTATGAATATTATGCAACACACAGACTTGGTAAAAAGCAATATGCTCAATAAGGGTCTTCATGGATTGGCAAACCAAAAATAACAGCTGATAGCGAAAATGTAAATTGCACAAATTTCTGCTCAGTGAAATCGTTGAATATTTGTATGCGTTGACTATTGTATATGTAAGGGAGCCGGCCATGTGGTTGGACATGTTTCCAAAAAACCGACCGCAAAAAATATCTGTCCACCTGTTGGACACGTGAAATTTACCGATGTCAAAGTTCTAAATATAAGTTAACACACCAGAGAGCTAGAACAGCGCTATATCTAATGTCCAACATCTGGGCAGATCCTGTGTCCAACAGCTGGGAAGCTCCGCTATGCTGACAATATGTTGTGATATTTTTTTTTTACTCTGTTCACAATAAAGTTACTACCTACCTCGGCACATCATGAAAAATTTAAAGAAACTAAGCATTCCAAGCATAGTCGACTTTTTGATCGATGAAAAATCGAAATTAAATTTTTTTCTTGTTTTCACGAGGTTAAGAGCAACAGACAGTTAACCTTAATGCTTCACTAAAAGTGATCATACAATGACACACTACGAACATTTATGGCTCTGATCACGCAACACGTCAGAACTTTCAGTGTCCAACAGCTGGGCAGGGTCACTTACATATGAGTTTCAGCATCAATTTTGATATTTGACAGTTTACGCTGGTTTATGCATGAAGACCACTATTGTGAGCACATCTAAGCACTTAAATAGCTAAAATGTTACTCATTTAGGGCAACCAAATTTGCTGTTAATATCCTTTTCCATATTCACGAATGGACGAAAGCTATTTCACATCAATACAACCAAAAGGCACACTAGCATTGAATGCTTGAATGGCATTCGGATTTTGTCCATGATTTGGGTTATATTTGGCCATACTCACAATTGGGGTGCTTTCTTTCCATACTCGAATACTATTGCAATTGAAGATGTAAGAATATTGCTCATCGATCTTTGTGTATGTCTACAACATTTGATGATTATTTTCCAGTGGATACGCAGTCCATATTCGATGCTAATACAAACGGCTACGGTTTCCGTTGACACTTTTCTGCTTATGAGCGGAATTCTTACGTCATGGGTAGCTTTATACAAAATGGATAGAACGTAAGTACGATCAGGTACGATAGATCACAGAACTTTTTGAATACTTTTTGTATGAATTAGCAAGGGCCATTTGAATATACCGCTTATGTACTTACATCGCTATATACGTCTAACACCAACTCTGGCAGCTGCAATTCTGTTTGTTGTTGGCATAGTTCCCTATATGGGTGATGGACCTTTCTGGCAGGACTTCACATACCAGGTAACCAAAAATTGTGAATCCAATTGGTGGATAACGTTGCTCTACATAAACAATTATTTGAGGCCAAGCGATTTGGTAAGTGAAAACAGCCGCAAGTGTGTGATGAACTTTTTCATTTTATTCTAAGACCCCCAACATTTTCCTGTAGTGCCTTGGTCACTCGTGGTATTTAGCCGTTGATACCCAGCTCTTTCTTATTTCGCCGTTTGTACTGCTCGGACTTTGGCGTTGGAAATCGAAATGCATATGGGTCCTTATTATTATGGCATGCCTTTCCTATGGCTGTTCCATTGCCACCATGGTAATGCGACAATTCACTGGTCTTCTCATGGGCGGGTAATTCATGGTAAGAGCATAGCCAAAGTTGACAAAACTAACTTTTATTTTGAATCATGTAGACTTCTCAGCTCGGACCAAATAGTATGGAGCTATTATCCTACGCACAAGAGAATGGCTCCTTGGATTATTGGTGTCATATTTGGATATTATCTACACAATCATCGGGGCAAACATCTGAAATTGTCACCTGTAAGGAAAACGTTTCTCAACAATGACAATTCCTAATGGAATTTGCGCTTTCTGCAAATTGTGATATTATTATTATTATTTTTCTGCAGTGGGTGATTGCCCTTGGTTGGTTGACCGCCATCTCGACTATGGCTGCAGTTATTTTTGGGCCATATCATTTGGCAAGAGACGGAATCGAACCCAGCATTGTGGAAGCAGCGCTGTACGAAGCGTTTGGGCGTAGCGCTTGGGCCTTAGGCTTATCTTGGATTATTTTCACATGCCAAATGGGTTACAGTCGCACGCTTAACGCCATTCTGTCTTATGCTGGTTGGCAGCCAATCGTAAGGATGACATATGTTACATACGTGGTAACTGTTATTGTGCAGGGTGTAAATGCTGGTTTGATACAGACGGACAAACATTTCTCATCCTATGAAATCGTAAGTCAGCGTATGAATAGAAGAATTCAGAGTTTTTTTTTACTACTTCAGTGCGCCACTGACCCGAATTCACTGTGCTTAGTTAGCCAATGAAATTTCAAAGCTTAAATAATGGTTGAATTTGAGAAATAATGGGAAGTTTAGTTATCTAAGCACTGTAGGTTCAGTCACTCTGGGTTAAAATGGAATAAAATGTATAGAGCTTTAGTGTATTTCATTTCGTTTTTCCTCTGAGCGTGTCATCATCTGAGAAGCAAACATAAAATCCCAAAAAGACTTCAGGAATTTGCTGTTGTGTTTCTTTCGCATTTAAGCCTTTAGTTACCACATAACTTTAATATCTTTGTTAAGCTTAATAAAATTTCTTTCTTTCAGATTCAAACTTTTTGGGCTGAGCTTGGTATATCCTTGTGCATTTCTATTCTTGTTGTACTTGCACTGGAATCACCCGTGATTGCAATTGAAAAATTTATCTTTTCCCGTAAGAAACCAGATATTCAATCCAGCCCATCAATGGCAAACACTTCATGAGTAAAAACTTGAATTGAAAACTTGTGACGCTTTTAGATCTGACCAAAATTTCGGTGGCCATTCATTTGCAGAAATTTATAATAAATATTTAAACTCATTATATTTCTGTGTGTAGATTTGCGTTTGAGTCAATATGTCCCTTTTCAGGTAAAATTTGATCTTTTAGCCCTAAGCGTTAGGTTATTGGGGAACAAAAGGCATATAATTACCGCATTTTGTCACATTTTACACTTTCTTCCTGATGGTGAAGTGCATTTCGATCCTAAAGTGACGATACAACAATGAAAATATCACGCATACGCCCAGTTGCGCATGTTGACCTTCCTCAACCTCAGCTTTCAGTGGCAATTTAGAAAATTAAAACTTTTTCCATATATATGTATGTATTTATGTATAAAAGAACGGTTTTTACTATTATTTCATTGCCTAAAAATAAAACTCAAAACATGTCTTGGGAAAGCACAAAGCCTCATGGCGTCTGCTGCTACATAAAATGCACTTTTCCCCATTCACAGTATGGCCGCATAAGTGCATTGTTATGTTTGCCAAGTTTTGTAGTTTTCAGTTGTGGTGAGAGCAGGCGACGACAACGAGCAACAACCCAAGAAAAAAAATAATAAAAATAAAAAAAAAATGTATAAAAAGTCATGCACAAAACTTGACATAAATGGAATGAAATGAAAGTGCGGTCAAGTATAAAAAGGTGAAGACCGCACTGAGAGCACCGAACAATGTGGCGCCATGGGAGCGCGGTTATGTTTTATGTAGCACTGAATTCAGTTGAGGCCATTTTTTGTGTGTCTCTGTGTGTGTGTGTGTGTGTGTGTGTGTGTGTGAGTATAGTTACAAAAAAAAAACTCGCATTAATGTAATTGTGGTTAAGTGGAGCGCATGGGTTATATTTTAAATGAATAAAAATCACTCATACGTCAGAGGGGGCAGCTATGAAAAATGGGAGATTCATTTAAATAAAATGTTAAACATGCAAGATTACGAATTGTGGAAGAGTAGAAAAATGAAATTCAACAGCAAAAAGTAGCATTTTTGGTAAACAAAATTTTAATACTCAAAAAACTTTTGAAAGTTTTTTAAAATTTTCTTTTTTAATTTTACGTTTTTATGTAAAAACTGAAAGCCTGCATTGGACATTTCTAATTTATTTTGGCATATTTGCGAATTCTTTACATTGTGATAACACCCACCATTACTCTAAGTTCCATTCATCATTCCATGCGTCATGTTGATTCAATTTTAATGAAATCCCATAAAAAGTTGTTTTTCTCAATTGTTACACTTGAAGTACACAATTTTTTGGCTTGATGATTGTCAACAAAAAAGAAAGAAACTGTACACAAGCAAAACAACACCAAGTTGAGCTCAATTTGCTTAGTTCAGTTTACAATGGAAGATGACAATATCAAAAGCTCTTTCGCCTTCGGAAAATGTGTTTAACTTGTTTTTATGCTTATTCAATAACAATAAAGATTTTTTTTCGAATTTGAAATTGAGTTTTTATAACCTCTCAGCCAGCCACACCACACCACACCACACAATTGCCAATTCAATATTCAAATATGATTACTTTTAATCAAAACAAGATTCTGCTATCCTGCCGCCCACGCCGGGCCACTTATTCTCTCACTCACTTTTGACAATGACCCACATACCGAAAAACCAATTTAAAAAAATCGCAGCAATAGAGATGAAAAATAAGAGCCAGAAGTAGAGGGGACAAAAAAACGGAAAACAGAAAACAGCACGCACACTGCCAAGAAGGAGTGCAGCACAGATGCTGTTGCAACCTCTGCTGGCTGCAGTGCAAGCAAATAAAGTTTGCCAGACGCTGTGCCAAAATACGAATTTTTTTCCATTCAATATTTCGTTTAGATTCGATATTTTTCGAACGGATTTGTAACCGAAAAATTGAACTGCCATCATCGTGTGGCACATCGTGTAAATGGTGGATAACGGAGTGAAGGAGAGAAGCGCTTGGATGGCAAGTGCAACGGCGGGGGATAACATGCAGTTTTATTTGAATGCGGTTACTTTTAACAGCATTTGGATGTGTATGTGTTTGGGGTACTTTTTTGGTGAGGATGAAATGATTTTTCGAGGTTTTATGCTCATGCATGTCATTGCATGTTTGCATCTTGCTCGGTTCTGTTTGCGGACAAGCGTACAAATGATGATCATCAACGCCATCATAATACAATATAAAATATGGAAATGCAATCCGTTTCATTTTGAGGATTTGTTTGGCGTTTATTTTCCATACTTGTGTGTACAATGTTTTGTTGTTTTTCCCCACGAAGCTAATTTATTTTGATTGGCCGTACAAGATTGATGGCAAAAGTTTAACAAACAAATATTAAACAAGAAAAACAGAAAGACTTTTTTTGTCAATGCAAAATTCTTCGAGAGCAACGACCCCAAATTGTACGAAATACGCTTATTCCATTTATCTGTTATTAGAACAAGGACTCAACTTGATGGCTCATTACCAAAATCCCATTTAATTGAATTACTTTTTTTTTTGTTTTGGGTATACAAATTACATGCAAAAACTTTTCTGGTTCCTTTTAAGGCACTTGTTGACGCCTGCCATACTGTGTTGTCAAAATCTGTGTAGTAATTAAATTTCGCGAATCAAATAACGAAAATAGCAACGAAAGTAGGCCACCGGTTAGTAGTTAATTAAAGGATAGTCAACGTTTCATTCGTAAAATGTGAAAAAAAAGAATCACAAATTTGTTTTGCCACTTTAACTTAATTAAGACGGAAATTAATGCCAATGACAAATAAAGCCAATTTAGCTAAAATATCAGATTACAACAAAAATAGCAAAAAAAAAAAACAACGGCAACCAAACAAAAATCATGATGAAAATCACACCAAAGGGATAAAGCCTTAATTAATGGCAATTAAAAGCTATACGTATTCACTGGGGAAGCCTGAACTATGTATATCGATTGCACGTGGTGCAAAACTAAATTTGACTGAAATAGGGTACGTTTGGGAATTGTGGTATTTCCGGGTACAGGGTGATCGTTTTATTTTTCGGAAAATAATTTTTCGGTACAGGGGTGCTTTGCACAGTATAAGCAACCCTGCACCAAACGCTTTAAGACTTGTTCGGAATGGAACATGAATAAAATGGAAATGGATCGGATCAAATCGAAATGAAACCAACTTGGAAATAGAATGGTATCAGAGTGAGAATGAAACTGAAATGAAATGGTAATGGACCGGAGTAAATTGGAAAGTAAATGAGAGCAAAATGGGTTTGGAATTAAATGAAATGGAAATAAGGCCGAACAAACTTGCAAATGAAACGAGAACAGATTGAGAATAGAATTTGAAAAAAATTGCAAATGGACTGAAACAAAACCGAACTGTAACAAATATAAAAAGAACATTGATTAGTTGGAGACCAGGAACATATTTTATTTGTCTTCTTACCAATAAAACATCTTTCAAGAAAAAAAATGGTTTTAAAAAAATCATCGAAATATTTTTAGAAAACTGAAATTTTCTCATTTAAGTGAACAAAGCTTCTTTAGAAATTGGCCAAAGTACCTACGTAAAGTTTTTTTTTATTTCTTTGTCAAAACGTGATGTTCCACAATAGCCAAACCTACTCTACACTCATTAGCCAATAAAGTTCACGAAATTCATTAATAGGGTAATGAAAACACAAAAACCGAAAAGTAAACAAACGAAAGACACAACAAACAAAAGTTAATTATGATAGGACAAATGTATAAGTGGATGGCTCAATTTCATCCGACATTGTCCTCTTCACCATATACACAATTCAAAAGTAGACTAGGTCGGTTCTTTGAATTATGCATGCAAATTGGCCGTTCAAACAAATTAACAATTTGTCAAAAAGTTAGGAGCCAAAGAGCAGCAGTTTAGCTGTCACATCGTCAAATGTATTTGTCAACTTCAAGAACTAGCGTTTAAGGAAATGTACAGGCCAAGCAGGGTAGATTTAAAAAGTAGTTTATTTTAATAGTTAATGGAGTTTAGAAAAAAAAAGAACGAAATCAAAATGGGTTAGCAGATGTTTCAGAGTTTATTTTTATTAGTGGACCCTTCAGGCTATTATGAAGACAAATACTATGGAACAGATGCGCCACAAGTAGCAATGAAATATGTAGGAACTAGAAACTTGAGGCTGTGCTTGGTTATATTTTGTTTTTCTATTTTTATTTACGTATGAAAATTTAAATTTGCCTTAAACATTTAAAGGAATCGCAGCTAAAGTCGAAACAGTTCTTGTTGCGCCTCATTATATTGGTGTTAAAGTAAATAATCGCCCATCAAATTGAGACACTTGCCTTCCTTGAAAAATATCATAAAAGAGCCATCATAATTAGAATAATGTCAACATATTTCACAACTTTCATACGCAACAGAAGACCGAATACAAATTTAGGCATGTCAACAAACCAAATTAACATTTTTATTTATTTTCGTTGGCTAAGGCGACCAACAACAACAGCCATACACAACATATGTAACATTTACTGCATAACAGCGAAAGCAACATCTGAGGAAGCCGTTCATCATACGCACCGCACCGCACACACTCCACTCTCACACGACATGCCACTCGGAAAATTGTGCGGAAATATTTGCTGAGCTAAATCACCGCATTAACCGCAATCTGCACACGACATGAAGTCCCACATTTGATTAATGAATGAAATATCCTGTAAAATGTGCCACTCTTCAGATGATGGCGCTCAAATCTTTTGACACGCACATTAATTGTATGCACACACACACACAAACACACATGTGAGTGTGAGTCAAATTGCCACTGACAACTTAATTTTCTGGCCTATCAAAAGTACAATGAACTTTGTTCATTGTTTGCTAAGCACTTAAACTTTTACGAGATTGTTTGGGGCGCCGCGCTCGTTTCAATTCCTACAAAAATTCCTATATTGTGCGTACATGTGAATGCCATGTTGAGTGCGTTGAGTGCCCTACTTGTAAATGGCACACAAGACAAGCAAAAAGCTGAACAGAAAAAGAACAGCAACCATGCAAACATGAAGAATTCCACCACATTTGGCATCACTTCTGTACAATTTTCTATTCTTTTTTTTTTTTTTGTAAATTTTTTGTTGGTTTGCCAGTTTTGCGCCCGCAAATATTTCAGCATGTCTTTAAATATTTTTGCATTGCGCGTCTGGTGCCGCAGAATCTGGGTTATGTGCTGCATGGGCATTCTGCATTCTGTCATCGTTGGTCATACCGCCAAGGCGAGTGTAGAATGAATTGAATTTTATCGTGTCAGAGGGATGCTTGCAACCCGATGCTGTGGGTCCTTGTGGCCTGGCCGATATTAACGCATTGCCGTTTGCTTGTGTTGCCAGCGAATTGATGGGCATAGACTTTGTAGTTTTATGCTGCATTTCACCCTTGTTGTTTTCGTGTACATATCTGCTTTGCGTTTTGTCGCTTTTGTGAAATCGAAACTTTATTTGCAATCGAGGCTACCAATGCCTTTGGCTGTTGTGTGCTGCTGCTGATTTGATATTGCAATTCCCCTTGTTGGTCGTTGCATTGCATTGCTTTGCGAATGCAGCAATGTCCTCTCTGTGGGGCAAAATGTAGCAATCGTTCGAGTTGTCGCTTTCAATTGAATCGCATTCGAGTGCAATTTTAATCCATTGCCTATTGCATTTGATGGATTTTTTTAAAGGAATTTTCCGTTTCGTTTCATTTGTACACATTTGCAGGGGACATTCGTTAATTGGAAATTTCTATAATTTATTTGCAGTTTTTGGCAAAGCGAAAAGAAAACAAGGAGAGACCACTTTCGTTTGCGAATTTCTTTTTAATTAAATACAAAAATTAGCTGTTGGAGGGACAATAAAACCGTTAGAGAGGGAAATGCTAAACTGCAGCATTCCCTAGTCCAAGTTAAGGTGACATAATACAAAGATCTTATGTAAACTCAAACATTTTTAAACTTTTCCATGCAACGGTGAGCGAACTGATTTTTAATGCAGCATAAGTGCCAAAGCCAGCACAGTCAACATCAATAAAAAGTTGACTTTCATAATCACTGAAGAGTTCTTATTGTATGTCTTTGAAGTCTTCGACATGACAAATACTTGAGGGTTGGAGGACTGGCCGGGATTGTTGGGCTGTTGGACTACACCAACTGGTGTTTGTTGAGGTTGCACTGGTTGAGGCTGGATTTGCACTGGATGCATAACAGGCTGCGGTTGTTGCATCATAATAGGCTGGTGTGGCTGTTGGGGTTGTTGAGTCATGGCCGGCTGTTGCTGCGGTTGTTGTGTGAAACCAGGCATAAACGGTTGATGTTGTTGTCCCACAATAGGTTGTTGCGGCATCGCAGGCTGCTGATCAATCGCAGGTGTTTGCATTGGATAGGGCAACACAAAGCCGGGCTGAGGCGCTAATGGTGCCGGTTCATTTGGTATTAGATTGACCATTTGATTGACGGGTGGCAAGACATTTGTGGGCACTTGGCCCGCAGCTATTTGTGCTGTGGAGACTGGCATGGGTACAACAGCCGGTATACTTGGTGGACAAATCAACTGGACTGTTTCGGTGTACTGCTTTGCATTTTGTGGATCAGGTTCCTTTACAGTTTGCTGATAGCAACCATTTGGCATTACTTCGCCCTTTTCAATTATGGTCTGACTGTTGCCATTCGGTGCGTTGTTGTTGTAATGGTGAACAGTTTGGGGATTATTGTCATTGTTGTTATTGTGGGACAAAGCCTTGTGGACCATGGCGCCAGCTAGAGCGCCACCCAACAGACCCATACCTAATTTGGAAGAATTTAATTTTCAATTTAAAAATTTAATTTTTTGCTTTCTTAAATATTTAATCTTACCAAAGGCCTTCTTTCTTCCGGGCACTGGTTTGCCCTCGGCTGTTTGCATTTGCAGCAATTGTAGCAGCAGTAAAGTTACTAAATACGCAGTAAGACGTTTCGGTAACATTTTCGAATTAATATTTGATAAAATTTGCCAAATATTCTATGATTTCTTCTCTGTGCGAGGGCATGGGATAAACTGTTAAATTTAATAGAATTTTCAGGCTGTTGAAGTGTTTACTACTTCGGAAGTTGACTTAGGTGACGCTTATTTGTTTGGGATATTTTTTCCACTACCCTACCATGAGTAATGAACGTTCTTAGCGAAAAGGGTGTTTAGCACAATAATAAGTTTCAGTTGAGTTCGCTGAGGCAGTGCGTAGCGCTCATGTTTCATATTCATGTTCAAATAGGCTTCAGTCACACTCGAATATAAACTTTGTATTTACTTTTCAAACAGATGTTTCCAGTATATAGGAAAAATTAAATAAATACAAAACTGAGTAATGGCAAATGCGATTCAGAACAAAAATTTTTGATTCACAATAAAAATGATTCTTATCTAAAAGTGTTATCGTCTGCGACTGTAAACCATAAAACTTTGGATGAGCAGCAAAGAATAAATTCCGTAAGTATCGACAAAATGCAGCTGCGATTTGGGTGACCTTTCAGTCTTCTGCAGTCAGAATTGATATTTTTTCAATAAAAAATGATTTGCCTTTTAAAATTTTCTTAAAGAGAAAAAAATGTACCTTCTGGTCTAAGTGTGTCTGTCCCTCATGGACAGTCGCCACCACAGAAATTGCTTTTCCAGATTTCTTATCATTTTGTAATAATTTGTATTTAATGTGACAACATCGATTGAAATGGAAACCTCTAAAGCTGTCAATTACCATCAGCATATTTTTTCTGGTATTTGCTTCAAAAGATTTTTTTGTTTGCATTTTGTAAAAACGTAAAATGACCTTTGTCATATGCACACATCCTTACATGCGCCATCAAGGTGGCTTGAGAAGAGCTTCAGGACCTTGATGCACACACACACACACACTCGCACACGCATAAACATATACGCCATTATAGTAAAAAGGTCACAACAACACCAAAAAGCCAACAACAAAATAACAATATAAAATTTGATTTATGTTGCAAAAATTATATGCGAAAAAAGGAAAACTGTACACGCTTTTGTTACGCAGCAGCAGCAGCAGTAGCAGCAGCAAAGAAGAAGAAGATATTTTTGCATGCTGCAAACATTTAGGTCAACACGCTGTGTGAAACGCATATTTTGTGCCGAGTCATGTTTCGATTTAAAACTTGCTAGTTTCATTTCAATTTTATACAAATTTTTCCCAAGCATTTCGCTTTTTTTTATGTATAGCTTGGCAAACAAGAAAATGTTCTACTCTTCCATCTCACAAAAAACATACTTAATCAAAAGTACACATGGCAACATGAGAAAAAGTTGCCTTAAATTTTCTAATTTAAGCAGTTCGTGGCAAATACACGTTTCTACTGCTTTTTTTTTCTTTTTTTTTTGTCTCTATGAATCATCGAATTTATCCTTGTCGTTGTGGTTTTTTGTGGTTTGATTTTTGTTTTGTGTTTTGTTGTCATGCTCAACTCTCCTGAAACGTATTCGTAAAAAATGACACAGAACTGTGAATGTACATGCTGAGTTGGCAACGAACCCATAAAAGAAAACCCTTGACTGTGATTTATTTGTTCTGATAGTAAGTTTTCCATTGGAAAATCGCAATCATTCCAATGAGTCACAAAAAAAAGCACACAAATACAAAGGAATTCTGGTGTACACATGTATACTTAAGTGGCCGAATTTACCGACAAAAGTTTTGTGTTTGTTCTGGGAGAAATGCGTAAGATTGAATTAATGATAGGAAAACGCAATAAAAATGGTAAACAGGCTTTAATGTGTTATAAAAGAAAGGGCGTGCGGCATGGCGTCTGAGGAATATTAGCTTTATTAATGAAACGGTCAACCAGACGTATGAGTGACTTATAATTATGACTTGGGATTATGTAATATTTGCATAAAGGCGTTATTCACTTTTGATACCGGTTTGTAGATTATTAAACAATAGAACCCAAAAACGTGTGGCTTAAGTTTACTTAAAGCCACACGTTTTATGTGTGTGAATGCCCTTAAACGAAATGCGGAATTTCGTGCCGTTCGCTATGATTTACGAGTTATTTTCGCTTAAAGTTACGCATTTTCCCTTATAAAATATTAAATTTCTTCTTCTTCTTGCTGGAATGTATCTGGTGACATTTGAAAATTTGTCTTCACTCATTCATGTTGGGTAATTCTTTTTTTTTTTGGTAAATGACGCCACAACAACAACAATATAGTTGCGCGCAATTAAATAGTAAACCACACCAAGTTCCATCTTCACTTCAAAAGTACATAGTAACAAAAATGTGTTGTATTTTAGTTATTCTTGTCTTGTCACTGTTGTCCTGTTGTTGTGGTTGTAATTTATTTGTTTTAATGGTTGCTGTCCTGTGGCATGCTCGCGTAAGTCAATACTAAACGAAATCGATAGTCTTGCTAGAATTTTGGGTTCGTTAAGTTTAATGCTTGGTTCAAACAATTAACGAAATACATTCGACATCTATTAGCTGTCGACGACAAATATTGACTTGAATACAATCTTGATAAATGACCATTGAACATATTTTTTAAAATGACACCATAACTGCATAAGGAAGTTCGGAAAATAAAATAAAAGCGTGGAAAAATCTGAGCTTTAACATCTCTGAAATCATAAGCGACACAAATTCTTTCCGAATTTCACTTTAGGGCATTTTGAGCCTGGGGTTTTGAGCCTAATTCGAAATACTATTCCATACATCTCAATGCACTGCTTTCGACTTCCAGTCTCGAATACTTACTTCACTAAATTTGAGCTGAGTGCTCCCATCTATGGTTAGGACTGCCATGAGCCTTGTGCGAAGCTGATTGCTGCAAAAAAACTTTCCGGACTGGAAAATTTTTAGTAATTTTACACACGTGCCCAAACCAGCGGAACCGTTGAACATCGCCTACAATTCTTCATTAAATCTAATTATTCAGTCTCCATCCTCCACACTGGGCCAAAAACGCTTAACTCCTCATGCCTTGCAGTCATCGTTCACGGTTTGGCGCCAAAAGTATAATCTGAGAGGATAACCGTTAAATATAGCTGAATCCTTGTTCTCCGAGCTGTTCCCCTTTACGTTGCTGAAGCCAAATAAACAAAAGGCTGATGAGCATTATTCATTCGCTTTATTTCGTTGGTGCTGTTGTTTTCGGAATTTATTGTGGAATTCAAATACGTGAACTCAGCGACGACCTCGGAATTATACGAGATGCGGAATTAGGTATAGAAAAGGAACCGTGATTTATATTTAATTCTGAAGTTTTGTCCTGGTTTAACTATTGTAAATAAATACTTTGGCAATTATTACCTACTCATACGCATATATTTATACTAAATGTTACTCATACGCCAAGTGCACCACAAAAACTGACCAGATGCCTCTAAGCTACAATTTTGCTGAAGATAGTACGCCCTGCTCGCTCGAAACTTTTCAATTACACTATGCAATGCTAGTTGTCGTTTTTTTCGTTCGCAACCAATACTCTAAAGTTTCTCTGAAGATCCACAAACATTTTAATTTAACATCATGTCTCGGACTTGGTGATTGGATAGTTCACTTGATGCAAGCGCAGCAAAAACAAAGAAACCTGTTAATGTTAAAGCAATCGAATTTAGAACGTGTAGCCATCACTTGATTTTTTTCTCATACGAAATAATTAAATTGCAGCACAGACAGACGCGTATAAGAAAAATGAGATAGCAACTCAAACAACTTCTTTGTTGACATGTTAAAGTATCTATGTGTTAGGTGTGTATGCTTTTTCCACACTGTAAGGTATACAAGGTTTCTTTAACTGCAAGGAAACATTATATAATGACCAATAATGTGGGCAACTGCATGGATCACTGATTACCACACAATAAAATGCTAATGGCATGAATTGATATTAAATATTCACCAAACTGTCGCAATCAACGTATTTTCATCTTAAGTCAATATATAAAAATATCACTCATCCGCCATGTTAACCGCTCAAACATAAATAAATAATGTTTTATAACAGCAAACAAAAAGGAAAGAAAGTTTGCATTTAACACGCCATTTCACACATTATAAATGCATTAAAAAACTTTCTCCGCACAAAACAACATCCTTAAAGTAGCGAAAAGGCCTTAGGGCACAAAGAAATGAAATAGAGTGCAACATTTGTTCCATCAACAATAACAACAACAACAGCAATGAGACCAGCGCAGCAACCACAACAAAAGGAAGACAACAACCATTTCGGAAGAGCGAAATGAAATGAAATGAAATGGAACGAAAACGTCGTTATCGTTGACGCCCGTCAGCAACACCACCCGCATCAATAAGGTAAAGCACCAACAACAATGTTTTGCTCGCTTCCGTCGAAATGAGCCAAAAGCAGCACCAGCACCAACAAGCAGAACCAGCACCAGAACCAGAACCAGTACAAGTACCAGCAGCAGCAACAGCAGCAATTTTCTGCATTTCCAAGGTACCTTGAATGGCCTTGGCGTGCGTTGATTCGGTTTGCATTGCACGCAGGCCAACTTAGGCCGGGGCAGTAAAATCGAAAAAGGATGCGAATAGCGTCATCAAGCAGAAGAAGAAGAAGAGCAGTGCCAAATGCCAAAAAGGAGCTGTTGCCGCTGCTGGTGTTATTGTAATGCTGCCGTGTCTGGTCTCACCAGCGTCATAAAGATTTCGAGGAGTTGGGCGATTTTAGAGTTTTCATGTTTCGTGTAACCCTTCAACACAATCCACCAACAACACCACCCATGTCGCCACCAACAACAGCATCAGAAATCAGCTCGGCACCCCTCAACTCGTTTGTCGTCGTTCAACCATTATCATATAGGTGGTTCTTGTTGTTGTTGTTGTTGTTGGCTTTGCTGCTGCATTCACATTCGAATTCGTCGTGCGTTCTGGGGTCGGTTGATTGTGTGGGCATTCCGCACTATCTGGCTGACTGAGGGTTGTGGCTGTATTGCTGTGGCCGATACCCTGTTGCAACTGCCAGCCAGTGTCATTACAAAAAATTTCCATTGCTGGCGCTGTGTGAGTGGCATATTAATCAGCTGTTTTAGACCAGTTTTGCGTGAGAAGGTTGCGAGAGAAGGTTACGTGAGAGTAAAATAATGTTGCGAGAGGACTGCAGGAATTTGCTGAATGAGAGAGAGAGAGAGACCCTCTTGTACCAAAAAATGAGCGAATGAACGGTGAATGTCCTTGATTTTTAATGTATGTGATGTGAGTATTGTTTGAAATGGAATTTATGTGTAAGATTAAAGGTAAAGGTAATGCTTTGATTTATGGCCATGCACTGTGGAGTATTGCAATCAGGAAAATTGATCAAAAATCATCAGAGAAGGGTTGAAGTCTACTGGGTCTAAATGCCAAAATAGAAATCTTGTTTTTGTTTTTAAATACGAGCTTGATTCTTGATATTATAATAGGTATATTACATTTGGCAAACCCAAATCTACTTTGCAGTGCTATCTATTCCCAAGGAAAAAAACATATGGAAAATGAAACAGTGATAGGTAAGGAAAAGAAAACCTTCAGAGTCGATCTGCCAATCACCTCAAGTTGTGATTTAATTTTAGTATTAAAGTATATCGGCGCCTTAATGCACTTCTTCTTATTCCTCAATTGTTTCCGCAAACCACAGTGGATCAAACTCTATAACAAAAACTATGTTTTCAAAACAAAAGATATTGAGGTGCTCGAACACCAACCACAATAGGTTTCATTGTATGTCCAATGAAATCATGAAAAATTAAATTGTTGGGGACACTTTGTCCTTCACCTGAAGGAGTGGCGGTCCGTAAAAAAGGAGCATACAGGGATTTATTCTCTGCCATTTCTACTAAATTCCCGACACTTTATGCTTTGGGAAAATTATTTTCAAAAACTCAAATTAAAGCGATTTTCAGAGGTCTCCTTTACTCAGTAATGTTTCCTCGATTTTAAATTCTAAATGTATTCTAAAAAGCAAGAGAAGAGAGCCCTCTGTGTTGCGACTGTTTAAGTCCTAAAAAAATGGTTGAAGCGAGTATTTATTTTATGTTTTTTTATACCTTTTAACATTTAATACTGCAATAAAATATTAACTTTACAGAAAGCCTTTGAATTTTTAAATATAAAATCTAAAATATTAAAGTTATTGAATGTAAATGTCGAACTGAAAAAAAAGTGGGGTACAAAAAGCAAGGAGGTACAAAATAGGGAGGAACAATAAATAGCAAAGACGCAAAAACAATTTTTTCACACAGATGGCGCTTGTAGCAGAGAATGTTAAATAGGTTTAACAGCATCTTGTCTCATTTCCCGTGGTTTTTACTTTCTGCTATTTGCACTTTCCATGAAAAAGCCGGGATTATTTGTCTTGCATGCCAGAAAATATAAAAATAAAATAAAATACTGGCAAATTGCCATAAATAAAATTCTAGTAGCCATAATAAGTTACAAGTTTCCCAGCATCAGCACCAAAAAGGTTTACAGATTGTGAATTTTTTATAACAAATTTATACGAAATATAAATAATGTTCAAACCAGAAAAGCTGATGGCATCATGTTCAGCGTAAGAGATTGGCGAGTAGGTTGGGACACGTATTCTTTTGGGAATATAGAAAACTTCATAATAAAATTAAAGTAAGTTTATAAAAAACAAAGAAAAAAGTTAAAATTACCAACTGCTTTGACCGATTTAAAAATTTAATTTTCTAGAAAATAAATCTGCATTTGCCGATTTAAATATTTTTGAGGTTAGGAATGTAAATACGAAATTATTACACTTAGACTCAGGATGACAGCGGATTCAGGGGACTGGATCCGACTGGTCGATTTTTCAATAGTCAGATAAACCTCTTATAGAATCGAACAATAACAGAAGAGTCTGCGCTCCGGGTGAGCTATGAAAAAAATTCGAAGATTGAAGTTTTTTTACTACCCATAAAGAAAAAAGTTTCGAAACAATGCTTTCCCGATTTAAGTGTTTATTGATGTTCATCACAGATTTGTTATCAGATTTGTATGTATGTAGCGAAATTAATAATTAATTAAATTTCCAAATAAATAAAACGAAATATTTGTAAACTTGTTTGAGGCGTAATCAGTCCTTTATTCAGCACACATACGCAATACACAACCTATATTTTTATTTAAAAAAAAACTGTCTACAAAATCAGTTGTAAAAAAGTAATTGACGAACCTTAACCGAGCCCTAATCGAGGGTCAATTGTGTGAAAATCTACAACAACTACAATAACTAAGGAAATGCATGTCTTTGGGGAAATTATATCAAAAAATAATCTCTAGTTAAGCTTTGAATTGGACAAATTTAAAATGTAAAATTTATGAAACAAATTACTGGACCGTCCCGATTCATTTCAAGGCAGCCACGGCCTTTCGGGCGGCATCATCCAAGTCAGTGGCCGTCTGAATGGCAAGACCAGAATTCTTAAGTATTTTGCGTGCCTCGTCGACATTTGTGCCCTCGAGACGCACCACCAGCGGCACGGTTAGGTTGAGGGTTTTTGAGGCAGCCACAACGCCATTAGCAATGGTGGCGCAGTTCACGATGCCGCCGAAGACATTCACCAAAATGCCTTTCACATTCGGATCGGAAGTGAGAATTTCAAAGGCCTGATGGACATGGAAAATATTTAATTTTAGCAAACAACATTTGGAGGCAAATTCTAAGTAAGCACCCACCTTAAGCACCTGATCTTCTTTGACTCCGCCGCCCACGTCGAGGAAATTGGCTGGGTCGCCACCATTCAGTTTGATAATGTCCATCGTAGCCATTGCCAGACCGGCACCATTGACCAAGCAACCAATGTTGCCGTCCATGGCCACATAATTCAGATTGTGTTTGGCCGCCTCCACTTCGCGTGGATCAGACTCCTCCTCGGTGATGTCCATGTCGAAGATGGACTTCTGGCGGAACTGGGCATTATCGTCAAAGTTCAACTTCGCATCGACCGAAATGACCTCGCCCTTGTCCGTCTCGGCCAGGGGATTGATTTCGATTTGCACAGCATCCACCGCCTTGAAGAGGTCGTAGAGTTTCTGGATTTCATTGGCGCACCGCTCAATGCAGTCCCCTTTGAACTCCAGGAATCGGGCAATCTGCACCAATGTCTCATGTGGAATGGGTTTGTCGATGTCGAGGGGCACCGTCATCAGCAGCTCTGGCGTCTCTTCGGCCACCGCTTCAATGTCCATGCCGCCCGCAGGCGAAGCAATCAGCACCGGGCCGTTATGTTCGCGATCGAGCAAAATGCAGAGGTACGTTTCGCGTGTGATGTTCACACTGCGCGCCACCATCACCTTCTTAACCATGATGCCCGTTTTGGGTGTTTGTTTGGTGATGAGGCGATTGCCAATCATTTTCTTGGTCAGCGAGACAACCTCGTCTTTCCTGTAAGGGTGAAAAATGTTCCAAATGAAAATGCTACAAAAGGGGAATGACAAAAGTGTACTTTGTGGTAATGTGAACACCGCCCTTGAAGCCATTATCGAATACACCCTTGCCACGGCCGCCCGCTAGGATTTGAGCTTTCACAACATATTCGGGACAATCTGGAAAATCACAACACGAATGAAAAATTTTATTAAATTTGGAAAATGCGTGCATTGACGTACCGAATTTCTGCACCACCTCAGCGTCGGAAGGGGAGTAGTCGAGAACCTTGAATTCTTGAATAGACACACCAAATTTCTGGAGAAGATCCTTGCTCTGAAATTCCAGCAAGTTCAAATGGCGAACCTGTTGCAAATGTTGTTGCGCCTAATGAGGAAAGCAAAATATGAAGAAAATCGGAATATAGAGAAAAAGGAAAACGCCGTCTAACCTTTTTTGTGATTGAGAACGTTCCGCGTAAAAATGGCAGCATGGTGATCTAAAAATTGCAATTGAAATTTTAAAATTATAGAAAGTGTTTACATAACTTAAAATTTAGTTAAGACTCACTGAAAGACTGACGATAAGATGCAAATAAAAAATATACAAACAATTAATGAAAAGAACTTTGCACTTTTAACTAAACACAACCGACAACCGCTTTCTTATCACAAAACGAATTCAAGAAGAGTTTTGCTCCGAAAACAGCTGTTTTTGCATATTTATGGTTATGTTTATGTGTCATTCACAATGGATATGAAAATGTACAGCTGTCGGGGCTAAATCGATAATATTTTGACTATGATAGTTAAATTAATAATACATTCTAGAAAAGCAGGAAAACAAATTAGCCAAACCTTATGTGGGTTTTTTGGCCAAATTATCTCAAAACCCATCAATCCCAAGAAAATAAAATTATAAAGACGACAATCCAGACTTTTCAAACGTTTTAAAAATTGTGAATTGGAGTTTCGTAGCTCCTTCACATCTCTAGCAGCTAGTGGAAATCTATTAATGTAACAGCTGATTAGGTGCACTTACAAAATTAACACTGCGAAGAAATAGAAAATATGTCGTTTTTAGCATTTTATTGAATATATTTATAAAACCAAACTGACCTCAATCAACGCTCAACCATGAACGAAAGCCGCTCATCGAATTGGAGCAGCGTGGAAGGCCGCCAACCACTGCCAAAAATACCAATAGTAACTTCGGTTTGTTGCTGTCTCGTACTGTCGATAGTTTATGTGGCCAGTCTTTACATATGGAACAGCAAACACAATCGTGACCATCCCACCACGGTGAAGAGACGATTTTGCAGCGTCTTTGTCGTCATGCTGATAGCGCCGATATTCGTGTACAAGTTCTCGGCGCCCGAGCTGCTGGAAAGTGTGTCGTTCGCCGAGCTCCTGGGAATACGCTGGCCGGGATTCTTACTTGCGGTGGCAGTGCCTTATCTACTGACCATGTTGCTGTTCCTGGGGCCGTTGTGTGTGCAAATGCAAAATGAGACTTTGCGCGTGTTTATGGGTGAGAGTGGGCCAAGCGTTTTGATGATCATTACCATATTTGATTTATTTGACAGATATTAGCTTCTGGAAGGGTTCGTTCCAGAACATACTGTGGCTGCGCAATCACGTAGTGGCACCCTTGAGTGAGGAATTCGTATTTCGTGCCTGCATGATGCCCTTGATTTTACAGAGTTTCACGCCAATGGCAGCGGTGTTCATTACGCCACTTTTCTTCGGCGTAGCGCACGTACATCACATAGCCGAGCGTCTGAGTCAGGGCATGGAGCTGAAAACGGCGGCCATCATATCAGGTGGGATCATTTAATGAGGGAATCAAATATATTTTATTTCTATTTCACATCACCAGGTTTCCAGCTATTCTACACCACTCTCTTTGGGTTTTATTCGTCCTTTCTGTTTGCACGCACTGGCCATATTGTGGCGCCCTTCTTGGTGCACGCCTTCTGCAATCACATGGGTCTGCCCGACGTACAGGATTTGTGGCAGCAGACTTTAGTGCGGCGTATTCTATTAATCGGTTGCTATATTCTGGGCTTCGTTGGATGGATTTTCCTACTGCCCATAGCCACACAACCCTCGCTTTATTCCAACAGTTTATTCTGGAACATTTAGGACCCCTTCGATTGTAGACTATTAAAGGAATTTAACTTTAGCCATCATGAAAAACGTCAGAGCACGTCTTCCGCTAGTTTTAAGGCTTCTTATTTATAAATGAACGAATGTGTGTACATGCAATTAAAGATTTTGTAGCGAATTTTATTACAAAACATTTTGCGAATTCCATTTATTTTCAATTAAATACGTTATTTGTAATTAAAAGTAAGTGTTAACCCTTCAGTGTGCTCTCCAACTCGCTGCTGGCCACCAGTTCCTTAATGATGTCCAGGCCACCCACGAGCTCACCTTTGACATAGACTTGTGGGTAAGTGGGCCAGTCGGAGAATGTCTTCAGACCCTGACGCACCTCTTCGTCGGACAGAATGTCGAAAGTTTCGTAGGGAAGACTGAAAGGAAATTCGAACACAAAAATGCAAATGGAAATTTTCCGCATATTATTGGCTTTGGGCACCTACCCAGTCTCGTTGACAATGCCAATTAACGTCTTGGAGAATCCACAGCGTGGTGCATTGCGATCGCCCTTCATGAATATCATCAGAGGCGCCTTGTTGATCAGAGCCTTCAAGCGATTCTCCAATGGTTCGTCCGAGTTGCTGCCTGCCTGGGCTCCCAGTTTTTTACACTTGGCTGTAATGGCTGCCACGTCCACGCCATCGACACGATCCACTGCACTGCCTTTGGAGAAGAATATAACCGTGGGCACAGCATCGATCTAAAAGTGTTTCATTCATGAGCATATTTCATCAAACCCCTGCCGCCGCCCACTCACCTGATGATTCATGGAAATGTCTGGAAAACTTTCCGCCTTCAAGCTGATAAATTGCAATTGTTCGCCCAGCATCTTGGCCAGATCGCTGAGCACCTCTTCCACTTGTTTGCATTGTTCGGCCCAGTCAGCCGAGAAGAGCACCACACAAGTTTTGTCAGCACTGGCACAAAGCACAAAGGAGAAAAGCTATTTTACTGGATTCCCTTGCCATTATTTTTACTCACTTTATATAGCTGTCGTACTCCTCGGCGTTTTTAACAGGAACCACTGACATTTTCTTTCGATTTTGCAATACAATTTATTTAAAAACTAAAATTTGTTGCTAAAATTGGTAATTTTCTGCAAAATGTTATTTGGTTATGGCCGAACCGAATTGTGAATTGATCTGACACATCTGGCACAATTGTGAACGGAACAAAGCAAAAGTCAAAACTAGAGATGCATAATCAATCGATATGAATGATTAGGGTATTTTTGGAAGTGGCATCAAACAGAGATGATCGGTTTCAGATAGATTTGTAAATCATTGTTATAAAGGTTAGTGCAAGAGCAGAATGGACCAACGAAGATGAGTTATCTGCTACCGAGAAATTTGATCTGGAAGATTTGGTTTACAATATCGAGAATATGGCCATTCGAAAGATGGCTCAAAAATACAAGGATAATAACTAGTATCCGACAGTGGCGAAAAAGAATCAAAGAAACAAACTGTGTTTCAAATATAACCAATTTTGTATCATTCAAGCCAAAAAATGTAAAGTTCAAGTTAATAGAAGTATAGCTATCTTGAATATCAGTTCACCCGAAAATATGTCGTTTTTAGCGAATTAGACTCAAAATTACTGTCTGATGAAAAAACCGAATTTTACTAAAGAAACCATTCTATGGCAACTATATAAAGGGTATAAGTATTCAAAGATAGTTTTAATTTTGTATGAGTTTTGATTTTAAATTTTCAATCACGGTGATTTAGCCTTTATTAGAAATATAATGGGCATCACTAATATGGAACAAATTTGTTCGTTTTGGAAATTTAACAATGAATTAAGTCAAAATTTGAATCAACTAATTAAATGTCAATAAACGCAACAACTTAATTTAAAAAAATTTCCTTTAAAAATTTTTGCTTTCTTTCTTCAAAAAAGTCTATTGTGAATATCGAAAATTGTCGAGCATGTTTTTTTAGTTGGTTCTTCGTGTATACAAGAAAATTTTTTATTCACCAAAAATACGATTTTTGTAAAAGAAACGCTAGCCAAGTAGATGTAAAATTAATAAATACCATAACAGAAGATGACATCGAAGCCGCCAATACTGATAGTGGAGCCTTTTTATGGCGGTTCACACAAACAACTGATAGACACATTAATTGAATGTGAGTTTCAAGTTTTAACCAGATGTTTGCGGAAGGTCCTGCATTTCCGGTTGCACCCAAATTCAGTTACCATTTCTTACATCTTACAGGTCTCAATATTTCGGACTTTGAAATCTTTACACTTCCGGGGAAAAAGTGGCATTGGCGCGCCCGAACTGGGGCCCTTTATTTCTCCCAAATTATTCCAATAGACCATCAGTACAAAGTAATCTTCACCAGCTCGGTTTTGAATTTGGCAGAGCTGCTGGGTGTGCGTCCGGATCTGACGTCCTGCAAGAAGATCGTTTACTTCCATGAGAATCAGCTGGTCTATCCAGTGCGAGAGGTCAAGGAGCGAGATTGTCAGTACGGCCTGAATCAGATACTCACCTGGTAGGGTCCATGTGAATGGGTTGAGTAATTTTATTAATAGATTCCCTTCCATTACAGCCTGGCGGCCGATTGCATTGTCTTCAATTCAAATTTCAATCGCACTTCCTTCCTGGACAGCATCACGCCATTTCTCAACATCCAACCGGATCTGAAGCTGAAGCACATACGCGAACGCATCGAAAAGAAATGCGAGGTTCTCTACTTTCCCATTAAGTTCCATGCCTTTCCCAACAAGCGCCTGATGATTGGCAGCGGCGAGTCACCGCTGTCGTCTCTAGTCAACGGGAAGGACTGCTTGCACCTGATTTGGCCACATCGATGGGAGCACGACAAGAATCCCAAACTCCTGGTCGAAGTGCTGCTGGAGCTGAACAAGCGTCAGGTGGACTTCAAGGTGACGATTTGTGGCGAAAACTATCAAACGGCGCCGGAGTCATTCGACGGCATACAGGAGAAGTTGGGGGCGAAATTGGTGAATTTCGGGTTTTTGTCGCGCGAGAAATACATCAAAACACTGCTGGCGGGCGATGTGGTCATTTCGACGGCAGGCCATGAGTTCTATGGAGTGGCCATGTAATTTCCAGACAATTTCTTAGCTTGTTTTTGTTCTAACATTTTTTGTTTGCTTTTCCAGGCTAGAGGCCACCTACTGCGGCTGTATGCCAATTGCGCCCAACAAGCTGGTCTACCCTGAGATATATCCCAAGGATAACTTGTACAACACTTCCAATCAACTAATCAAAATGCTTTACAACTGGTGCCGTAATCCCGAAATTTTCCGCAAACATCGCGACAAGTTCTTCGAATACTTCACATTCGAACGCTATTCGGCCCAAACGCTGGTTCCAAAATATCTGGAGAAGTTGCGCGTCTAGCAAAACGAACTCGAATCTAGTTTGTAAGTGTGTGGGGACAGTGTGGCAGATGAATTTTATATTTTCGTATTTGTGTTTTCGGTTTTGAACAGAAGAAAGTAGAGGAAATACGAAAAAGAAACAACAATTAATTATAAATGTATGTAAGTTAACAGTAACGTACATAATTGACCAATTTATAGTAAAAATGTAGAACATTTTTTAATTTTTTTATTAGTGATCAACGTTTGCTGAGAAACGTTGCAAAATGTAGCGAAATTGTTAAGTGAGAAAATTTCAAACTTTTGTTCAGCATTTAGTGTAATACATTAAGTTTTCCAAATATCATATTTCTTTACATAAAACAATACAGAATTTATACCACAAACCATATCCATTGCTTAAAAAACCTAACCTAGAAGTGTTTGTCTAACTTTTCTTTTTTAACGTTCTAAACGATTAAAATCGCCAATTGTTGTTGAATTAGTTAATATATATATGCCTTTTAGCGACTGTTCGTAGACTGCTATAAGTTTATTTTATGCTGAAGGAAGCGAATTTTTTTTTGTTGGTTAAACAATTTATGAACAGTCTCTTACTTTGAGTACTTGCTTGAAATTAGAAATATTTTATGAATGTTTTCTGTTTTGAAATATAACAAATATACATACGAATAACAAAATATAAAAGAACAAAACAAAAAATAAACTTTAATAAATTGCCTTTTGATTCACACTAGATATCGAGGGAAACCCGGGTTTTTTTAATCGACTGCACTGAACAGAGTATGTCCTTTACCGTTAGTTGCGTCGAATTTTCGTTCAATCTCCAATCCCAACATATGTACACTAAAAATGATCTTCCTTAAACTTTGGCGGAACTGTATAGGTTTCTTTGGCATGCTGACGATACTCCTCATCGTCGTCGTGACATTCACGAAAACATTGAGCGCAGAACAGTTCACCCTCACAGCCTTTGCAACGATAGATGGCATCCTCATTGCATATATTACACCAGGGTAGTTCCTCCCGGTCGGCCGTCGAAGTGCCAGCAGGCGGTAATGGAATGCTAGAGGCCAGCTCTGTTTCCAATTCCGAGGGCAGACGAGATTCTGCTAAATACTAAAAAAGGAAAAGTCGCAATAGTCGTTTTCGGTTCCCAAAATACGAGTGAAAGTGAATTTGAAGTGATTTAATTTCACAAACCTTGACAATAATGCCCTTCAAGACCTCCTCCTCGTCCATTTCATTATCACTTGGTGTATTGGTGTCCGGTGAGACGTCCGCCGCAGCTGGCCTAGCACCACCACTACCCGCATCCACTGGCGTATCTCTTAATGCCCTCAAACGTCGTTCTATATCCGAAATGGCATCGTTTCGTTCGTTATCAACGCGTTGATCCAATTGCGTTTCGCCCATAAACTGCTCCAGTAAATCGTGCATTTTCTGCTGGTCCGTCCTTTCGTCCGTCGAAAGGAGTAAGTCCTTTTTCGAGTAATCCTTTTGCGGCATACCATTGAGATTGGACAAACGTGTGCGTATTTCATCGTCAGAGGGTAGATTCTGATTCTCCGCAGTTTTTAGGTTTTTCAAACGCTTGGATATGATACAATCGAGATTTTCCTCAATTTCCGAGTTTTGGTTGTTGGAATGTGCGGTGGTGTTTGTGGAAATCGGCGATAAAACCTCGCCCAGTTCAGACGGTAGATCGTCACTGAAATTTAAAGGAGCTCACATATTTCCATAAACGAAATGGATTTCTAATAAAACAAATTTACTCAAATAAGGCATGTGCTCCTGCACTGGCTTCAGCACCTGCATCAGCTTTTATCACACGATTCCCAAATGGTTTCGAAACAATTGTTCCCGGTAACGCATCACAATCAATGACCTTTTCGCTGGCCTGGATTTTGGACAGCTTATCGTAGCAAATCAGGCAGACGTTGAGCACTTTGCCTCCCTGACGAGGCACGGCCAGTGGACGTTTTAGGCATTTGGCGCAGTAAGAGTAGCCGCAGTTGGGACAGCCGTACTATATTTTGTTGAATTGTAATACAAAAATTAAGATAACAGATACCAGACTGCCCAAAAAAAAACACTCACCTCCTTGCAGAAAAGTCCATATTTTTTGCTGCACCCAAAGCAGGACATTTTCTTTTTTATTTTTAACAATTATTATAAGGATTTCTTGGTTTCAATTGTGTGAAAAATCAACAAATACGTAATCCTTTGTTATTAGATAAAATTGCACTGCATAATTAGTGACGCTGGCTAATAGATTAGTCCTACCGGGTACTTGGTTCAAAATTACATTTTAAATTGGATAATGGTTAAAGAAAACTTGTAATTTACGTATTCAAATGTACCCTGTGTGCTTTTGTTAATATTATAATTCTAGTTACTTGAATTATGTTATTATATTTAAATCTGTTTGTAACAAAACTGTTTAGGCATCAAGTACTTATATAGTCTCTGAATAAGAGTAAAAGTTAAGCAGCACTAAAATCACTTTTGGTTGGAGGAAATGAATCGTGAATCAGCTGATAAAATTCGGAATAATCAGCTGATTGGTTATTAGAATGGGTGGTGGTTACTCTCCTCATTTACAGGGTAATACAAGCTTATCTTATCAGATGAAATCTAAACAATAATAGAGATTAATGAGGCAATTTTTCTCATTTTACCTGAACATGTAATGAATATGTATGTAAATAAGGCATTGTTTTATTTTTTTTGGGAAGTTTACGTATGCTACAAGGCTCCGTTTAGGAGTTAGAAGTGCTTAAAGAAATTCTATAATCATCTCGAGATATCTGCTCTTCTAGGTTTCATATCCTCATACCAATAATACAGAATTGCAAAAGTATTATCACAAAGGCCTCGATTTTTACTGAAGTCAACTTAAAATGTTATCACTGTGTAGTGAGCAGCGCTTTAATTAAAACTTTTCCAACTTTTCAATTAATTGCTTATGTACTTCAGCTAATTAAATTCTACAGAGCAAAAAAGTGCCTGCACTCAAACTTTCGGGCATTTGGAAATGCATCCGTCATCGTAACGACTTTTCACTGTTCACCTGGCGAAAATATTTGAATTTTGCATGAGCGACCAACGTTAGTCCGAATTCCGGACAAACACAGATAAGCCGTAAAAATAAAACATTTCCTCAGAAAAAAAAATAACTACGTGACTGAAATAAGCTTTCGTATTTTGACTACTTACAATCCACTGCACTAGATTTGTGTAGTGTTTCGCCAGAAGGAATTTCGAATTTTGCATTTGTCAGGTGTGAACATTTCTCTTTACAGGATTTAATTTTTTTGGTGGCGTATATTTTACGTGTTGGTCAGAAAGGCAATGGCTTCTAACTTTAAAACGTGGCACTTTTGATGCAATTTATCCGGTGAACTTTTTCCATTAATGAATTTGAGCAGTTGCCAGGAATTGTGGCGGGATAACACTCTTGGCTGTTGCCTGTGCATTCGTTTAGCAAAAGAGATTTTTTTACGGCAGCATACATTTTAATTTATATAATTTATACGCGTGTCGGTGTAGAGTTGAGTTGGCAGTTCCAAGTCAGCCAAACTGGCGTGGAAAGTGTTGAAAAATTAAAATGTTTTCATTACACAAGGCAATTAGATTGTGCTGTACTGGTGAGCTGGTTGGATTTTTCACTGTGCAGCGCGCTTAAGTGTTGTAAGGCTTAAGTAGTCAGAAAATTGCTTTGGATGTACGAAAATTCCATTTCAAGCAGAAATTCTGTTTGTGCAAATCGCAATGTGAAAGTTTTCAAATTAAAACTCCATCATGCCAAATCTAACTAAAAAAAATGAAATACTTTTCGTCATTCCACGAATTTGCAAATCAGTTTTAAAGTCCTTTGCCTACCCTGTTTGGCCCGCCCGACTCCAGCGATACGAAAGTACATGAAACTGGGTCAAAACTATCATTAGCTTAAATGAAGAGCTCACATTTTGAGATCTTGCTGCTCTCCACCAGTATGCACATTTCATTCTTTGCCATTCGAAAGTGTCTCGTATCTCGTACTCCATTTGAATGCCATACTAAAGCATAATATACCTTCAGGCATTCCGACTGGAGACGCATCTGGTGTTGTGCTCTGTTGTATTGTGCAATTTCGCTTCACTGTGAGTAAATGTGGAAATGCTTTTATTTTTTTTTTAGCTTCTCAAGTATAGTTTGATAAAAGTTCTTGCTCGTGGGAATTAAACATTTACAAGATAGCTCCGTCCCTGGCTCGAGCTTAATAAGTCGCTGGAGATTTCTCCCTCTGAAGTATATTTCAAGTGGAATCAGTTTAATTGCAGCGCTGTGCACTTTTAGGCAAATTGAGCGACTAGTCACGTTCATGCAATGGCGAGGAAAATGATTTTTTTTCCTTTGTTGTTATTTTTTTTTTTTCGTATTTTTCTGTTTTGGATTAAAGCGTTTTTTTTTACTTATCCGTAATCCTGTACTTTGAATGAGATTTTAAACTTTTAAGAATGAGATGTTTGTCAAGTTATTAGTTTACTTCGAAAAGGCCACTAAAGAAGAATTTAAGATGATCCTTTGTAGAGATTTTCAAAGTAGGGTGAGTTGATTGAATGAGGCCGAGGACAAGCGATAAGACGGAACACTAAAGGCGAATTTGAAACAAGAAATGAGTGTAAGTAAATGGAAGATCGACATACTCTAGAGCAGACCCATTGCTATGTTAATTTTAGTCTCATAGCAGCCGTCGTGGCTGTCTGTTTAGCAAAGAGATCTTTGAACTTTTGCTAACAATAACGATTGGCATCCTTATCTAAAACTGGCCACCAAGCCAGAAAAAGAGTTAGTGGAAATATAATAAAGGCTTGAGCTATCCTATGTACCATTCCCATCGATCATTGTGTTAACAACTTGTTCGGCAAACATCCAAAATTTATGCTCAAAAGTGACAGTAACAAAAGAATTTAATTTAAATTTCGTCGAAAGGTAGCACTTGCCCAACTCATCATCACAGTTGATATATTAGTTAATTTCCTCGTCGTTAATTTAGTCATCAAGTAAATCCTCCTGTCAACACACATAGCCACACTCACACGTACATAGATACCGCACATAGACTCAAGTGAACACACACCTTGACACATGCAATAATTAACTCGTAATTAAGGTAAGTTTACTGCCACATCAGCAAGTGTCAAATAAAACGCTTCCACACGCCACTCACGTGACATTGTAGTCGTTGCGACTGAGTGACACTTTTATATGTTCATGCCGACTATTCCGACGACGGCATCCATAAAGAGGTTCAACAAGCGAAATGTATGAAGGCAATGGCGCTGATGGTGGTTAGGGACAACGGTGGCATAGTGGATGAAGTTCACCAGGTGTGACCGTAGCCAGACTCATAAAATCCCAACAAATCGACCCCGACGAAAAAAGGACGCTCTTTCAAGAAGCGAAGAAGAAAAAAAAGTGGTATAAAAAAAGAAAAGAGAAACCCATACATGAAAAGGAAAGGATAAGGATTACCATTTGCATCACGTACACGGCAAATGGCACGGATTAAGATTTTAATTTACCGACTCGATGACATTCGGGGACGCCTGCCCGAATATAAATACATGAAGAGGAAAGTAGAATATATTTTATTTTTTATGAGCGATAGAGATGAAAATAGATGGCGCACAATTTATTTACTTAGCCGAAATACATACAGGCACACACTTATATGGCACACACGCACACGCACAGGTGGCCATCATATTATTTCGGGTGCTTCAAGGATGACCCTTTTTAATGCGTACGATTGTCTGCTAATAACTTGTCGCCAATAAAAAGGATAATGCGTTCGTTCGGTCTGTCGGTCGGTCTCATCGCTGGCTCCTTCAGTTTTCGCCTGTCCGTTTGTCTGTCTGTCCCCTTGTCCTGACCCCATCATTTCCTTTTTGAAGTTCGTTATTGGGGCAGCTGTTGGAAATTGAATTCGAAACACGCTTAAATTTCACTCGGACACATTCTCACACAGTTTACGTGATGCGGCGACGAAATCGCGTTAATGGCGCCGTAATTTCATCGTAACGATTCTTACTTTTTTTCTTCTTTTTTTTTGTCGACATTAAGTTTGAAATAAATAATTTATTTGTGCACATTTGGCGTATGTTTCGCATTTGCAGATTTTGAATATTAAATTTTGCAGTTTTTTTTATTTTCTCTGCCTTTTTTTTTTGTATGTACTTCCATTGGCATTGTTAATTCGGATTTTCATATTTTAATATGCTTTAGGTCATGCATAAATTGAATTTGGAATTAGCACGAATGAACTGGCAAATGACATAATGCTAATAATTACGTGAAAGCTTTTCGGTTATATTTGCTGAAATAAATTGGCTAACAATTGGGGTATATAATTGCCTAACCTCAGTGGTTGCCGGATGCTTTATGTAAACAAATGAGATTCGTTTTAATGAATTGCGAAATATTTAGTTCAAATGAAATTAGCTGCAGGGCTTATTGAATTAAATCGGAAGATGTTGAAATTGAAATCTTCTTGGAAAGGCATTTATCGATTTTTAGAAATTTAATTTTAAATAAATAATTCAAAAGTTATCGTTGAAGTGCGTTAATACAAATTATTTGCATAGCTAAAATATCATTAAATATTTACAACTCTATAATTATTCTAAACCACACATAGTAAATGCAATTATTTGCCACACCAATTGAATAAATAGACAGAAATTAATTATTTAGTGTTCTATTTGTCCTAATAAATACATAACAGAAAGCAAATAATACTACTTACACACACACTGTAATTTACCAACACACTCACAACAACAAAAGGATATGCATATTAGCCACTTAGCTTTGCACCCCTTCTGCAAAATGTATGCAAAAATAATTTTTAATTGCAACTCTCCATTCACCGTTAGTTTGTTGTTGTTGCTGTTGTTATTATTCCAGCATTTAACTTAATTTGCTAATGACAGTCATTAAAAAGGATTCGAGTGCTTTTGAAGGGAGCCCTTTAATTGTTATTGCTTTGTCGTCGATGCACTGTAGGAGTGAGTGCATTTGCTTGAGTGCGTATGTCCGTAGTGGCGTATTTCGCCTGGTCTTCCTCATGGAGATTTGCTTTCAGGTCAATTGGGGGTAACACGTTGCCCTGTAGACTCACGCGTAATGTCATGCCTGCACTGGAAGGCAAACAGGAAGGGTTTCGAAGGATTCTTTAAATTTTTTGCTATTCGCGAGAGACTTTTTTCTCTCTCGTTTGCTTAATTGACATAAGAAATAAAAACAAAAGTAAAATATAAAAAAATAATTTTTAGTTGACAGAAGTGGGCAGAAAAGGCTTTTTTCCATCCATTTTTGTCGTGCTTTTTTTGTGTTGTAAATTTAATTTTTTTCGTTTTTGGAAAATTGTTAGTGTATTGCGGATTAAATGCAATCAACAGCTTATCCTAATTCGTTTTTCACTGAAGTTTGTTTAAGCAAACAAGGTCTGTTGGATAAAAACATTACAAATGGGCTTTGATAAATTATCGATTTGGGAGCGATGCGTTGAAAATCTATTCAAAGCTCCTAAAAGCAAGTTTAATTATATAGTTTCTCAATTTTATTGTTAGTAATTAAATCGATTTTGAAAATTGGTTGCGTTTTGTGATTTCATGATTACAAAAGTTCACAGTATTAAAATGCATCTATTTTTCTGCTGCTAATGTATTTAAAATTTTGGATATTTGCCACTAAAATATTTTCCCACCAATGGGTAGGATTTTCTCTAAAGGTTAAACCATCAAATATGCAATCCAACCTTATCAGAACAGTTGTGAAAAAAAACCCATTGAAATTTCATGGAATTTCCGCTAAGCTGCACTCAATTCGCTCACATTTCCATTTAATTTTCACTGTGGTTTAGGTTGGCATTAAAAAGTTATTTGAACTTTTAAATTTTGCATGGCAAAGTTAAGCTCGTAAATCACGTGAATGCCCACAAAAATGTCACACTTACATGACATGTGAGTGATTTTCATGGCCCATAGACAAATAAAATTCACTCATACATGACATTAGCCCCCCCCGCACAAAATCATGCAAATTCAAAACAATCAAACTCCAGTCAGCAATAAATATAAAATTGCCAAAATTCCACTTCCACTGACTGTAGCAAAGTGCAACTAAATTCAGCAATCCTTGAACAAAAAAAACAATAAAAAAGAGTGCAGACAAATCCATAAAAAGCTTCCCACAAAAACAGCCAATAAAAAGCCCCAAAATAAAAAGCACCAAAAACTTTGTTTAACGTCTGCGTGGTGTACTCCGCCAATATTAACAGACATTAGCTGCGATTCGCACCATTCTCGAGCAGCAGAAATTATCTTCTTCTATACATTATTTGACCTCTTAACTTTGCCCGACTATAAGCATATTTCTGGCGCGCCTTCTTTTTTTATTAGTTCGCATAAATTTTAAAGTGTTCCCCGAGCAGCGATGATGCCAATTTGACTTTGCATTTGGAGAATAATAATAATGGCCGCTGTTTATGATGAATTTATGGCGTCTTCTTTTTGCCTTGCTGATAAATTTCTGTGCTAAAAAAAATATTAAAATAAAAAAAAAATAAAATAGAAACATTTAAAATAAAATTAAAGGAAAAATATGTCAACAAATTTAAATAGGAAAATAAAAACAAATACAAAAACAAAACAAAAATATATTTCCATAATTTTCCTTCCATCTTCAATTTGTCTAATTTTATTACAATTCAATTCAATGGTTCTTGGTTATTTCAATGCTTTACTTTTTTCCACCAACCACGTCCACCCACCACCCATCCAACCTTCCATCCGTCCACACGAAAAACCCTTCAGGCTTACTACACAATTGATCTATTGTTGTTACAAATTACGCTGATTTTCAGCATAGCTATCATAGCCTCAAGCACCTCAGAAAGCAGACAAAGCAGAAAATTAACTAAACGTAAACTTAAGGAAATTTAAACGACAAAAGCTGGCTATGACCTTTTTCAATACGAACCCAAATGAAATGGTGAACCGTAAAATAGCCAAAAGAAAAAAAAAAGGAAAAACTGTGAGAGTCAAGAGGAAGAAGCTGTTAAATATTTTGGGGCATTTGTACCCTGACTGAATGTCCAGTGCGGCAGTTGACACGAAACACGCACACACACACACACACTCACACACACACACGCATCCAAGTGGAATTAGATCCCTTAATAGTGGCCTGTCATTTGGGACAATTTAGTTTTTCTTTCACTCTGTGTGTTTGAGTGTATGTGCGTTTGTGTGTCGTTTGGTTTGCTCTCTTTCTCCTCCCTTTGACTGAATATGTATCTTGTACGGCAAATGACCGTAATTTGTACCACGATTTGTTTCAATAATTTTCTTTCACTCTTATTGAAATTTAAGCTAAGAGCATGTAATTTTCCCTTAAACGTTTATAAATATTTATGAAAAGACACAATCGGACAACGTACGAAGCGAATGCCATGTTGATGCGTTGATATGAGCTGCTTGTTTGTATGTCAATACTTTCGTTTGGTAAAAGTTTGTTGTCCTTTGATGATGAATGGGGCCGGTAGGTGGCTTATTTCGAAGTAAGGTTCAAGTAAGTTTAGTTTTGTTAGGAAGAATACATATTTATACCACCACACACACACTGTGGCAAGGTAGAAAAACTTTAACCGAACGTTAAAAAAATTAAATCAACAATTAATGTAAAAAAAAATTGCCTTTTCTACAGTAGAAATCTTTAAGTAGGTAGAACGAAATGGACCACGGATGAATAATTAACAGCCTCAAATTACCTGAAATTCATTTAAAGTATTTTAGTTAATTCTTTGGCTAATGGATTACATTTTATTCGGAGGCGTATGAGTAACTTTTAATTCAACAATTCAATTTCTGTTACGTATACGTTATGATGTGCATAGATTTTTCTTTATAAATGCCCACCTATAAATTGGCAATCATCGAATCATGCTTAATAACAAATTCTAAACAAAAATCCAATTAAAATCTAATGCAAATCACTCATACGCTCCGGGGGCCACTACCAAAATATTACACTCATAATTGAATAATTGAATAATTGAATACTTGATGAAAACTAATTGCATTTATTGAATAGCAATTGAACTTTCAATTCACATTACCAAATTTTCCATTCTTCACCATAGCAAACAACATCAACCGAAGCAATCAATCAACATCAGTGAAATTCGTATCATTATTATTAAAAAGGGTCTCTGAATGGAATTTCAACAGCTTTTCAATGCCTATCAAGCGTGTATTCATTTCATGTGGTACGGCCTTTGAACTAGATGTGAAAGAACATTTTTTCATTCTAAAAATTCATATTTTTTTACAATATTAAAAAACATGTAAATAAATTGCTTTAGTTTTGCCTCCTCTTTTGTAGCAGAGCAAAACAAACCAAATATGTGCTCAAGTGGGAGAATATTCAGGTACCTATCTTTGTGTATATTTTTAGAGATCTCCTTCAAATGCACCTCCTGCTGTGGGCATGTGTATCAAATGTCGAAGCAGTGAGAATATTTGCTTTGTTTTTTTTTTATATTTTTTTTCTTTTTCTTTTTGTATTTAATTTTATTTTATTTCATTTCCGTTACGTTTGTTTTTGTTATTTATATACATCTATCTCATGCCTTTGATGGTGCCATTAAATGAATTTCATTGATGGCAGAATTTCGTTTGCCAAATATTCGGGGGAAAATTTCCAAAGGAATTGACTTTCTTGTTGTTGTTGTTTTGTTGCTGTTGTGTTGATTTGTATTTATTCTAAAACAATATTGGGCTTTAATTAGATTAGAACTTTCTATGTGATATGTGAATGTGGCATTGAGTGTAGTAAAATTGTTGCTTGCTTGATTACCAAAGCGTATACAATTAGATTGAAAAACAAATTGAAAGTCATGACAAAGTCCCTTTTCATACATATTTCTTTTAAAATGTTGTTAATTAATTTCTTGAATTAAAACCCAGTTCACTTACCTTTTCATATTAATTGTCAAATCATTCTGGGGAAAACTGAATGCTTTAATTTAATTATGGTTTGAAATGAGGCTGCATCTGAGAAAGTTTGTGAAAAGTTTTTTGCCGCATGACTCTTTAGAAATTCATCAAAACTTCTCCAGAAATTCGATAGCCAACGTAGTGTGGTTTGCTTTCAGACCGAAGCTATTTAGGAAATTTGTTGTGTCACTTTTGATTTGAGTGCCATCGAGAACACAGAGAGAGGACACTTGGAAATTGCCAGCCACATTAAGGTATTCGATTTTTCCTTTTCTGGTACATGGAATTCTAAATAAAAATGGCAAAAACAACAAAAAACCAAAAAAAAAAACTGAACAAATTCTTGTAATTATGTTTCCATTAAAATTCGTCTAGACTTTCGATGTTTTCCCATTGCCAGGACTATGGAAACGCGATGATGTTTTGAATGAAAAATATATATGCTACTAAGATCAAAGCCAAAATTAATGCGTGTTTGGTTTTGAGTGGCAGGATAATGACTTTTTAAATTTTTTCACTAGAAAAAAAACACACAAAAAATAAAAAAGAAAAGAGTGAAGTTCAGCGAATGTGTGGAAGATAAATAGCATATATCATCATGTCGAATGTTGACTTTTCACTTGATTGAGGGCGTCTGTTACATTCTTCTTCTCAGTGACGATGGTGGTAGCACCTGAACGTGATACTGATGGGAAGATGAGTTTACACATTCTTCATTTTAACCGCTGCCTTATTCGGTTTTTCACATTTTTCTTTTTCGCTTCAATATTTTAAATTGAAAAGTCAAATGTTGATTGAAATGGTGAATGGATGCATTAGGGAATGGAATGTTCCAGTGTACCACTTCCTTCCACGTATCATGAAGCAGAGGTACTTTTTGTCTAAATTTCAGTAGTTAAGGTAGCTTTAATGGCAGTACGATTTTCAAGTAATTTCCAGAATTTCCTCTTTGGTATTGATACCTTTGAACAGCCGACGGCCCCCTTCATGTAACGTAACCTATGCCTTTTACCTGCAATGCCTTTACACTAAGCCTTTGGCGCTAGCAACAGAAGAAAGAGAATTTAGTGAAATGCTTTCTTTTAATTAAAGTCGTTGCAGCAGCAGCTGGAAATACATTAAGTGAACAAAAAAAATGTTAATTGAAGTTTTACGTCTGCTGGCAAAAGGACCTAGACCAGCGCTGTGTGATTCATTCATTCATTTCGAGAAGAATGCACTGAGGCATTTGTGTTGGCTGCAATTTATGGTCACGTTTTTCTCATTACAGGGGCAAATTGTTTCTCACTGGTGAAAATTGATTAAAAGGAAAATAAACATCAACAATCAACTGAAGTGGAATTGACAAATGTGTGAGTCCCTTAAACAGTTAAATTCGAAGGGAAATGCGAACAAAGTCTTAGAACAATCAACCTTCAACTTCAACTTAAAATTCAACTAACAAGTGTTCGTACTTGACCTTTTAATATGCAAATTTTAACTGTAATGTACGTACACTGGTAGAGGATTTCCTCTAACCAACCATAAATGCAAAACTGTTTCATATTTGAATTTTGAACCATTGCCATTTTGGAAAGTGAAATTAAATGGAATGAAATGGCATGGCATGGCACTTTCTTTAACTGCACGGACTGGTCTTTGGCACACTAAGAACAACAACTACAACTACACGCATAACCATTTGAAAATTATTAAATGTGAAATGTTTATGCTAACGGCTTGGGCGATTTTAGTCTCTTCTAGTTTTACCAAATGTTCTATCGTAATTTCCGTTACATAAAATTTTACTATGGGTCAGCCCGAACGTATGAGCAACAGCTAATGTATTATTATGACGTAGTTTCTTATATGATGAGGTACTATAGTGTTCCACCAGCACCACTCAAAAGTCGTAACAGTTAAATTTTGAAATGCTCTTTGAAATTATTGTCCTGTGTCTGTTGGCCATTAAGTGGGTATGCACTAAATCTATTGGATAATGGAGTTCATGACGGCGTCACAAGTTTATTCGGGCAATGTGGAATTTTTAAGAGAGTCCGGAAGTGTGGTTGGTAAGTCATGTTAGATTTGGCATGTGTGAATGCACCCAACGCTTCGGAGAACAAGTACTAACCCATAAAGCACTTTTTGAGCGCTACTTATATTCATACAAACCGAAAAAACGGAGAAAATAAACCAAATGTTTCACATGGCGTGGATCCGTTCGAGATGTCTGTAATAAGAGGGGGAAAACTTTTGGAAATCGAATCCCGATCTATGCACCTCAGATAAAGCAAAGTGAAGAGAAGACCGATTCGAATGGAGAAAATTTATTGTGACCCTTTATTCCTCCTTGGAACTATAGCAATTTATCATATGCGATGCGATGATTGTAAAACAGTGTAATTGATTTAAATATGTATTAGTAATAAAATACTTTATTCGTGGTCACTTTCAAAGTCAGCAGCCTCATACAATCACCGTTTGATTGGTTCATTTAATAACCGAAAAACAACCAAGTGGGCACCTAAAATTCTCCACTTGAAATGCAACCATTAAGAGTCTAACGAACTCTGGCTGTCAACAGAAAATGTCCAAGTAAACCACAACCCACACGTATGTACGTATGTATGTATGTATGAGCCACATTTAATTTGAAGTGAAATTAAAATCACTCATACGTCCAAGTGACCGGCAAACGCATTAACACACACACACTCACACCCATATACGCTGTGTGCCAAAGTTGATATGAAAGCAACCACAAATGCCAAAAGCAAACAGCCACACTAAAGCTACTCATGCCAACGAACCGCACCACCACCAGTCACATGTGACAATTATTCATAATTTCACAAGCGAATTGGTAACAGGCAAATGTCAACGCCCGTTGAAAAATTCTTTGTGAATCGAAGAGAACAAAAGTACGTATAAACTGAGAAACAAAAGCGCAACATTGATTTTGATTGTCATTTTCTTGTGTTGTTCGTTGTTTTCTTTTCGCTTTTTTTTGGGGGTTTTTTTTGTTTTTTTTTGGGTTTTTTTCATATTAAATATTTGTAAGTGGTTCGCATGCCCGTTCCTCTCTTACACAAAACACGAAATAAAACTGTCAATGTTTTGACAAGCAGACGACACTTAAATTACACGCCAAGTGGGAATTTGGCACCCTCTTCGTCTCGTTCTCCCTCATTTACTGCGATGACTGTCCATCATTTGCCACAGTTGGCATGTAATCAAAGATACTAAAGTTGTCAGTAGAGATTTCGCATTTTTTTTTCTTGTCTTTGTTGTCAGCGTGACGAAAAGCGACAAATGTCACCGTGGAGTGCCATTCGCATTTTCTACATCTTGTGGACTATTTTGATTTGAAGGTTTTTTTTTTGGTTGCACCAAAAGGTCCTGTTGCCAGGCGAATTGTGTGAATTGACTGGTCAAAGTAAAGTTTGATTCGGTAGAGCTTCTTCTTCTGAGGTTCCGTCTGATTTGACACACGTGCTGATGGGTTTTCTTAGCTTATAGGATTTCCGTGGAAAAACTTTATTGTCTGTGTGTTTTTGTATATTTTTTTTATTTCAAAAATTTTACCAATTAACTTGCCTAAACAATCGCAAAAGTCGTGGCATCCCAATTAGTCTGGAAATTCGATTAATAAGCATTTACATGCGCGACATGCCACTTCAGGGCACCTTAATATACGAGATTGGTTAGAGGGTGACTTCTTTGGAGCAACACTTAGTGCGGTAAGTGTTGCTTATTTGCTTTAAGTTCAAAAGTTTTCATTAAGTTTTGGCTTTTATCAAAATTAAGTTTTTAATTTTCTTGTACTTCACTTAAGTGTGGCTTGAAGTTTTTATAAGAGTCTCAGCTTTCTCAGTTAAGCAATAGTTTTGTATATTCAACAATTAGCGTGGAAGTACTTCAATTAAGTACTTACTAAATACTATTAAATTAAATAGAGAATACTTTTGAATGATTTCTATTGGGGTTTGATTCGAAATAGTTACCAGAAAGTTGGTATTTGCAAGTGAATTTTTGACAGTTGAAGAATGCTTGACTCATGGCAAGAGTAATTAAAATTATTTAAAGAATTATCTTTGGTCAGAGTTAAGGACAACTAAGTGTTCTTTAAGTGATTAAAGTAACAATAGATTTTCTCAGTAATCCCACGGCCCATTCACTACGCAACATCAAATCCAAAATATCACCGACATCTCTTGAATGGGGCATCCTTTAGCGCTTAAATAATGTTGACGCTTAGTTGTGGCTCATTCACCATCCAGTACGAACTGAAAAAATTTCAGCGAAATTCATTAAATGGTGCCCGAGTTAAAAGTAGCCCTTTAAAAATTTGGAAGCGTGTCAGTGGGCGAAATTTAAATTTGCACAGTCATCCTTTTGCCCATTCACCATCCAGTACGAAATAAAACATTTCAGTAACACTTCTTAAATGGAGCTCGAGTTATGGCGCTTCAATAGCCAATGGACGGACACATTCACTAACCAATACCAAATCCAAAATTTCAGCCAAATGCCTTGAACAAGACAGGAGTTACAGAGCTCTACAAAATTCGTTGACATGATGGAATAAATAGAATAATTCTGTGATGAAGATATTGCTCTGTATGTGTACAACGAGTTAACACTACTTTCAGTAGTAACCTCCGGACCACAATACTTTTTTGTACATAGTTTGACATTTCTTTTGCGAATACTTGAATGAAAAGTGTTGATTCATTTACGATTTTGCTTAAAATGAATATTTACTTTCAAATCCTTATGATTTTCCCGCACTCAAAGTAATATATAAAAACCTTCTGCTATTACTTTGCGATACACATTACATATTAATATTTCCAACTAAACATTTCACCATAATCATTTTTCGCCATCATTTAACTTGTTGGCCAATTTCCCCAGAGATCAAATCTCCCCGGAGCTCAAAGCCATTAAGCAATAAATTTCCAATTTCAAGGCAAATGAATATTTGTCAAAGAACAAAAAAAAAACACCAAATAAAACGAAATAAAATAAATATGATGGATAAACTGGCAAATTTCCAGTCATCAAACATGGCCGAGACAACTACAGCGAAGATAAATTTCATCAAATATATACTTTGGGCGAAATATAAAACGAAAGTAAAACTGCAGACAATTACGACTAATCCATCACATTTTCCATATTCTCGCTATCGAAATTGTTTTGTACTTACCACTCCCGAATATGGCGAACCTACCCATTAGAGTGTCAATTAACTGAAATTGTCTGTCTTCCCCGCTCAAAAACTAACTACGAAACACTACTTAAGCGCTTAATTTCTCAATAAGATTAAAATGGCAAAAATTATGCTTTGTGCGTTTGCGAAGCTAATTAATGCGCGCCAAAAGTTACCCATAAAAACAAGAAGAAGAAAAATATTTTTGGAAATTCGCAGCACGACTTTTGGTTTCGATTGGAGAGTGTGAGCAAGAGAGACTGTTGCTTGTTGCGTGTTGTATTGCACGAAACAAAATTTAATTTATCATAATCCTGAAGGAAGAGTAGCTCTAGCAACTGAGGTACAGTAGAAGGAGCTGGTGGAAGGTGCAGTAGACAAGCTGTTGTGTTTTGTAAGCTCATCAGTGTCAGTTGCCCCGCTTTTGACACTTGGGCTGTGCCGTCGTCGTCGTCGTCGGTCGGTAGTGTCAATCTCTCTTTTTGACTCTTAACACTTTTTTGGTGAATTTTTAGTTCGTTGCTTCCTTTCATCCTTCGTTCGCACGTTCATTTGGTTAATTATGAATGCGACATGAGGCAAACAGTCAGCTTAGCATATTAAATCCCTTGCTCACGTTCTGGTAAATAGTTGGGAGTACGCAGAAGATATTAGAAAATTTGTGTTTTTTTTTTGCCAAATATTCCTTTGCCAAAGTTTACTTTCTTTTGCTTTTTGGTCTGGGAATTGTGCAAGCTGCAACATGCAAACTTTTTGTATTTTTTTTTTTGGAAATTTAAATTTGGTTAAAATGTTTGCTCGTTTGAGTGCTTCATTCCGCTGAGTTGAGGTTTTTTCATTTGGGATAATTTTGCGTTGATCCTTCTTACCTTCGGTTGCAATTGCACTTTTGCTACGTTTGCATTTGCAAGTTTAGAAGAGAAAAGCCACGTTTCACATTCCAAAGCACCAGACCGCATTACAAAGTGAACTGCTGGTATGCTTGAACCTGGTGCCGTTTCCATTTGCCATATTGGTTGAGTGTTGTGAGCATATTGGAGTGTGGTTGCGGCGTTTAATCGTGCAATCATGGTGGTTTTGCATTTTACAGCTGCAGGATTTCCATGGAAATTGGTCCAAGAAGCGGATATTTTTTCTTTGCGTTAATATTTGAAACTAATTGAAAATTTGTATGCATTTTGTAACTGGAGCTAAGTAAAAATAATAAAATTTAACAAAAAAAAAACCCAAAAGTATGCAACAAATTTTTAAATGCCCTTAAATCCGTTCCCTGCTTATTACCCTAAATAGATCTGTACTGTTTCCGTTAGGTAGACTGCCCCTTTACCTAAACCATAAATTATACTGCCCTAATACTTTACAAAAAAATGAAATGCATCATTAGCATTTCCTCAATTCAAATCGATACAGCCGCAGGATACACTATCCATCCTAATCGAGCCAAAAAAAGTCAATACATAAATATTTGCTGAAGCAGTCAAACCATGGTAACGCTAATTCGAAACCAATGCCCAGGGTTAAACAAACAAAGGCAAGCCAAAGCAGGGACCCTTTTTTGGGTACACACAAGCACATAAGTAATCAAACGAAAGAAAAAAAAATACCTAAAAGACAAACACAACATTCAAAAGCCACAAAAGTTCCGCAAGCAAAACGAAAATGCGCCACCCTTCTCCTTTATTTTGATAAATAAAGGAAATATTACAATTTAATGGTGAATTGAGTTGTTTGGAGGCACTACAGGGAATGGCAAGGAAGTTGGTGAAAGAGGAATTCAACGAGAATTGCAAACAAAATAAAGTTAAATAATTCGCCAAAGGTGAAGATGATTCGCTTTTGATGGCGTACATTTTTTTATTAGATTTTCGTAAAATTTCTGTAATTTTCAATTTATTCAACTTTACTACAGTCAAAGTTCAAGGATGGCTTTAGTAATTTTTCTTCTTTTGCAGAATTGAGTGGATTACAAAAAGTTATTAATTTTTTCATAATTTACTGTGCAGCACTTTTTTTTCCAATATTGTTTGCTTTTTAGATAACAGATTCCGGTCTGGTCTTGAAAATGGACATAGCTTAATTGTGCTTTAAGGTATTGATATATTCTTAAATTAGGGCTAATAAAATAACAGTATGTCGCCGTTTTTCTAGATCAATTTGTCTGAATTATAAAATGAAATTGTGAATTTTACTCATACGCAGTGAGTAACACAATTGTGGCTCACTGCGTATGAGTAATTTAAAAAAATAAATTTCTGACCCCCAAATACTAGTTTTAGTTGAGATGTTGTGCAAACATTGCTGTTTGCTTGAGGCAATGAACATTTCTCATTCAAAGTTAAAATTTCACTTTAAAAGGCGAGAGCGATTCCATACAATTGGTCGTATCAATACAAAAATGTTGCCATCAAATCATTCATCACTCCAAAGGCTTTTAACGAAAAGCTAAAAAATCCTTTGAGTTAAGAGGAGATTACCTTATTTATATTATTTATATTTATACAAACAATGCTTGAAGTCCAGAACCAGTCCAGAACTTTTTTTCAGTTATTTTTTTTGCTGTGCATTTTTTGTTGTTCATAATCACCAAATTAAGAGATTACATCAAATGACTAAAGTCTCAAATCAAAGGTTTTGCGCCCAGGCAAATAAACAATTTCCATTTAACCCAAAAACTGTGTGACAGCCGAGAAGACAAGACAGAATATAATAGAATGAAATAGGACAAGACTGACATTTTTCACAACAGCTTTTGGCTGCTCGTAACCTGATAGCGGCATGGTCGTGATATTTTCTCAGCATTCTTTCATTTCCATATTATATATTTTTTCTGTAGCCACTGTGGCTATTGTTTTTTTGTTCTATACAAAATCTTAAGAGAAAAAAGAAAACAACTTTTCACATTTCCATTCAGTTTTATTTGTCTTGGGCCTTAGTCAGAGAAATGTCTTTTAAAGCTCCTTGTTAACACGCTCAACTTTACTTCGTACTTGTTTCAATGTAGTTTCTATTTTTTATGCAATTCTCTTTAGCGCAAATACTTGATTAAGCAAATCCACATAGAAAAAGTTAAATAAAAGATTCTTCTAGCATGATGATGATGACAATAAGGAGGATGATCATGATGATGTTGGAAAAACACATTTCAAATGGTCTCGAAGTATTAAAAAAGTTCAGTGCAGACAGACAAACATTGTTTTATGCTTAATTTTGCATATTTTAAAGGTTTTTTTTTTTTTTTTTATTTTCCATTTGAATGTTACATATTTGAATGCTGACAGCATTTGCCAGCCTAGAACTTTACACAAAGTACAGAAAGTTTTTAATTCTTACATTTCGGTGGGAAGATTTGATGTGCATGAGTGATGAGACCACTCCTGACCTGACTTGTGTCCACCCTTCCAATATGAACCACTTTACACTCAAGTTGATAGAAACTACTAGCCAATATAGAAAGCACAAAAGTTTTTATGAGCTGCTAAAATGACCGTTTATTTCACACCAAGAAACAAAAAATAAATTCAAGTCTCGCTTCCCACTTCTAAAATGCTCGATAAAGCAGAGAGCTCTGGCGAAAACACAGTAAGTAGTAAATTTTTATGACTTCTCGCTGCTACGCCCAAGAAATTTTACTTCTCACGCGAAGAATGCACAATTTTCCCTTTTGATCGATTTGGGCGGGCAAAGAAAAACTTGGCAATAATTCAAAGTTGTTAACAATTTCTTAAATTTGGCCAAAGTTGCAATGCAATGAAGAACCACACCACATCGCATCGCATCGCATCACACACCGTCTATGCTTTGAAAAACTTTAATAGAAGTTTTCGCTGAAAACTTTCTTCTTCTTCTTCTTCTTAATACTTGCTTGCTCAATCTGCCTTGTTCAGCTTTGAGGAGAACATTCTTTTTGAAACTCGATCTTTGGGGTGAAGCAGGCACACACACATACACAGCCATTCAAACACACTAACATGCATCTTCATTCTTTGGCTAAAATCATACCAGGAAACCGACTTATTTAGACATTTGTAGCGTGTATCGTTGGCATTTCGCTTACTTATATTCGATTCTTGTGTTATGTTGTGTTATGTTTGTTCTTTTCTTTTTTTACTTTTTTCTTTTTATTTTTCTTCTTGTACTTAATACGATTTCGCTGTGTCTGTTCTGAGTATTTATTTTGGAAAATCGTATTTATCTGCTTTACTGCTAACTGGAGCGGGTGTATGTGTGCTGTCTTTAAAGGATTTGGAGGTTTTTAGCGGTACATTCTTCCGGTTCATCTGTCAATTCCTAGCTGTGTTGCCGAAATGTATCTTTACTGGAGGTTTATTCGTACATATTTCATTTTGCACAAATTCGCACAAAACTACAATCCGGAAATGCGAACTTTGTTTGTGTTGAGGAGTTCGTGTGTGTGTGTGTGTGTGTGTGTGTGTGTGGATATGATATTTCTTTCCGTGAAGGCAGCCGGATGTTGTGTGCTTCTTCAACACAAGCAACTTATTTCCTGTTCGTCGTCTGTTATAAGCTGCTGCTAACGTGGATGTGCTGGGGAGTGAACATGCCTCATGTCTGCTGAATGTGTGTTGGGTAGATTTTCAGAAAATGAAATATTGTGGATTGAAATGAAATATAAGCTAAGGTAATATAATAAAATGAAACGTAATGCAATCGGAAAAGCGGCGAAATGTGTTTTACCTTTTATTCCTCGTCTTCTACCTCAAATAAAACAAATACTCACATATGGTTTAGTAGCGTGTTGGTGTCTTTTGATGTGCAGTTATGCGGGTGTAATGTCTGTGTGTGTGTGTGTGTGTGAATTTCTCGTTTGCATATCTACCAGTTGGCGGTTTTTTTTTGTGGTACTTAAGGCTTATATTAATTAAACTGAAATTGTGCTGCGGTTGTATTTCATTTAAGTGGAATTGTGTCAATACAAATAATCGCGAAAGAGAAAATACAATTTTCAAAATTGCAAATAGATATTCTGCGAATACTTGAAAAATTTCCATTTAAAATATATTTCAGATAAAAGATTGCCTAATTGGAAAACCTGTTCAACTAAAACCAAATTATTGAAAAGTGCTACCAAATTTTTAATGGAAACCCATGAAGTATTGGAAAAATATATTCCAATTAAAAAGAACTTCTAAATAATTTTATAAATTTTGTATTCCAATTTCGTTTTTATTACTCAGTGTGCCGCAAAATTTCTGTATGACTGAAATATGACGAATCTGTCGCAGCTTTAAAATACTAGGGAAAATGTGTGATGCTTTGCTGTACAGTGTTATTAATTGACTTGAATTTGATTGTATTGTGAAGTATTCTTTACTTAGCAATTAAAATCGAAGCAAATGTGTGAATATTTCCAAAAATCTAAGTAAACAACTGATTGCTTAAATGCCTTACAATGCATTTAACGTAATTTTAAAAGAAAAACTAAATATTAAATTTGAATGAATTCTTTTTTAATAAATGTGAGTGTGGAATATTTTCGCGTGTCTATAGTATTTTTCTTTTACTCTTTCTCGCACAAAAAAAAAAACGGCCGCCAGGGTTATACGTTAAATTGATATTTTTTTGCACGCTCATTATGGCAAAGTTTATTTATTCTAGTTTTTTCTTCGGCAACAAATGAAGCGAAATATTGCACAGCTTAAGCATGTATGTACTTCAGAAATAAGCGACAAACTCGTGTAGCGTTCATGTCATTCGGTGGATGTGTGCGTGTGTGTGTGTTTATGTGGAATTGTGTTTGAATCTTGTCAGCAGTGGTTTGTTGTGGAAAAGCAACAAAGTGGGTTCACACTTTGCTGTTGTTGACGCGTCTGTTGAGTGAGGCCACATGCGTACACACAACCACATATTCATAGGTTCTCCTATACATAAATAGACACACACATACATACATTCAAATAATCTTTTTTTACTTACTTTTAACCAACGAGGCTTACATACTAGACGCTGACTGAACAAAATACTTGATTGGCTTGATGCAAGGATATTTTCAATTTGATTGTTTACCCAAACTAATAAGTTCAACTAGAGATTTGCCTTTTTCAAATTTAAACTAGTTAATAAAGTGTGAAATTGAACTTTAGGGTATTTACACTTGGTTAGAATAAAAGTTGCAAGATAATCAATTGAAATTATTGGAAAACGAAGCCAACCAAATGTAAATGAAAGTAATTAAAAACTTCATCTTTCTTCTCAAAATGCATTTTTAATAAAATCTCTTTTGAAAGATACTTTATTTACTGTACTGTAGAATTCCCGAAATGCACATATGAGTTCTGAGTAAAATAAAGACATTGTAAAAAATAAATAAAAAATTAAACTTTCATAGTGCATGTCAACTGCTGCTAGGAAGGAAATGCAACGACTGTAACAAATACAAAAAAGAAAAAGCAAATAAAATACATTTTTCTCGGCATCGTTATAAATACTGACATTGTAAGCGGAAATTGTACGTTCTGGGAGTACAACTGGCATCAAGTGAATGCGACACGCAAATCGTATAGTTCTCAATGCAAACAGTTGTTGGCTACAATTTGCTGCAGTCCCCCGTTCCTATTGACTTGTCAAACGAAATAACAACAGCAAATAATTGGGACTCTCGACTGATGCCATTTCCATTTCATAAATTGCATTTATCAAAAAAGATACTAAAAAAATATTTAAGTTTTAAAAAATTTAATTGGTAAAAGTTAGCGGGCCAGAAACAAAATAAAAATTCCCTTTAATATCTCTCACCATGCCTTATGAGGAGGCAGAATTTGTTCACTCATTGAACTGAAGTAATAACACTCATAAGTCACATGGTGTGTGTGTGTGTGTGCTCGTTTGTTGTGGCATTTAAGCCGAAAGCTGATCGATTTCGGGTGAATGAACTCTTCCAACTGAATTTAAGGCGCACTTTTTTAAAGCAAATTTAAAGTGTATAAAGTATCCACTTATAACCATTTTCCAAATACTTATTCCCTTGCCTGTTTCCATGTCATTTTGCCAGTTTTCCCCAGGCAGCTTTTTACTTTTGCTTTGGTATACTTTGCATAACATTTTTACTGCTTGGCTTAAAGCGTTTAATTGAACATTTAATTTTATTGCGAATAGTCAAGAGCCTGCCATTGATTTTGTATATTCCTCCTTGGTGGTATAAGGGCTTGCTTCCAGCATTTCGTTTCTTCCATTCATCCATTTGTGTGCGTGTGTGTGCTTCCCATGTTTCTCTTTGTGCTTCATTTATAACATTCTATGTTGCGTGGTGTTATGAATAAGATTACCGACGTCGCAATGACTTTTATGCGAGTGTTTGCATATGTCTCTTCTCGGCAGTTTCGCAGTTGGCAATTGTGCACTGCAATTGGCATTGTGATTGGCATTTCGGGGAAATTCTCTGTGATTAGCTTGTGTTTTATATTCATAAGCTGAAATTAATGAATTGTATGAATGTGCCGAGGAAGATGGAAATTTGTGCAATTTTCGGTTTCAACTCCTTGGGGCATCGTTTGTAAATATTAAATAAACAATTTAAGATTTTTTGTAACATAAAAAGGGCAGTATTCATGAAAAAAACATTAGGAAGCAGGAAGTGATAGTCATATCATTAAAAAAGGACTTAAGGGAAGAATTATCAAGCAGTAAGATGGATGAAATTATGGCATTTTTATTAACTGAAATGTTCTACTGACTATAATTGCACAAATGGGATAGAGAGTGTCGCTAAGAATACATTTTTCGTAATATATGAAATTTTTTTAAATTAATTACATTAAATGTATGTAATTTTTGTCAAATTATAAAAAAAAAAAAATTTTTTTAATTAAAAATAATTTATTTCTTTTAATTAGAAAAAGCAATACTTACTTTCATAAAAAATTTTATTTCATTACAAAAAATATATCATAGGTTTTTCTTAAATTTTTTAACCGACACAAAAGTTCAACACTCTACAATCAAAAACCAAAAAAAAAACTGTTATCAAGGACTCTCTTAAATTTTACTCCTTGACTACTCCTTAAATAAATAGTGGGACCAGTTCAGAGAGCTGTATTCACCAAACAAAATGCTCTCTTCCTTTCAACTATTCTCATCCTAATCCCCTCAACTTTTCGCATTCTAAACCCCTTACAGACTTTAAGGAACAATTGAAGGACACATGCGCATGAGCGGATAATTTCTCCTTTCGCCAATTTTATGAATGAAAATATTCGGATGGTGAGAACAGTTTGCTTTCGACGGGGGAGGGGGGCATATTCAAATTATATTGCTGAAGGAATGATGATGAAAATGCAGGTAACACCAAAGTCAATTGAAAGCATTGGATCTGTAAGGTTTCTGCTATTGAATTCCGATCAAAAAAGAAGAAGAGTGCTTAAGTCCAGCCTTCTCCTTATATTCCTATCAGACTAGAATCGCGATGATTTTAAAATTTCCACTCCTCTACTACGGTAGAGAAGTAGATTTTCCTACTCCCCTCACGGCATTTTCTACTACTATTTTGAAAAACCTACTCCTCAAAATTGACTTTCATACGATGCATAACTACTTACTACTCTTTCTACAAATCTACTACCCCGACAGTAACTTCTACTACAGTCGTAAAATTTCTACTACTCCACGCAAAAAAATTATATCTACTCCCCTTTCTTCAAATCTACTCCCCTAAAATCGAATATCTACTACTCTGCTTAAGTCCCTTACAAAAATAAATTTGATCGTCAACTTGTGCCAGATGACCACTTCCACTAACGGAAACACGGATGACCAGAGCTTTTTGGAAGCATTTTTAAGGCATTAAACGTGAACTAAAACTCACGTGAATCTCAAAATGTCTTCCGACAGTTAATTTGGTCCACTTCACTACCTCCGCAAATCCCGGGGCCAGCGAATTAAATTAGGTTGAATGTCACTTTGACATTTGATCTTGTGACCTTCCTTCATATATAATAGCGAACTAGTTCTTTTCATAGTTAGACTCAACGACCTTTCCCACTCGCCTAATATTAATAAATCTGCAAGCTCTGGAAACACGTCGACAAACTGCTGATTTATTCCTTATCCATCAACTTCAATCAGGTACCGTAGACTATGACGCGTTACTCCGTGTTACTTTTTCAAAATTTATCGTTAAGTCTCATTGATTCTCATGGAAATATCTACATTCGCTAGCAATTAATATATTTGAAACACGATTATTAAAAAAGCGATTAGGAATACATTAGATCTCCTTAACTAGAATTCTTTGCTCCAGAAACCCAACCTAACTTGATGTCTATTTCGATTGATTGATAGATTGTCAACAGAGATTAGCCAAATTTCACTAAAATCATAAACAAATATCCGACTTAATTCGTTTATGCTCTTACCTACTTACCACATGCAGTATTCAATCAAATTCACACCTACATTTATTTTGTATTATTAATGACTTACTTCACCAACACAACAAGACAACAAACTTGTTGCCACCTGTCACAGCATGCAAGTGTGTTAAGCCACAATTTCGGCGCCACAAAGCCAGGCCGCAAACACGAAAAACAAATGCGGTTTACAATTTGATATACGAACTCATCTCGCATAAGAATTCGCTACTTAGCAGGCAATATACAAGAGCATTTTATTAAAAAGGGAGGATAAAATATAACAACACCAACAACAATAACCACATTACACTTCATAACACTGTCAATTTATGGCAACAAAGTGATTTGCAAGTAAATGTGTCTGTTCGACTAAAGCACCTACCACAAAAAAAAAAAACACGGTCCTATCAACCAACACATCCTTGGCTGGCCAAATGCGAAACCAGCCATTATTTGCGGCTGCTGACTATGCCAACTGGTACATTTACTGTGACTATTACATTTTCTGTCAATATTAAATTGTCTGTGGTGCTGCAGCCGCAACTTGTAATCGTTTTCGCTCGCGCTGCGGTGTGAAATGTGAAAATTTCCGTTTAATATGTGAATTATTTCGAGCATGTCTTTCGCCACATGCGGTTGTTGTGTGATGACACTGTGCTCCGTCTCTGCCTACTGCCTACTGTATTCGTTGTCCGCTTGTAAATTTTTGCAATATTTTCGAGAGCGGCACATAAATTACGTTCGCCACCGCACTTTAACTTCAACTTAATTTTCAGTACATTAAATGGAATATTTTCGTCGGTGGCTTTTTGAATGGGTCTATTAAAAAGAGATTCTGTGGCTTTTGTGTGTTTTTGCGAGCGTGTGTGTGTGTAAGTGTGTGTAAAGCAAGCATTGAAATATATGCACATATATCATGCAAAGTACTGACATTCTTTTTTTTAATAATAAATCTAGTGAATTTTTATGAGAGGCAGAGAGCGCATTTGAAAGGTCATGGACACGACTTCATGCTGCAATATTGAATTATTGATGTTCATTCATTTGCAATTTTCGGGCGCAAAACTAATAATAACATGCATGATGTCTAAGAAGCCACTTGCAAATTCAATAAAAGTTGTACTTAATAATGCATTACCGTCACAATTGGAAAAGTTGACTTTATTTAAGAATGAAACATATTACTGGAGTTGCCAAAGCATCATGGAAAATTCTGGTGATTACAATTCTATTTGGAAGTATTTTTAACTTCAATGACTTACAAACAAATGCTCTGATAGTAACAGTTTTCGTGAGTTATTCAATTTTTTATTGGATATTACTCATTCGACCAGTTAACCATCAAATGCAGAATAAATCAGCCAAGTGCAGGAAAAAAAGTTATCTGCAGGAGAAGATACTATCATATTTTTAACTGCTTCCTTGGCCCACTGGTGGCCTCTCAAGAGCCTACTTTCCTCAGTCCACATGTAACTAACAAGCCAACATTTCGAATTTTGACACATCCCTTTTGGAAAAATCAAAAATCCGACTCAGGAATCTCTTGCCATTTAACTCCACCATATATATTTTTCCCCTAATTGTGGTTTTATTTCCTATATTTCTTCTTGAAGTCTAGTGGAATCTTACCATGTATCTAACGGTATGGTTTATCGTAATCGCATCGCGATGAAAGTTATCCTAACTTAACTTGTTTTTTATGACCAAAGGCACGTTTTTAGATTTCAGGTGGTATCAATGAAAATCACCACAAAACAATGTGAATTTTCAGCATTTTATGTGCTTACAAATTTAGTGAAACTTTTGATTGTACAAAGAAGAAAATGCTACCCTTTTTGCCCTGCTATGGTCTTTTGCAATTGCCTTTTCCCACTAACCGAATTCACTTTTCAGAGTATCCACTTCAACTCACAGCATTAAATTTGCAGATTGCAAAAGTTTTTATTATGGGTTCCCAAAAAAAAAAAAGGAAATAACGTTGGCCTTTGTGCAGAGAAGTGCTGCAAAATCTGTGCTGTGCCCTGTGGTCCTTTGGTCCTTTCAGTGCACTTAACAGCTTCGATGCTTTTGTTGCCGTTACTTTGGCCACACATAAATAGTTGCTGTTACTGCTGCTTCTGTGCCTGAATTCACCAGCTATTTTGTTGCTATTTATTATATTCTATATTGTGAACGTATTAAATCAAGTCGGTAGCAATAATACTGCCACCACGCGTACGGAGAATATTGGCGCATAATTGCAACATTCACGAGTTTTTTTCATCTTTTTTTTCCCCCTTTCGCTCCACTTGACACAGTCAACAACAGCAGCTGCCACTTATAGAAAATCCTGCACTTTGTATACTACTGCAGCAGACAGTCTGGCAAACAGGCAGCAATATTGTTAAGTGCTGGGCTATTGTTGTGCGCTGTGTTGTTGTCATTGTTGCCGTTCGTTACTTGCGTTATTCCTTTGGTGACACTTTCAATAAAGTTTATTAAAAATGAACTGGTCACCTGTTGGTCTCCATTGAAGGATATGAAGTGTTTTTCCTTTGGAAATAATTAGCAAAGCAGATGAGGTGTTGCGAATAATATTTTATTTAATTTGAATTAAATGATACTCATACGCCACCAAGAGTGGTTGTGATTTTTCTTGGTTCCTCTATGTCACCAGCCAATTACGAAGCATAGAAATCTCCTTTTTCACATATGTACGTCGTACGTACGACCCACAGGAAAATTGCCAACTTAAATTCTCCGCAAGTGTCAACAAAAGTTTTACGTTTCTCATTTTTCCCACACAACTTTCGACTTTGGCTACTTCAGTTATTGCATATCAAACCGCACGAGTTTTTAAGCGTTAAACAAACAAGCAAACTCCATTTGGCTTATGGCCAGCATTTAGTCGAAATTCACTAACCTCGCACCATTCTCTGATCATTGCCTCTCCCATATGAATGCTCTGCTATCTGTGAATGTGACAGCAGCAGCAGCGTTGTCCTTTGTCTCGCATGTACTCAGTCAAAATTTTTACTGGGTCACAAAAATTTAATTTTCCAATTTAATGTCACCAGCGTCGTCGTTGTTGTTGATGTTCACTAATGCCCTACATATATTTTTTGCCAACAACCAAATTTGTTTACTCTCCTTCGTTTTAGTTTACGAGTATGTAGAAAATTATTTTTTGTGGTTGAAAAGTTCAGGAACGTTTTCGAAATGGTCTTAAAATTTATGGACGTAAAAGAAATGAAGTCAAGGCAAGGAAATTGAAACGATAATTAACAAAAAGAAAGAGGAACATGCAAAAACAAGCTGCTTATGAGACCATTCGCTTATTCGTTTGGCAATAACTGAATCGGTTTGATTGGTTGGAGGTTGCTGTGAGAACGTCACCAGATATGAGTTGGTTAGTTGTCTACGAGTACGAGTACGATGTATGATTTCAGTCCATTCTATACATAATTTTCAACCAAATAAAAATGAGAGAAAGAAACATCACTAGATTGACACAGAGGTGAGCTGATAAAAAAAAATATATACCCGTGGGCACTTATTTGATACTCTCAGAATAAAAAAGACAAAGACTTCCGTTACTACTATGATCATTAGTCGAAGGTTTCTACTTACAACATAAGGCCACTGATCATTTAAAGTTTTAATATTTTAGTTGCATCATTAAAATAATTAAAATATTCACTCTACTATGCCGATTAGGCAAATAACAAAATGGAATCACTGGCATTTTACTAAAATTAATGCCAAAAGGCAACTTTACTTTTCTTACTTTTTCCAGTTTAGTTTTCCAGCTTCAAAGAATATTCAATTTGCTAGAATTCGTAAGCCGAAAAGGAAAAACAAAAGGGCTAACATCAACTACTTGTACTACTTTCACTAATTGCATATTTACTTGACAGAAAATGACAGGTGAATTTTAATATGATAAGTTGCGTTGCTGTAGAGCAATATGAAAGCTGCTTGACATTCCCTTCACATGTCAAGCCATGCAAATGCGAATTGCATTGTGTTTCTGACATTTGCTCATTCAACATTAATGAAACAAAGGGAGCGGGGGGGTGGTGGGGAGTAATTTGTAATTTTCTTTTATGATGAACATTAATTTGATTCATTTAAATTTTATTATTTCCTTTTTTGTTTTTTCTGAAAACAATGCAGAATTTAATACTTATAAAATTTGCTTGAATGTGAGGTTAAAATGAACTGAAGTAAGTAGTTGCCAGAAATGCAATTGTCCTGAAACACTTTCCAGTGAGTATTAAGTCAAAAACTTTGTAAAATTTATTAAAAATAATTTGTTTATTGAAACATTTTGAGGGATTTTAACTGTTCACAATTGGCCGTACGTTGTCAGTGAACAAAGAACACGTTCACGAGTGCAGTCATATTGCAGCACATTTTATAATTTTCCTTTAATAAATCTACATTCATAAATTTCCACCGCTTCAAGCGTATCAACCGCATTAAATCAACGTTCGCATTGTTCTTTCTTCGTTTTTTATTTTAAGTTTTTATTTTAAGTTTTTATTTCATATATTTTTATAGTTTTTTTAGCCTTTGTTGGCATGCAGTCCTGAGCACACAATGGCTGTATCTCTCTGTGTGTGTGTGTGCCATCATCATCATCATCATCATCGTTGCATATTAATTTGCTGCCAAGCTTTTGTGAATGCGTATGCCGCGCCGTGTGCATATTTGTCGCTTTCATGCGCACTGAAGCTGTTCTGAAAAATCTCACCGCTTTCACTGTTGACTACCCTCAGCTGGAAGTCTTTTGTTGCATGCATCCTGATGCAGTTCATGAGTGATTTACCCCTGGCTGGCAATGGTGCTTCAGTGCAGATGGTCAGGTATGATTTGGTTGAGTTAATGTATGTTTGCAATGGCTGTGTGTGTGTGTGTGTGTGACAGTTGATAAAGAAAATTTGTATGAACTTGAAGTGTTTTTTTTCGCTTTTTTTTCGTTCCTATTTAAAAGCGGAAACTTCATTTGAAGGGAATATTTCAATTTCAAAAAACTATTAAGACTAATTGTGGCCAAAATGGAATTGGCAGTCGGTCTCTAAGCAATAATCAAATTATGATACGAAAATTATTCCAATTCAACGTCATCCTTGTGGCTATTTAGGAACCTGCAATATCAAATTTCGCACACATTGAAAAGGAACTGCCACTCAGAAACACTTGCCTGAAAACAATTTCGATTTTGGCTGAATTTTGTGAATATGAATTGCTGCCCTCCTCCGCTAAAGCAGCGGTTTCATTTCAAATTCGTTTGAATGCGCGGAAATTAAAGAGGATTTCGTTGGCTGATGATGCTTCATGCAACGCTGCCTCATGTGATTACAGGGTATGCCAGCAGGGCCTTTGGAGGGCTCAGGACAGGTGTCAGAGCAAATGCAGATACTGAAGGCGTATTCAATGTGATTTCGAATGCATTTGAATATTGAAAAGGAATGAAGAACAACAACAACAAAATCACTTGCCATACTTGAATGTTGCAAGAGCCACTCAGGCGTATGAGTAATTTGAAATAAATTGTCCGCAACAAATGTTTACCTTAGTTCTAATTAAAACATTTCAATTGTTTGCTTATGGCTTATAATTAAATTTTAAATTAAAATGAAATAAAATCAATATTTGTGTAAAAACCACAACTGTGAAATGTGCAGCCAATCACTTCTGCTTCGACAATAGCACGTTTCCGTAAATAAAACACAACACCGAAAAGTCCACTTCGACCGTAATCAATGCAAATTGGTTGGGGACATGTTGAATTGTGCAATCAAGCGGAAACATAAAAATCACATTACACACTGCAAACACACAATGCATCGCTGACATTCATGCATGCATGTATGCGGCAGCATTTATATTTTTTCGAGCCGAAAAATGCCAAATCGAGCGTGGTGTGGCTTTTAACAATGTTAAACTTGTGTGTGTTAATATTGACAACATTCAATATGCAACATGTGAGGCGACATGAACGAAATATCCACACCGAATGCAAAATACAAAACGGATGAGTGGCATGAGTAGCATCACTCATAAAATGCAAGTGTTGAGGATGCATCATGATGGCGTGGGTGAATATACACGTAAGTGATGCTATTTGCATGCAAACGCACAACTCAGCTACGACTAGTGTCAAAAAGTTTCCGCTTTCATGGTTGCCAGGTTTCACTTTTCTTGCTGCGGCTCATAACAAATTCAATTTGTCGATTTTATTTCGTTTGTGATTGAAAACGTTAGTATTCAGCCTTCTTCTTCAGGTATTTTTACGTTATTTGCTCTATGATCCCCTCAGGAGCTCTAGGACCCAAGTAAGAAGCAACTTTTAAAGGTTCCAACTACCTTCCTCTGTGAAATGTAAAAGTCTATTGCTTGGCTACATTCGAAAGTAACCCGTTAGTAACTTAGTATTTTCCTGCAAAATGGCGACTATTATTATATTTCCTTCACATTGAAATGCTGTATGCCCATTCCAAATTCCATTAATTAAATCGAATTTGATCTTTCATCTCATACGTTGAACCGTTCTTCATGACTCTCAAAAGCAAATGTATTCCATGGAATGCCATTGAATTAAAACTACTCACTTTACAGTCGGAAGTTGTTGAGACTTTTGAGAATACACATACATACATAGTTTGTCAACTCAAGTCCTTTGAAAACATTTTGCAATCGCATAAATTGCAGTAACTCGTGTGCGGAATGGCGTGCGATGGTGTGGCTTCGAACCTACATACATAAGTCCGCTTTATGGAATTTTACAAATTGCAACAAGCAAATACAACATCGTCAGATTATCTTCATCGCCGGAATCACAGTCGATTTTGAAAAGGATTCAATGCAGGGATGCCAACTTACATGTGCGAGCAATCAGAATTGCATTCAAGGGAAATCGCATTGCATCGCTTGAATGGAGCATATTTTTTTAATATTTTTTTTTATACCCGTATGCACACAAGCATGACGCTGTATGTGGAATACTCACAAAGCTCAAGTCTTTGCGGGCCAAAGTCAAAAGAAAGCGAATGCAATTTTCTGCATTAACCACCCGCCCCGCTTGAGTGTTTTGCAGGAATTCGACCAAACGCGTGCTATACTTCATTATTCTTTGCATTATTCTTGAATAACTTCAAGTGATTCCTCTCGTGCTGTCACAATTCATTATTTTGCTTCTTCGTAATTTGCATTTTAATATTGAGAATTTTATGTCTTTCGTTGAACTTGTGTGCGTGTGTGTGTGTGTGTGTATTTTCTTAAATTTGTATTTTGTGTAAAATTAATATTTTTTTAAAATGACAATTTTATATACCAGAATGCATTTGTTTGTCATCCGTTTCTGGGAAAAGGAGGAAAAAAAACGAATTTCCATTTCCGACCTTTTCAGTTGCACACGCATTTGCAAGCGAAACACACGCGCGCACACCCAGTCGCCACTCTAATGGATTTCAGTTGTTTTGTGTGATTTCGTTGGGACTTTCGTTCGGGGTACTTACACCTAAATACTCAAACACACATACAAACATTAGCGGATGCAAAGCGTTAGTGCAATGTGCAAATTTTAAATGGATGTGTATTGTGGTTACGGCTTATTGAGTGAAGGTGTGAATAAGGTGTGAAAATCTAAACAATTGTACTATTTACTTGGCTTGAATTGGTTAGGGAGAATCCTTCAGAGTTACAATGGCACCTATAAATGGCCTAATTGGTTTTAAGTCGTTTGTAGTAATATTTACTTTCGAAGCTAGTGGATACCCATAATTATATTATATGAATGTTGCAATTTCATTAAAATCTGTTAAATCAATTCCATGATACGCTTTTGAATTTTGGGTCGTTGTAGAGCGTATACCGAAATGGGGCATAGTGATCTTTTAGGAAGGCGATCGGTTGTAATAGACTAGCTGTTAGTGTGTTTGAGCTATTGCCGGCACGCTTGCATAGGCATGGCTAAGTCTCTGGAATGTTGAGGGGTTTTAAAATCTGTGAACAGACTGTGGCCTTTGGTTAACATTATTTCATTTTTTGTAGACTGTTAACATTTTTATACCCCCACACTCACTGTGGCAGGGTATACTAACTTTGTCACAACGTTTGTAACGCCCATAAGGAGGCGTGTCCGGTATGGAAAAGTATATATATTCTTGATCAGTATCACCTCCTGAGTCGATTTAGCGATGTCCGTCTGTCTGTCCGTCCGTCTGTCCGTCCGCACGATAGCGGTCGCACTTTTGGAGATATCGACTTGAAACTTTGGGTACATGTTTTTCTCGTGAATACTGAGATCAAGTTCGAGAATCAGCCAAATCGGACAAAAACTGGGCGTGGCTCCCATACACCGAAAAAAAAGGTAAAAATTTTTTATTGTTGTATTCGATTGGAAATGTTTAGAAACGTATTTTTGACATGGTCCGAGGTTCCGCAGCCACATATATGGGGTCTTGAGACCAATTTTTTTTTTTTTTGTGGATTCAATTGGAAATTTTTAGAAATGGATTTTGGACATGGTCCGGGCTCCAAAACCACCTATAATTGGCTCAAAATAGGGTCTTGAGACCACAATTTTTTATGTTCGAGGTACTTCTTCCTACTGTGTGGGGGTATTTCAGCTTCGGTATAGCCGAAGATAGTCCACTCTCTAGTTTTCCTTCGCGTTGTTTGGTTTTTTCTTCCATTTTCTATATTTGTGTGTTTTGTCCCTTTTCTTATTTCGATAGTTTTTTTTTCCTTTGACTATCTGGTAATGTAATTAACGTTTGAAGCCCCAAGCTATTCGATCAGACGATTTTAACTTTTTCTCTATTTTGCACCCGATGGAATGTGATTATTTTCAAACATTCGTCAATGAAAACTTTTCAGAATAAAATTCAATAACTAAAAACGTAAAATACCTAAAGGACATCCTAATCCCGTCCTTAAAATATTAGTTGTAAGTAATAAAAAAATTTTCTTTTTTTTTTCTTGATAATTATTTGCATTTTTATTTCTCGTTTATGTTTTGTTCAAAAAAAAAAGCTGCGCTTCTTCTATCGCCATTAAGGCTTGCATTTGCTTGCAAAGATTTTGTTTTCGTATTTTTGTTATTGAGAGAAGTGCAACCGTTTTCTGTATTTATTAAATTAAATGTATTTTTTTTTGTTCAGTTGTTTTGTTTTTACCATAATTTTTTAATATTATTTGTAATTTACATTTTGCTTAATTTTTTACACAATAACTGTTATACAAGTAAGAAATTATTACGATTTAGTTAGAAGCTGCTCATTATTGGTTTAGCTTAGAGTTTTGAAGCTCAAAAGAAAAGAAAAAAGAAGACAACAAAAGAAAAAGAAAGAAGACATTTTATCAAACAATAGCCATAGTGAAGGTCTAAGCTTCTTCTATATTTCGATAAATATACGATAAATGATTAACTATTTTATCAGGGCATATAAAAATTAATTGTAGTTAAATGTAGGCTCTTCTGTTCGTTTTTGTTTTTTGTTTTTATATTATTTTTCAGCGTTGCTTATTGTGGCGTTTTATTTTTTTTATGAAAATAAGCTCTTTTTTCTGTTGCTAAATCATTGTTTTTATATAGTATTTTTATATATATAAATGCTGTAACAAAATTCATTTATCTTTATGATTAAGTAGCTTTTCATGTGACTATTATGATGTTTCTTCTTCTGTTTTTTTTTTTTTTTGTTGAAGGATGTAGCGAAAATAATTTATTTTGTTTAATTATTTTTATTTTATTATTTATTATTATTAAAATACTTTTGAATAGTTTTCATTCATTAAATGTGATTTTCTTTGCTAGCTACTTATTTATTGTTTATTTAAGTTTTTGTAATGTCTGTGTGTGGATTATATTTTAAATTAAATTATAATTTCGAAATCAGAAATGAAACTTCCTATGATTTCGTAGCATAAATTCGTTTTTTTCTTCAAATGAATCAAGTTTTAATATTTTTATATGAATGAATTCAATTGTAAAATTTAAACAAATATTATTCTCAAAGAAGACAATCATACATCCACATAAGTGACCGAGAAATCCTTTTTCCAGAACAGCTCAGCAGGAAAACGTAACATTGAAGTGGTTTGGTAAATTAAAGCCTTTCGACTCGATACGAATGTCCTACGGAATTTAATGCATCATTTTGTCAATCTTTTGGTAATGCATCGATGAATCGATGAATTACTCACTTCATTTATTGAGGCATTGAGAAGCAGAGTGGTTTAATGCACTTCGTGGTGAGTATTACTAACATCGGTAACTTCTGTTGTAATGAATAGGAGTTAAGTCATTTCGTATTATTGACATCGAAGTGGATTGGACCACATTGCTTCTCTACGCCTCAATTTGTCAATCGATGTATGGGTTGACCTTTTTACTGCAATACAAAACTGTTTTTTTTTTAATGAGGCGTTTAAAGGTCAAACTATGAAATGGCATAACGACGGAAAATATCTTTGAGAATTAGTAATACAAATATACATTATGCAACAATTTATCTTACAATTTTCCGATACTGAATGCGTAAAAGCATAAAAAAGCCATTCACAAAACATGTAGAAAATACCTATCGACCTGTCGAAGCCACAACTAGCAAAAACACCTAGACATATTACGGAATTCAACCCCGAAAGGTTTTGGCAATCCAAATGGGCAAATGTCCAATTAATTCCCTAATGGCAAATGTATGATATGAGCCTGTGTCATGCAAACAAATTACCAACGACTCCACGGCCAAAATCAATTGAGTAAGTTAAATTGCAAATTGGTTTGACAACTCTAAAAATCCAGCATATTGCCGAAAATACAAATACATTTCGATGACAGTACTTTAAGTAGTAACCACTCCAATTAATGCTTCCCTAATTAAGCAAAAATGCATTTTTCTAAAGTTGTATTGAATCCGGAAAACATTAGAATTCCATACGCTCGAATACATTTTGCCAAATCCAAAATCGCTTCTTTCCATTGATGAGTCGGGCAAATAGTGGACAAATTTTTTGAATAATTTGTAAAATATAACAGGGGTGGCTAGGCCAAACAAAAGTGGTATTTCGTATATAAATTTTGTAAATTTATTAATGCATATAAAAGTATATTTGGTATAATAAAATTATAAATGTAGTTAATAACATATCGAATATCAAATATAATATAAAAATAATCAAAATAATAATAATATTATTGCATATGTTTGTATAAATTATATATAAATAAATTTGAATCAGAAATTTAAATAAAATAAAATAAAACCTTGCTGGAACTTTACAAGTTCGCAGTAAAATCTAGATATATATGTGTGGGGGGTGTAAGTGTGAAATTCGTTACAAATATTGCAATTCGTTAACATAAGTTTAAATAATGTTTACATACTAAAATTACTAAAATTTCCTTTAATTTCAAATGACAATATATGTATGAATATATTTGATACGTAAATGGCACTATTAAAACTAAATAGAGGTTCATTGAATTAAAATAAAAAAAAAACAATAAAATGTTAAGTTAAAATGTCTTAAATAATAAATACAATATGGCGTTCATTAAAAATCGAATGCAGTAGTAGGGTAGCAGCTTTTTTTTTGTTTAGTAGCAAATTGAGTACGATTTGATGGGAGAAAACAAGTTTAGTAACTGCGGCACCAAAACTCCGGGGTATTTTTTTTTTTAGAAAATTGTTTTTCTTTTTAACAAAAATTTCAGTCTTTCAAAAATGTGTTTGTGTGTGTGTTGTGTTTGTATTTAAATTACCCAGCAAATCAAAGGATTTTGAGAAACAATAAATATGAGAAGATTATACCCACATCACTCTTTGACTATTTGCTGGGCTCTTTTGAAACTGGGGGCAATATCAAAAGTGGATTAACAAAGTGGAAATTAGTTTTAGAAAACGTAGAAAATTCAACTAAAATCTTAATAAAAATTTCGTTTTTAAAGCGGCAAACTTTGCGTTTTGCGGTGCTTTCAGTGCTTGCATTTTGTTTTGAGTTAATTTCATGTTTTGAATTAATTTTTGCATTTTGGATTAGCATATTCATTTAGAGTAGGTATTAGTACTTAAGTATTTGTGTTTCTTTCATTCACTTATCGTTGCTAATAGTATATAGTTTAGTGGTAAATGCAGATTTGCATTGCATTTAGTATTTTTGCTTGTTAGTTAGTTAAAGTAAGAAAGTATTTTAGAGCATTTTTTTTAGAGAAAAAAAAATGATAAATTATTACAAATACATGTATGTACTTTAGTGTATAGCATATAGTTAGAGCTTAATTTAGATATAAATGGGATTCTCCTGGCCAGTGAGTAGGCGAAACATAGACGTGGGCATGGTCTTCATTAGAATCTAAGGAAATTCGGAAAAAAAGTCAGTAAATTACATGAGAAAAAAATGTGTAGTTAAGGACTACCTCGCCCACTGAGGTGGCCAGCAGATTGACAATTTTCTCATGGGGCACAGCCACCACACTTTGATTGTTGATTTCGATAATGCGATGGCCCACGCGCACACCGCCTCGTTCCGCAATGCCGCCCCGCAATAAACTGCAAATCTGTAAAGGCAACAGGACATTTAGTTGCCGAAAAGAAAACTTAATAGCTCATAGCAACTCACCACACCATTCTGGACGCTGAATCCCAGCTGATATTTCGTATTCGGTCGTTTGATTTTCACCTCGACCACAGGCGGACAAGGCACCACCGTAAACTTAACCGCAGTCTGATTCTTTGCATTTCGTATATAGCTCTGGCACGTCGACAATGGAAGCCCCACCAGACTCATGCCATTGATGGCAATCAGCTGATCGCCAATGTTCAGCTGACCGCAACGTGCTGCCGCCCCCGCCGACATTAGATTGGCTATGACCACAGTGGGCAGCATTGAACCCCAACCGCTTTCGACTATGACCACGCCTAGTATTTCGCCTTTGGCCTTCGGCACCACCACCTCCTTTTGCAGTTCCTTCTTGGCGAAGATCTCCAGTTCGTCGCCGAATATCTCTTGGCTGTTGAGCACCTCTTGGTAGTCCATCTCCTTGACGAAACTGTGATCCTCGATGCCGTTCGCCTTGAGGAACTCCAAGTAGGCCACCTGAAAGGCCTGACCGATCGATTGAGCAATGAATTGCGCCTCGTCGCTTTCGAAGACGTGACAAATCATTTTGGGCGTGCGATTGTGTTTGCTGGCACCGCCACCGCCGCCGCCACCAATGCCATTAACATTCTCTTTACTGCTTTCCTTGTTGTTGCTATTGTTGGTGTTGTTGCCATTGGTGGCATTGGCGCCCACTTCCGCATCGGAGCTGCACGAATCGGACGGAACGAAACGACGACGCGCCATCAGCACCACCAAATCGCCAATGTCCGCTATGTAGGAGATGGTCCTCAGTGCATGATCCATCATGATCTCCTTCAGATCGGTATTGAGCACCATTATCTTTTCGGTGGATATGAACAGGTCGACCTCCGTGGAGGGTTGACTCTCGCCTTCGGGTGCCTGCAAGAGGAAAATACGAAATTATGGTTGTCAAATGTGTTGTTGGCCAAAGAATTCCCGTTTGCAGTTGATGCTTTAAATTTAGGCATGGACTTCTGTTAGCATTGCGACTTACCAAAGCCTAGTGGCATGATTAGGGAAGCAGCATTTATGGGATGATAAAATTTGTAGACGTTTGTTATAAAAGTCTTAAATGTTCTCTAGTATTGCTAGCTTTTTTTGTTCATTTAATTGCATTTATTGCTTTCGCGTGTACCAACCTTTATGCGAGAGACGGCTTCCTCGGCCTGCATCATGCGCGTAGATTTCGTGGGCTGTCCTTCGCACACCAGTTGTGTTGAGCCCAAGTAACGTGCACGAAAGAGCACACCTTCGATTAGAACTGACGGATCCAGAAGAGCTGTTGTGGTAAAATGTTAGAAGTTTCTTAAAATTAAAATGATGTAGTCAGTTTTGTTGTCAGAACAGAAATTAACAGGGTGATTCAATCAATTTGTATAGGAAATAGTTACTAATTACAAAGAAAATCACATTTTAATTTCTAGATAAACTAAAAATTAAATTAAACAAAGTAAGTATATAAGTAATATATATTTTTCAGTAAACAATTGAATCAATTTATGCTAAGAGGAGCTGGGTCCTAATCAATCGCATATACAGAACCTCAGCGCAAAAATTATGTCAACAGTAACATCCTTACTATTTATAAAATTAAAACACCAATTTGGTTGTAACGGGTAGGAGCAAAAAATAGCCAACCGATTTTCATAATTTTTTTTTTAAACATCATATTTGTGCCAAGGAAGCGAATAGGATTCTTACAGATCTCTGTTAAATTGTATTGACATAGTTTGTGCGTGCAAAACATTATTGTATGTTGCTTTCCACTCTCTTCTGCGCGAGATCGCTAAGAGGGCAGAGTTCGAAGTTTTCTCTCTTTATTCTCAGTGATCTGGGAATGATTGTGGGGAATTACCCATTTTGCGGGGAATTTCAAGCTATGTGAGGAGAAGTAGGGGAAATTTTCCATTTCGCTTCTCTGTATTTCTTCACGTGGGCAAAGCCACGGGTGAAAGCTAGTAACCTAGACTAATGATTAGGGTTGCACGGTTCGACAGCCAAAATAATTCTGGGGTTTTGATAGCGACTTAAGGGTTAATCGGGATCGCTGATCACGAATCCGTGGTCCGTTTTGCTCCGCTATACCTATATTTCTTGGAATCGAAATCACAGACCTCAAAAATGACCAAAAATAAAATTGTTTGCAAAAATAATTTAGAAATTTTTTAACAAAACAATTTTTTTTATTCACCATTTAGACAACAATTTAAAAAAATTTTTTAGTTATAAACATTTGTTGGAACTTCGTTTGCAGTGATCTTCACATTTTTTTTTTTATAATTCTTAAAATTTTTTTGTTTAAATCGAAAGGTATTTAAAACTCTTTCGTAAAATTTTTGGTATTCATGTTGCGTAGGTTGCTAAAGAACTCCTGGTAAAAAATGTTTGGGAACCACTGATATAAAGTCTGTAAATAACTATATTAGGTTTAAAGCAACAAATTCCTTCCACCGAAATAGTATATGTTTTTAATTACCAACAAGTATTTTGGTCGTCCTAGTCCTAGTCTAAAAATTGATTCAATTTGTAACAAAATTTGATACGAATTCATCAGCATTTTAATATCTTTTTTAAGCAGATTTTTACCATAACTTTCTTTGCAATTTGTAATTATTTTGAAATAAACAAAATAAAATTTTATAAAAAAAAATGTGTATAACTAGAAGCGAGTATATACGGACATTCTACACACAAGTGCTGAATTGAAATTAACTGAAATCACCCCATTTTGCACACAACAAAAGACGTTACAATAGTTAAATGCATTTTAAGTAATTTAATTCGAAACGATAAAACTTCATTATTCGACTTACACATTAGTTAGTGAAATTTTTGATTGATTTAAATTCACGCGCACAATTTGCATTTGGAGTGCGCGATAATTTCGACATTATTTTTTTGTTTGTTATTTTTTATGGTTTATAGTATTTAATAATTGAAATCACGTAAGCGTGCAAAGACATTTAGATGACGATAATTATACACACAGGGAATGCAAATTCAAATGGGCGGCACGGCACTTACCCTCTTTGTTGCGCGACTTCGCCTTCTTATCACTGTTCGCCGAGTCCTTCAGGGATTTGATGGAGCCCGTGGGACTCTTGGCGTATTGCAGCTTCTCCGGTGACGAACAGCCGACATCAGAATTGCCCACAATCTGACAGTGGTCGGGGGAACTGGGCGTAATCGATGTGCCAATGCCCTGGCGAATGGTGGCCGAGGAGAACGGTTGCGGCTTGATAATACTGATGGAATTATTGGTGAGCATGGTGATGTCGGAAGTGCAGGGCGACTGATCGTTTGAGTCGCCACCGATGCGTGAGGTTTTCGGCCAAATTGTCTGCGAATGGAAATGTTTTATGAGAAGTGTCTACCGATTAAAAGGCTTTCAGCTAACCACCAACCTTATCGTCAAAGAAGCCCTGATCGTCTAGACGTTGTTGGCCCAGAAGACGATCCGTTTCCAGGTCGGTGTCATGCTCTTCCTCCTCGCCCGGACAGTGCAATTTGTGAGCATGATTGTTGCTCAAGTTGGCCGTGTTCGACGGAGTATTCTTACGCGGCACCCATATGGGTGAATCGGGCCCGGGCGGCAGCACTTCATCGCAGAATTTCAACTTCTCCGGCTGCGTCTTGGCGCGCTGCAACGCAGAGCGTATCTCCTTCATGGCTTCGTGTATGTCCGCTGACTCACGCTGTTGCTTGCAGCGCGATTGACGTTGATCGGATGAGGGTGGTGGTGATTGCTTGGAATCTAAAACAAATAGGCAATTAGGAATGAGTCATGACGTTTAAGGTGTGCGCTTGTGATCGATTTGCTTACTCATGGCGGCCGCATAGACTGCCTCGTAATTCGAATCATTGCTAAGCTCATGTGAGTTATTCAGTGACATTGTGTTGCAGCAGCCGCTGTCACTGGTAATTAAATCATTGCAATGTTGCTGTTGCTGCTGTTGTTCTTGCAACTGCTGCTTCACCTCGTCGTGGTGCTCCACTAAATCCGTTATCAGATGGCCATCCATAATGCTGACACCATTCGGATTTGGGCCACAATTCTCGTGATAGTCTTGCGCCAAACTGGCGTTATACTCGTTCTGTTCCAACAGCTGCTGGTGTTGCTGTTGCTGCTGCAGCTGCTGTTGCTGCTGCTGACCTTTCTCGTTGACGTTGTTATCGTATTTTTGCTTTTCGCACACTACCGACACATTGTTCTCCGTATCCGAGGCATGTCCACTCGACAGGCCATCCTCGAGCACTGGCATGCTGGTGTACAATTTGCCATAGTCCGTAGCGCAGTTTATGTCATTCGAGAGACTATCCAAGTCGCCGCAATTCGAGTCGTAATCAGTTGTCTCGGGGGACAGAGTGAAATTGCGCGAATGTCGGCGTAGATTCGCCTCCAATTCAGTGTCGGCCAAATCGCCGCTGCTGCGACTATTGGAATCGATGTAGAGCTCAATATCGTTGTGCTCGTTGTAGGCGTTATCACAAGACTGGCGGGGGGAGGGATTAATTTAAATTATTTTCAAATCCAAAGCCTTGGTGTGCAGTTAATAGAAGTTCCACTCACCTGCTTCACGGGCGAGCGATGCACAATGTAAAGCTCTTCTTTGGGTATTCTAGCCAAACGCTGGCCAATATAAGCCTGTTCGATATGTTTCTCCTCCTCACGATCGCGTTCGAACTCCTGGTGAGTATCCTGGAAAATGTGAAAATTCTAAGCAACAGGAAGCACAAACGCTAAAGTAAAACCTACACAACTGCCCACATCATCGCCGCTTTCTGTGAACTCCGTGTAGCGCTTCTCGTCGTCGGGATTGCCTTTGAAGAACTCCTCGAGCACCTTGCGCGTCTCGGAGAACTCGTACAAATAGTCAAAGGTGGGCGTTTTTGTTTTGGAGTTGCTCACATCACAGCCATCGGCATCGATGTCGATTAGGTTGCCCATGGATTTGTTATTGTCGTTGGCATTGTGTCCGCCATTACCACCACCACCGCCACCACAGCTGGGCGCATTATTTGGGCCAGACGAACGGTAATACTGCTGTTGGCGCGCATTTGACTCTTGCAGCTGCTGTTGTAGTTGTTGTGTCGGCGGCCCTGACATTGGCGAGACTCTCTGCGGAAAACCGGGAGGTCGCTTGGGAAACGCATTCGCTGTCACATTCACATTCGCCGTGACAGCCGGTTGTTTCGCCATTTGCTGTTGTGGCTGATTGTTGCCAAAACGTCGTGGCGAACCCTCGTACTCGGCAATGGGCAATTGGCCAATCATTTTCGTGACTTTGAGTATGTCTTCATTGTTGTGGTGATGATGCAAGTGGGGCGAGACATCCTTGGCGGAGGAATTGTGCGCATTGGCCTTGTTCATCCAGTTGGTGTCGATGTCATCGAAGACGACAATTTCACCGTCGCGCAGACATTGGCCGCCCGCCTTGCCAACGTCTGTGGGTGAGCCGGGACTGGTGAGGCCCTAGCAATAAATTCAATATAAATTCTACACAAATATATGCAATCGCGTTAGTTACCTGTGGCAGTATATTGTGCTGTTCGAATTGACTGACTGGACTCCGTCCGACGCGTATCTGATGGTGATGCTGACGATTGTGATGGTGCATCGAGTACTGCACGTCCGTATTCAAATCGGGCGAATTGAGCACTGTGCTCGCCGGCGTTACGTTCGGACTGCGTGTACGCATTTCCCACACATAACGTTCCTGGGGCTTGTCCGCACTATGCCTTGGCATACCGCCACCACTGCCGCCGCCGCTGCCGCCCATTAGCAACGAATTGCTGTTAGTATTGTTGATGTTATTCGTGGGGCCGGCTCCTCCGTTCGATTCGTTGTTCAAACAGAAATCGCTGTTGTTGCTGCCGACAATCGATTCTGTTGGTGCGGGCATTTTATTGCTAGCATGATATGCGGCATTCACGGCGGCGGGTACGGCGGCAGTTGAAATTCGGGTTGTGCCGTTGGACGGCGGTAGGAAAATGGCAGCACCACGACTATTGCTGGTCGTTTCCAATTCACTGCTGTGGTCCGAGTTCATTGTTTGTCGACCAAATGGCTTTCTTCGATTTCGTTTTCAAATCCAATTTTCAATATGAATTCGTTGGAGTGACTTGCCGGTGATTGAATATCTTCGATGATGACGACGGACAATGACGATGATGCTGCTGCTGTGGATGATGTTTTGTTTGCCGTGTTGATTGCTGATTTTTTGCCGTTGTGGATTTTTATTCTTTTCTATTGTGTTTATTTGTTTTTGTCTTTGGGGGGGCACGTGTTATTGTCCTCTTGCGATCCTTCCTGTTTTTTTTTTGCAATCAAGTTTTGTCTTCTATTTGCCAGTTTTTATTTTGGGCAATGGACAATGTGGAAGCATTTTTAAGGCTGTGATATTATTTGTTGTAGCTGCACATGGAATGAAAGGTAAATTGAGAAATTAATTGGATTTTTTTTGTATGTATTTGAAATGGAATTTGAAATAAAACAATGGAAATAGGAGATGTGGTAAATAAAAAAAAAATTTCAATCTTCCATTGCCAATTTGAGGAAAATTTTTTTTATTGAATTACGTATTCGTGGCTTGTTTAGCAACATCCGAAAAGGTGTTTCCATTAGTTGTACAAATGATTTTCATTTTTTTTTTACGTTTTAGTATAGAAAATTGTGGCCAATAAAGTTGGAAAGTTTTGATTTGATTTTTAAATACAGCAAAAATAAATCCATTTAAGATTCAGACTATGTTTATGAGCAAATTTAAAGAACCTATTTCTTCTATGATAAACTGGTGGTATGTATGAAAGATCAACCAGATCCTTTCATTCCCGAAGACACTAGACGCGGATGATTATAGAGAGGATCTTGAACAACCGTAGCCATAGATTTCGGCTTTCATATTTTCGTTGGCTTAAAATTTAGTATTTTTTTTTACAATAAAGAAACTATGGTGCTTATTTGGTACTTTGAATCTACTGCATACTGAGCCAAAGATTCTATAACTTCACCAAATTGCTGTTGCCAAACGACATTTTAGACAACAAATAAAAAATTTCAATAAATAAAATGTAGGTTGTTAAATACGAAAAATCTGGTGGAAGAAAAAACTTGAGGAAACCAACTTGTTTCTACAAGTTCATATATACTATAAGGGGAGTTGCAACACTTTTAATTTTAATGAAGTGGAAATTCCGTCTTCATGCCAAAATTGTTTTTCCGTTTGTCTTATAATTTAGCTTCTGGATTCTAGCCATTTCTAGAGTGGAGTTACACTACTTTTACTTGAACTCGTTCATATGTGGATAATCAATAAATATATAATGAAAACATATATTGTAAGTACTTGCGTTGCATTCATTTCGGAATCTTTTTTAATGTGCACTTAAAAAATTAAAATTATAGGTAAATTTGGTATTTAGGCACTAAATCTGGGAGGCCTTTTATTATATTATATTTCTGAAAGTTTTAATAAAATGAAACTTGCGTGAAGGTACTGGATCCACTGTAGTTATATAAATTTTGTAATTTTGCAGCTTTGTTTCACTTGTAATATTTCCTTAAAATGTCTTAAAATTGTATATAATATTTTCTTAGAAACCATTTTCACACTTGTATCAGAAGATGCTCTTGATTTTTCTTTTCTTTTTTATTGTTTATTCTAGCTTTGTGTACATAACACCCACGTTCGTTTTTTATAATCAATTTTTGAACAAGCCCAATCTCTGTTGAAGAAACGACTTTCTTTTATTTTCATTCAATCAATATGCGACCATAAAAATGATACCTCCAACAAAGGCTTAAACAGAATGACTAAACTGAAGGTTGAATATGTACAAAGGCAGATTCATCGAAGATTACTTTATTGAATCCAGATTTCAATTGAAAAGTGCTTGGATCATTAAAATGCAACATTCACGCCGAACTATGTGCCTATGATTCAGCAGGTGACTATTGACGATGGTGGCCACGACTATAGTATAATAGTAATTAATTTCTTCACAGACAACAAAACAAAACTGAATTTTTCAAACGACAAAGTATGTCTCATCATTATTAAAATTGCAGCCACCACCCCGATTATCCAGACATCAAAACAAAAAACATTCCAAACAGTCATTACGTTGAAGTAGTAGGAGGAGGCAGCAGGCGCTGTAACACACAACAGAACAGCATCATCATCTCGTGCACTTGGCCTCTAAACAAGCACAATATCCGAATTGTCTGCGTCCGTCATACACAAAGGCGAAATGCAGCTAGGGAAGGGGCTGTGCAACACCACAACCAACCAACCAACCACCCACCCACTGCAGCAGTGGTTGTAGCAAAAGGGGGAACGGTTTGGTAGTACAAAAACGTCCTCCGCCCTCGTCACTCTTCCACATCAATAATTAATTTCCAATTGTTTGCATGTGACTCTAAATAACTTTCAATTGGGCTTTCTTAAATATTTCCTTGCCATGTTTGTGCAATTTTCACTGCAATTCTTCAATTTTATTGTAAAAATCAATAAATCACTCTGGCTTCCTGTCGCGATTGCAGACCAAGACCGAAGACCGAAGAAAATTTTATTTTCTTTATCACTTTTATAGTTGCACATTTTCTAGATTTTACCACAACTATTCGCTTTTAATTACCATTTTTGTAAATTTTCTATTGCACTACTTGAATGTTATTTTTGTAAATTTGGAATTTTCCTGCACAATTTTCCAATTTTCCGTGCGTGCAGCGTATGTTCCTTGTATTGGATTCAGATGTCCAAGCCGATTGAAATTTGTCGGCGGCGGTTTATTTTGACATTTGCTGGTGAACAGAGTTGCATTTCCTGTGAAATTTAACAGGAAAAGGAAATGTTATTGAACAGAATGTAACTGCTAATGTAATCGCTCAAGATGTTGCCAGATGATATTACGGGAAAAACCTTTGTTGGTCGAAAAAAATTCCAGCTATCTCGGATTATTTTAACTTGCATATCTGCCTGCAAAATCGAAACAGCCGCTTCAAGCTGGCATGGTGTGATATAAACAGTCGGTCAGAGTCCGCCTTAAATCCTCTTTAAACCTACTGGGGCAAACACTTCTCCATATCAATTTACAAACTGTATCGACGAAATCTTCAAATTTCAGCCATCGAAATGTACTATATCATATCAAAGTGTACTATTTCAACGAAATTGTATTACATACGTTGCCAAATACTATTTTCGCTTGTATGGAAGGTGGGCGTGACAATTCCAGCTCCTTCTAGGTCCAAAGAAATAGCAGTCCAAAAGAAGGATCGCTTAGCATACTTCTAGCTCCTGCTATTAAAAGGACGGACAGACAAAAGACATAATTTTGAAGCAAAAAACGTGTCTTCAACACCCGTCAAAATTGAATCAAAGACGCCAATCTGGCACCACAAACAGAGGAATTGAATGAGCGAACGGCCAAAACCCAGAGAGCACTACACCAGAGAAGTTAATGTTGGCTCGGAGAGCAGCGAGCCCCCAAAGAAGGCAGTACTGCGAACGAGCCGCAGTTGTTTTCTAGTTGTTGTATCGTACGGTTGATCTGCGTGCGGACAGTTTGGAACAAAAGCCACAACAAACCAAAAAATTAAAGCAAAAAAAATCACCTGTGCCCAGAACATCAGGAGTTGTGTATCTGGTAGATTCGCATTCTTAGGTATTTAAAGGGTGGTTTATTTTCGAAAGGAAAACGAACGGAGTTTGGTTGAAATCAAACAATTTCGGAAAGAAGAGCCAAGTCAATAAATTGCGTTTAAAATTAGCAAAAGATGCAGCAGCACATTGAAAGTATTTGCCGTACACAAGATACCTTGAACACAGTAGTTGGCTAATTAAGGGATGCAATTTTCAAATTTGCACAAATAACAACTTAAAAAAAAACGAACACTCTTTGAATGTCGACTGACGACCTTATGGGGGGCGGCCGTTTGTCCGTTTGTGTGGATATTCAAATGATGGTGACGTTTTACAAGTGACTTTTGTTGTTGTGTGAGTGGAATTGTTGTTCTTGTCGTTGTTGTTGTAATTGCCCCCCGTATTGTTGTATCCATGGGATACATTTTAGCATTGACCGACCAAAACGAACGAACGGACGAAGGAAGCAGGGTTTTTTTGGCTACGCTGTGATGATTTTCGCTGTGTGACTTGTGAATGAAAAATGCAAAAATCAATAAAACAAGTAAAAAATAAAAGAAAAGAAAATAATAATACAAATTCCTATAGTATAGCGCCGCAGGATGGTTGAGCAATTCGCCCAAGTGGCAAAAGCCAAGGCAGAAAAATAAGAAAAGAAAAAGAAAAGCGCTTCGAGAATATAAAAAAAAACGTGCCAAAAAAAGCGAAAAAGGATATTCTTAAAGTGATTGCGAGAGAAAAGTGAAATTTCTGAGAAAAGGAAGCAAACATTACCACTTCGCAAGGGATATTAAATATACAGGGGATATAAAGTTAATACTGTATCTTGTAGATACACAAATTGAATATCAACGAACGAAGGTAAGCTGAATTCGTATACCACCCCATTCTTACCAGTCTAGTGAATTTGATTGTTAACTCCTTCTCCACGAACGTAACGAAACCATAACAGCGCAACGAATTTGATTTTAATTTTCAAATTAAATTTAATTGTTAAAGTGCGCTGCTGCAACATGACTTCGGTGTGCATCTCTTGTCACGGATTTGCTTTGGAATTTCTGTAAACTACAAGTCTCTTTTCTTTTCATCATCCGTGCGTTTCCTTCAACAACTTTTATATTTACCGCTGGCTACAATATTGTTGGCAATGGTTGTTAATTTACATGCTCTGCTTGCATGTTTTGTTATTGCAATGCGTCGTTCCTTAATTGTCGCCAAGGTGACAGCGTATCTCTTTTATATAAAGTACTTGTACATAAATCATAACTTCACGGTGTGGTGCAATTGTGTTTTTCGGTTTTGGTTTTCTTACTTTTGGAGTTCATTTCGCCTGCATAGCGCACAGTGGAGGAGCTTCTTAAAATTACTTAAAATTTGCAGAAGCTCAAATACTAAATAAATAAAAATTTGCATTTGCGCCTTCTGTCAAGGCAAAGGAAACAAAATATAAACAAATATTATTTGTAAAATGCTTAGCTACCGATTATCTAATCAGTTAATTTCCATTTGCTTTTACAATTCACACATTTAATTCCATTTGATTTTCCAATTGAACATGTTTTTGCCAATAGAAGGTGTGAAAACTTTGACACATGCCACGATTTACATGACAGATTTGGGAGGCGCAATTTCATTTCAAGCGACCACATAATCGTGTTCAAATGCTTAAGAAATCATTTGAACAATTCAATCCACTGTACATCTATACTTCCGCACCATAACCGTTAAAGACGTTTCGCAACGCAACGCAACGCAAGACAAACAAACAAACAACACATTTCAACGCCTCGCAAGCAGCAGCGACAAATTGGAAGTGCAACCAACGTGGAACTGTGTTGCAGTGCCATTTGCAGATGGGCCCCAAAACTATTTTCAATTAGAAGCCAAGCAAATAAATAATTCAAACAATCAAATGCACGTGATATGTATTTTAATGAGGCTCCACTTACAAATTTTTAATAAAAAATTTGGAATAAAAAATTATTTTACAGCGAGTGCCTTCGCATACATTTTTTAGATTTATAAAAAAAATGTTGAATACTGTTACGTGTTTCTTGTACATACACGGAAATAGCATAAACAATTAAATAAATAGAATATTTTTGCTATTAGTAGAAAGGCTATAACGCTTATAAATGCAATCTCTTTAAATGCCCAATTAACATTTAACTGCTGTTTTAATAACAAACGTCAGTTGAATGCAATTCAAGCAATCGGTTTTGTTGTAGTCGATTATAATTATTGTTGCTGTTGTTATGGTTGCAATTGAGTTGGCTGGTTTTTTTATTTTTTATTGTTTGTCTTCTCGTCCCAGCACACTCATTCACACCTTGTCAGCTGACATGCACTGATTCAGGTTCTCTTTCTCGTTCGAAATCAGTTAAGAGTCGAGCTGGGCACTTTATTCAGGTACTTTAGCATTTTTCGTTGTTGTTTTTTTGTTTTGTCTTAACGGTTAGTGAATAGTTTTGATGAGGCTTCTAAACTGTTTTTAAAGCAATTAGTTGCGGTTTGCAAGCATTTCAAAGGCAGATTGAGGCAGTTACCCGAAGCAGTTAGAATTGAAGTTAGGCTGTTGTGAACAGGATTATACTTACTTTTTGATGCGATTTTTCATCTCAAATTAAACTTAAAATTTTTATAATTTGTATTCCTGTCATGTAGTAGTAATAGAATTGGTATAATAGAAATAATGCGAAAGTAAGAGGTTCGGTTAGAACTAGAGACCGACCGAAATCGCTTTTTTTAATTTCGGCCGAAACCGAAATGGCCGAAATTTTTTATTTTTTTTTTCGGCCGAAACCGAAGCCGAAACCGAAAAAATAAAAGAAACAATTGTGAGATTTAATGTAATAAAGTGGGACATAATTAAGATTATCAGAAGGCTGAAATCGATCGCATATTCATAGTCAAATTTAGTAGCTGCTAAACTTTAGAACCAGCTTAGTAGCTGCCAGTTCAGTGTATTATCTGTCAACTTAGTAGATTACTAAAGTTAAGTTGAAGCTTAATTTGACTATGAATATGGGCCGATCATTTTAAGTTCAGATCATGAATTAGATGAATTTAGAAGCAAACTATCAAATGCGTGGAAATCAAGAGTAGTAGAAATTACTGTCAGGGTAGTAGATTTCAAGAGAGGGGAGTAGATATGGGTTTATGCGTAGAGTACTAGAAATTCTACGAGTTGTAGAAATTTCTGTCGGGGAAGCAGATTTGTAGAAAGAATAGTACTTTTGCATTGTATGAAACTCACATAATATTTTGAGGAGTAGATTTCTTACCATAGTAGTAGGAAATATCTTGAGGGAATTAGAAAAAATCTGCTACCGTAGTAGAGGAGTAGAAATTTATAAATCATTGCGAGAGTATTAGATCTACTCCAATAGGACATGTCTTCTTTGCTTTTATCCACTTGGTTGTTCCTTATGTATTTTGATACGCTAAATCCGAAAATAAACTTTAAATTTTTCCAGCACGCACCATTTTTCTGCAAACGCCACAAAAGTTGCATTTTTGGTGCTGTAAAAATTTCATTATTATTATTTTCGTATCCAGCATGGCAAAATACATAAGAATTTGTCTATAAAGTATATTTAACACACAAAACGTTCAGTTTTGTCGATCAGTGTAATCTTTGTTATTTATTTGTTACTTTTTCTATCAAACCGAAATTTTCGGCGGAAATATTGGAATTTCGGCCGAAAACGAAATTTGGCCGAAAGCGATATTTTATTTTTCGGCCGAATCCGAAACACGGCCGAAACAGCTTTTTTTGGCCGAAAAGCCGAAAAACCGAAACCGAAACCGAATTTCGGTCGGTCTCTAGTTAGAACTGCGGACTAGGAAATAATCTGCCGATCATAGAATTTCGCATTTCATAGAGTCATTTACACTATCATTTCCATGACGAAAAATCTAACAAAGAGCTAATAAGAACTGCGGTAGTGAAAACTGGATAGAAAATTTTGCACCGAAAATCCATAGAAAAACCATAAAAGTTGGCAACTCCATGCTTTACATTTTCATATAAAAACTGTCAAATTTCGGCATGTCCAGGTCAGTGTAAATTCTAAAAACAACATACTCATGCGGCATGAAAATGATAGTGTAATTAGTCTCATAAGGATGTCTTTTCTGTCCACTACGTCTAATTGTCAATTAATCGTTAATCAGTTCGTTGGCAACATTTTCCAATTTTTCTCTTAATTAAATTGTTCTTAATTGCTGCCACGAGTCCAATCAATTTGTATTCTTCCTGTTGTAAGCAAAGTCCTGACCTAAAAACAATTTATTTATCTTTCTCATGAACTTCCGCTTCTAGTCGAGTAAATTTAATTATTTTTCAATTTACTGCAGCAACGGAAAATGAAATATTTTCGCTTCATCACTTGCATTTCATATTTACCCGCGCGTCTCGAGTAGTTATTTTGAAAAGTATATATATATCTTCGTTTGCTCGCTTTCTAAATAAAAGTCAACTTTAAGCTGCAACAAAATCCTCGTCACTGGCCTCGTCACCAACGCCCGACATCAAGTTTACTTCAGCGAAACAAGGAAGCATACGTTGAAGAGTACTTCATGTTTGCTTTGTTGTTGCTGCTAGTATTTGCTGATGATGTGGACGGGACTGAGGCGGGTGTGAGGTCCCAGCGTCAGCAACCTCATCTCTTGAAAAATAACAATAACAACATCGCACAGAACTGGTTAGACGGCTTTTGTTCTTCTTGAATGTTGAGGGAAAAAATGTAACTTGTTTCATTGCTTAAGCCATACCGAAAGAAATGGAACCAACAAAAAATTGTATACAAAAATATCTGGAAACAATCTCATGAATCACGCGTTCTTGTTGTTGTTAGTGTCTGCGCTGCCGTTGGCTACTATGCTCCTGCTGTCGTTGAGGGCTTTGACTTGAGCTCACCTTTTGTGTTTATAGCAAAGAATATCATAGCATCAAATTCCTCACAATCGCAGCAGTAGCAGCAGCAGCATTTTCCACCGTTTCCTTCACTCTTTCCGTACAGCTAATCCTCCAGATTGAGATTTAATGCAGGATGCAACTTGCAATTTCCTGCACTGATTCTGAGAAATGGTAATGTCCTCTTATTTATGCTGCACTGCTTGCTGTTTGTTGCCCCTAGCTACAACTAACTAGGAAATAACCATAATTGGACAAATAAATCAGAAGCGCAATTAAGTATGAGTTTAATGATGAAATGTTTTTCCATTGCATTTTTTGTTCTCTTATCTAACTTGAATCATTTCATTACCATAAAAATTCCTGCTCGCTGACTCATTTCAGCCAATAAATATCAAACAAATGTCTTCAAACTTCGATTGCCCACATCACTTTGTGAAACATTTTCGCTTGATAAGATAAGATTTTGGCCAGGTTAGTGCAAAAAAATATAAACAAAAATATATTGGCACTTGATTTACATATCAGCATCAGCGCAATGTCAGTTGGTGGAACGTTATCTACCTTACTTATACATTCAAAACAAAAGGTTTATGACGCAAATTAGCGGTGCGTCATGTTGATTTTATTGTGTCAATGATTCTACTAAATCTGGCAATAACGTAAGTGTACCGAATTCCGGACACTAGTCGCCAGGCCAAATTAAATGCTCTGGAAGATCCATTTAAAACATTCAAAATCAGGAACGAATATTTTTATCACATAGTCTCGGGTATTAACTTTTATTAAATATAAGTGTTTTTTCCAAATGGTTGAGGTTTCTAATGAAAATAAATAATTTTAACTCTTGCGAGCGAAACAAAAAAAATGCTCCCAATTCCGGCCACTGATTTCAGTTGTTCCAAATTCCGGCCACCTGCGCTCCTAATTCCGGCCAACCAGATTTTCAAAGACAAATTAGGTTACAAAATGCTATTGATTTGCAAAATAATTTATTTTTTTAAACTATAATATTAAAAATAAATAAATAAATAAAAAATAATTCATTATTAAACATTTGGTTTATTTATTTGATTTTTAAAAATCATGCAGTGACTCGCAGAAGTATTTTGCATATTGGCTCTTAGTCAAATTTTATTGAATCTATATTGGTATCATTGGAATGGTCATTGGAAACATTACAACAACAAAGCTGCAATAAGCACCGAAACATTACAACAAAGCTACAATAAGCATTGAAATATTACAACAACAACAACATGTGACTGTATTAAAATAGTTGTGATATTGTTGTGATGTTTAAAAAGTACCAACATATAATAGTGCCCAAAATTAGTGAAGACACCTTTTCAAAAGTCACCAATTATACAGGAAAATGAAGAACAAATTGAACACTTTATATGAGAGAAATCGTAACTTTTAAACTTTATATCTCGGAAAGTAGATTTTTCCGACCAAATATGTTTGCAGATTCGGTTTTAGGACGTCAAAATACATAATACAAAAATAAAAGAAGGGCAAAAATCGAATGGGCCCTCAAGTACATTTAAGCCAAATCTGACACAGCTGCACCCTCCGCCACAATTGAGAGTTTTCTTGTTGTTGCGCCCACTTTTTCCAAATTATTTTTGGAATCAATTAGTTAAAACCCTTAAAAAAATAATGGACAAGAAATAAATGAAGTTATAAATTCGAAGTACCGGCCACTGGCCGGATTCGGTCACTTTTATTTTGTCTAAAAGTTATCTAACTTTATATTACCGATTTAAAAAACTAAATGAAAGGCATAAAGAACTTAAATTTTTAAGCATTTTCATGTAAAAGATCAATCAAAATCGAATTTACAATTAAATTTTCACAGAGTCAAAACTGCCTTTTCTTAGGAAATTTGCATAAGTATGTTAGAATTGAAAAGCTGATTGCATAAAATCTGTAACACATAGCCTATGACGGATTTAGGTCCTTGTGTACATGAATGTGTAAACAATCAAATAAAAAAAGAAAAAAAATCATATTGAGTAAAATATATTGTTTAGAAACATTATTGTGACAAGCTTGAAAACACCGAAGTTCCGGCCACTGGACGGAATTCGGAACACTTCACTTTTTAGTGGTACCCAATTCCGGCCACTTCTATTTTGTTAATAATTTATTGTATTTTATGTTTACAACTTAAAGTATTGTATTTTTGTGAGCTCAATAATACACGTATGCACTACATAAAAAAAACTAACAGTTTCCTTTTTTTTCTTGTGGAAAACTTGATTTTAAATTTTTCTACTTTTTAGCATTTTCCACATTGAAATCCACTCAAAACGATCGTTTCGTGACAACGAAAATTCTTGTAATGAAATCAAAAACAAATCTGTCAATGTTTTTTTGCAGAATGATGTACAAAGGCGTTGTCTACCATAAGAAATAATTTGAAATTTAATTTTCGATGGATAAATTGTAAATAAAGGCAAATAAGTAAAGTGGCCGGAATTAGGCACTATGACGGAATTCGGTACACTTACGTTAGTTGAACTGAAATATTTGAAAACTTTTTCCATAACGTCGATTGTTACTTGTAGACTAGAACCAGACCATGAGAGGAGGTAACAATGCAAAGGTTATATGGTATTTTACCCCAACCGAAATTCTAAGCTCTATAGAGCATTTAGGTACCACATGAACCTATTTCTTATGCGCCCAACTGACGGAAAAACGCACAACGTTGTGTTACCTTTAATATTTATAGTTTAACCCCGGCAACACCGGGCATTTCAGCTACACTCAAATATAAACAATTTTTAATCGTTTGAAAATTTATGTTTGCTATAAAGAGAAGTGTGAAAAAAAAACTGAAAAACCAACAACGCAACCCATTGACGCATTAATTATAATTAATTAACTAACCAAACTTTGCGCTAAAGCGCAGCTAACTTCACAACATTGTGTTATTGAATTTGAAATTAACGGTCGTCTGTGCACACACACACCATCGCCAACAACAAAAAAAGGAACAACAACAACGATAATAATCGCTGCAACAACAACAACACGTCTCACGCAAGATTACTTCAAAAATTAGTGGAAAAAATTCATATTTTTATAGTGTAAAAATGCAATAAAATTCAAATTTTGTCATTCAAGCCGAAGTCAAGTCGCCACATACCAAAACACCCGCCAAGTAGCAGACCCCCATGGTGCTACGACTCAAAAGTCAAAACTCAAAATGATATACAATATTTTTGCTCTTTGTTTTGATTCCAATTTGGTTTATAAATTATTCAATTGTTAAAGGTAATTTCTGCTTCTTATTGTTGTTATTCTTGTGTAGAGGTACTCATAGGAAATTCATCATTCGAAATATGAACGTCTGTCTGTCCGACTGTCTTTTACACAGACAGACATTTATAGGAATGGGACTACATTTCCATGGGCAAATAACAATAATAATAATTCATAATTTAATAGTAAGCCAGAAGCGTGTGCTTCTTCTTGACATACCCACTTCAAGTCAAACTCATGTGATTGCGGTTTATTGTGTGTGTACGGCTTGAGGCGGTGGGGCGGCACTAGCGTATTTATTTAATAATTTGCGCACGTAACCTTAATTTAAGGTCATGTTAGACATTTTACAGGTTTCCTTCAAATTATATAGTCGAACAAAGTGCCCAAGTATTGACATAATTTTTAATTTAATTTTTTTGTTGGTTAGAGTTTTTAATAGTTTTTTTTTTGAATAATAAAGAAAATGTATAGAAGCACGTGTATGTATATAAAGCATAAAAACTTATTGCCTTGCCAAAGCTATATTTATTCAATTGTATGGAATAATGCGGAAACCCCACGAAGTTCTTTTCAGGAAACCATAGAAAGTCTCTAAATAAATATGTTAGTAAAGCTCTGTCAATGACCTACATTTGTTATTAATTTCAAGTACAGCTTAATTATTTTAGTATTATTAGAATTTTTCTTTTAAAATTGATTTTGTTTATTACTACTTCGAATACATATTTGCTGCCACTGTAGCAGAAATTCTTTTATTTTGATAGCAAATATTCTCTCGTTGCCTTGGTTGAAAATATAGTTACGTACTAACCTGTACTTTTTTATATCAGAAACGTTCCTAAATAAAATCACAATTAGAGTTGATTAAGATTAAATTCGATTAGAATGCATTAGTATTGTCCAAGCACTTCAATGAAATAAACCAAAGATAGTGGTTTCGAAGGCCCAAGGAAATCAAATTTTTGATTAACATTAAAAATATTACAATTTGAGTTGTGTACCTCAATTGAACAGACTATTTAAGAAGACTGTTCGATCAGAATACATAACATATTACATTTCGTTTGATTTAAAAAAATTATTGGCGATTAAGCGTGATTGCAAACAGTGAAGACCCTTAGGAATATTTTGTTCTGACATTTCAGTTCAAAATTAAGCCTTTAGTGCACTGGAGAGATAATTGCTTGTAGAGTGTAGTTCTCCAATGACATCCAATGCTGATTCAAACTAATTTTTGGTATAAGGGTGGACTAAATTCGGAACCAGTTTCAATCACATGTGATTGCAAGTGGACTAGTTCGTGGACTGGTTTAATTCCCGGCAGGGTATAGTATCTGCTAGTATTTTCACAATTGGCCAGCTTTATAAAACTACACAGTGAGCTCCGGTTAACAATCGCTTTCAATTTTGATTTATTATACTTTTGAATAGTTAGTCTTTGTATGTCAGATTTAGCTTCGACTCCTGATGAGTAGTCAATTATTAACTTCGAATCATTTTTTTTTTTGCATTCCTTTGGTCTTCCAAGTTTAGCTCTTCTTCCAGACATAAACTTTAGAATTTTTATGAAAAGAAGAAAATTACTGCGATTAAATAATGTTTATAAGAACTTTATAAAATTAATGAATACATCTTGTCAGCTGGTAGGATGAGTCCCAACTCTCTTTCATATCAACTTGTTTGCCAAAAAAATAAATCGATTCTTGGTGACCCTTTGACCCATTTAGCCTCCTCAAGTGTTTTCACATAGCACCCAAAGCATATTTGATTTGTGTTTTATTTACTATTTTTGCTCACACAATCAATTTTTGTTGTTTGATCCTTTTTCGATTGTCCTAAATCAATTGACACGAGTATACACTTTGTTGTGCTTCAATTTGTTTACTTCACCATGGAAAATTCAATCAAAGTGGCACTTGCCTCTCCATTCATACAACATTTCAATATCTTTCAATTCCCATTAACCCCAATATGGAAATTTCTGGTTCAATCGCAACTCAACATCCAACACATATTTTCCACACACACGGCCAATGAATGGAGTTAATACAAAGGCCAGACTTGGCACATCTTCGTCAAGTAAATTGTGTCATTCCAATGATGATTCGATGCGATATGCGATGAGATGATACAACATCTGTGCAACAACAAAGCCACACACAATAATACTCACTAAAGTATTATGTATTATTCAATAAAAATGCAAAATATGCAATTCAATGTTTCCACATAGAAATTTTCTTTTATTCTTTTATTATTATGACTGCCAATGACAGGCAAAATGGTTGTGGTGGCGGCCGCAACAGCCGCAACAGCCGCCAAGCACACTGACCACTTTAGTTTTTGTTATGGCCTTTATTGTTGCTGTTGTAGTTAACTATTGCTGATGTTACATTATTGCATTTTGGTATTTTGTAAGATGCGTGAAATAGGCTTTTGATGAATTCACCACAGACATACACGCCGCTTCAGCGCTTACACCTTCCTTCGCCACACTCACCGATGGAGTTGTGAACTTGCGCCGTTGATGTTTATGCTTTGATGTGATCGGAATTAAATTGCTTTTTGGCATAGTTTTTCCCCCATTTCATTACTTTGCTTCATAAATTGATTATGTTAATACTTGAATTGAATGCGTTCGAATGCGTTTTCTCGTTTGTTGCTTTGTGTAGCGGCGGTCTTAATTGAAAGCGCTTAAAAAGTATTACAATCTTGCAAATGAGCGTATGATAAAATGTTATAATTAATATTTCAAAAGAAATTACAAAGAAATAAAAATAAACAGTTTTGTAATCAAATCGAAAACGTGTTATGGCTCTGGCCCCCTTATTGTGCTCGAAAGAGCCTATCGAATTTTGACAGATTTCTTAGCAATTTGATTTATTCCGGTTTATTTGAGGTCGCTTGGGATTTATTTTTTGAACTGAAATGTTGTCTAAGTTTGACAATGTTTAATTATGGGTATATTCTCAGTTAGTAATTTACTTGAATTTTTTTTAATTTTTTCTTAATCTTTTAAGTTGTCATCAGGTTTTCAAATTATTATCTCACCTTGTTGGAAATCTGTATTTTTTTCAACTGTGTTTCATCAGAGGTCTTTAACCGGCACACATATGAGTAACTACTCGCGTATGTGGCATACAGTCTACCACCCAGTCTGTGTAGCAACTGTTTTGCATTCAAAAATGATGCTTATTGTTTTTACAGAAGTTTCTCATAGATTCACAGAGACACAGTGCGCAACACAAGTATTAAGTCGCTTGAAAATATGTTTCTTTGTTGCTATGTTTGAAAAGCAGACGAAGTTTTAACTCATTAGTACATAATATTTTTTCTTTTAAATTTATGAGACCAATTGACATAAGAGTGATTAATTGAGTTCAAGAAAAAATATCAACTTTCAGAAAAACGAAGGTTTCAGATTGGATATCTTTAAAAAATTGCTTTCTTTTCCAATATCTTTGTCACTTTCCAATATCTGATTTCCTCAACGACCTTACACTTTTATATCAGAAAGCTTTTTACAGAAAGGTTCTCACTTATACTCTTTTTAGGAAGAGCGAATGCTTTGAAGTTGATTTAGAGAGGTTCAGTTGTATGAAATTGAATCCTCAAATAACTTTAATGTTTCAAATTCGAGAGATTCTCTTTAAAATGGATGTTGGTAACAATTCGTTAGTATTCATACCTGCGCCACTTCTTTCATGTAGCGTGTTGGCAGCGCTGGCAATTTTCTATGTAATGCTAGAGGTACTAGAGCTTCCATAATTGTAAAAGTGTTTTTCGCTCCCCGCGTATTCAAAATAACAACTACGAAACAGACTAGATTTCTGCAGTGGAAAAAAGCCAGGCCGCTTGGACTAAATGTCTCAAAAATGGACTAAAAAATAGTTCAGTAAGTTTCAGTCGTAGAAACCGACTCTAATCACCATAAAAGTCTTCAAATAATTAATTTGTATTGGAGAAAGACATATCGATACCTTAAATCACAACCATTTTTTCAAAACTCTAGAAAATGAAAAACAAGTTTTCAAATTGGTATGTTTTGTATGGAAATTGATATTTAATTCCTCATTTTCAATTACTTTCATTACGATTCCCACAAACCACTATAGCCTGTCTGATGCAGCTTCTTCTCAAGAATCCAAAAATACCAAGAACTCGATTTTCATGCATGGGATGGTTGTGCTTTAAGGTCTCGATGTCTATCTGTCTGTCTGTCTGTCTGTCTTCTTGTTTTACTGAGGTGGACACATGTCTTAAGGAAGTATTCAACTAAGATTGGAGTAAATACCACTGCTATGATTTTTTAAAATCCGAATTTACGAAGCTTCTGTTAGTTAACCAATGTAATTCAATGTTTTTACTAATGGTGAAATTTCGGAAATCGTGAGAGTTTTGGTAGGGTATTAGAAAACTAAGCAAAGTAAATTCGAGTTGAAATCTTTTTCTTTCAACGAACTAAGTAAGATTCATTCTTGGGTAACAGACCCATGGGTTTGCCTATGGATACAAGAATGGTTTTAAGCTGGAATGACCATTGATTTAGGTTAACCAAGAGTTAATATAATGCCTCTTAGTTTAAGACAGATCAACCTTATTTCAAAATGAATTTAAAAGAAAATATTTACAAAAACCTTACCATGAGGGAGTTGTAGGTTTACAATTGAATTACAAACTTTTGTTTATGTTAACTAATAAGCTAATAGTAAAACCTTTTCACACCCAGTGTCTCCGAAATTGTGAGCCACATTGACAGCCTAGCACGGCCGCCAGTTCTGCTGCAGTCTGTTATTTAATCGCTCAATAAAATCAATGTTTGCAGTACGTGTACAACATGTTATGTCGCATATTATTTTTTGAGAGGCTTTTGTATGATGTCGTTGACGTTGGCTACTGACTGGAGCAGACTGAACAATTTACCAAAGACCAAAGAGATTCGCCTGAAACGATAGTGCCGAATGGGTGAATTCAGCATTAGAAACGCTAAAGACTATACAGTATAGAAGCAAAATCAAATAAATTGAATGTGAGCGAAACAATTGTCACATGCAGCAGCGGCAGCAGCAGCATCATTTATGCAACAACAGAAATAATGTAACTACTACAAACTGTTAAATTGTTTGTCCGCTGTTTGTGCAGCTGGAATGTGAATTTCAATACGAGGTAGCGGCGCTCTAATTTCTAAACTACTTTTTAAATAGAAAATTTAACAAAAAAAAAAAAGACTTACTGCGGAAATGGCGCATTTAATGAGGAACAATGAATGTACAGTTCGACTGTGTTGTGCTGTGTTGAGTGGCGACTATGTGTGTGCGCTAAATCGCATGCGGATATGAGCGGGAATTTCATTCAATAGCCCCAAATCGGACTTTCACTGTGGAAAATCCATGTTAAATGCAAAATTTTGTTTCATGTTAATCAAATTTAAATGTTTTTTTTTTTTTTAAATATTGGAAATGTATTAATTAAGAAATGTTGGCAAACAGTTTAAATTCATGGCAAACAGACTATTAAAGTCCAATATGCAATTAAGTTTTCCCCCAAACAATTCGGCACGCAATGGTTGGCTGGTCGGTGAATGGTGAATGTTTTCTCTACGAACAAATCAAACCAAACCAAAAACTATAATTAAAATTTAAATCAAAACAATAAAAAGTTCCAAATTTTTAGTGGCCTAATATTAGTTCCACAAAAAAAAAAATAGGTGAATTCCACCCACAGTGTCACTTTGTTTGGTTTGTTTTCAATTCGATTTAGTTTTGATTTATTTTTGAGTTTACCAACTCATTCAACCACAAAAGGCCATTGACATATTTCGCGATTTGTTTTTATTTTTGTTTATATTTTCATTTGTGTATTTACGTTCACGTCATAATGGGCAGGTAACTCCGCCAATACAAGAAGTTAATGGCATTTTAATTATAAGCGCCAAAAAAACAACAACACAAAATAGCAACACATCTCATAATAAACGGTAAAAATTGAGTAATTTTTTAAGCAAAATGTTGTAATTAATATATTCAACCAAAAATGTTAGATAATTCATATTAGGCATAGACTCATACATTGGCCATTTATCATATTTCTTTGCACTCTTAATTAATTAGTAACATTTGAAAAATAAAACCTTTTTCTTCTGTTCTTCATTTGTGGCACTCGATCAACTCGGGTCATCAAATTGTAATTAAACCATTCATTGGTCATCAAAAAGATGAGAGCCAAATTGCATCAATTAATATCCATTATGAGCATTAGTGGCTCCCCACTTCTATGTACCCGTGCGAACTTGTCATTAGTCACTCACTCACTCATTCACTCACGCGTTTCGTTCTTCTCTTACCTCTTCAGTTTATTGCCGTCTGTGGCAAAGTAATGCTTCTACTTTACTACTTTTGTTTATAACTATTTTTTATTTTTATTTTTCATTACTTTCAAGTCGACAAAACCAACAATCTTCTTCTTTCTATTTGTATTTTTCTACCACTTTGTGTGTCTTTTTTCTTATATAATATTTCTCTGCTAATTGCTTCGACCTTCAAATAAGTCTGATGGCGATGATGATGAGCATCTTATGGACATGTTAGTCTTGTGCATAGTTATTATTCTTCATGCGTTTGCTTAAGACGACCGACGACGTGTCAAGGTTTCCTTTTATGGTTTTTTGCATTTTATTTCTTCTACTTTGTTTTTTGTAATATTTTGTTGTTTGTTTATTTATGATAATTATCCATGCACTATGGCTTCAAATGAAACAAACATTATTTCTTTTTTATCACTTGTGTACTTTAGTTTATTAATTTTGTAAATACAATTTCAAGTTCAACTCCAGATTCAATGGAATATTGTGTTTTTATTTTATTTTCCACTTTCGGAATTTGTGTTACTCTTAAATGGAATCTTGCTCCTTATTTTATTTTTTATTTTGGAGAGAATTTTTTTAAATTGACTAAAATTAATATTTTTATACACAGTGTTCTCCTCCTTATGCATAATGATCGAAATAAACGAGTAAACGAGCAATCGTGACATAAATTCCTACACGGATTCCGGCCTAATCCGTGTAAACACGATCAGGTTAGATGAGGTCTGCAAAGTTTTCTGCAACATTTACGAGTAGTTCATTGTGAATCGCTTTTGTCGATTGTAGTTTCTTCACCTACTAATGGCCGAATTATTGAACAAAAATTTGCATTCACTTTAAATTATCACTAGAATGTCTGTGGTCCCATTCGGCAAAGTCGAAGTTCCAGAAATCGTTGAGAATTTTGTGGATTTTTGTCAAATGGGCGAATGAGTGACATCCATCAGTTATATCAGACTAGCTTAATACGCCCGGCGTTGCTCGGACATGTATTTGCAGTAGTGAAAGTACCCTCTCGTGGACCATAAATAACATCGAATACGAAATCAGAGACCCCAAATACCCCCCTGTACCAAGTTTTGTAAATTATGTCGACCCCAGAAAATATGCAAAGAATTTGATGGTTTTTTACGATTTTCACACTTTTTTGTCTGAATTTTCCGCATTTTCTTGACGGACATAGAATGGCATGGGATTTATTCAATCCATACATGCTATCAAAAGACGTAATTCATAGCTGTAATTTTTGATGTAATTTATACTTTATTAAATACTTTCCTAGTGCTGCAATTCATATAAAATACTTCAACCTTAACTTTCACACCGTAATTTCCCAACTATATGAGTTTTTGTGCAGCTGCATGGCATTATTGCAGGGAATAAGCGATAAAAAGAATATTTTATTTAAAGATAAATCTGCTTTAATATTTTCTTTCAAAGAATTCCTCACAGTAAAATTAAATTCCAGGGAAATCCATTAAATGCGAAACAAGAGCAAGATAAAAAAAATAATTGAAATCGAAACGAATTTTTCATTTCTTTTACTACCTCCAGTTGGCTATAAATTAAAAACGTTGAAATTCCATTGAAAACAAATGATAATTACCAAGAAGTTCCAAATTCCAACTGAATTTAACTACACCTTTTGGCTACTTGAAAAATCTCGAAATGTGAATTGCACGCTTTTGCGGCCACGATTGTGTCTAGCAACGCTTATGATAAAATCCCAGCTTGCACGCACCAATTCCACACTCCAAATCATGAAATCCAAATTGTACACAGACGAAAACACCGTAACCGAAACAATGCACGCTTTAGAAGATCTACGCAGCACGCAGCATGTAACTAATTTCAAATTGTATTTCTGAAAAGATCTAAACCAGGTGAAACTAAACTGAAACCTCAAAGCGTAGAGGAGAGCAGCAAACTTCTGATGCGTATTAAAAACTAAGAAGGAAAAAAAAACAACAAGCAACTCCAAATTAACAAAAAGTAAAGCAACAGCAAAAAAAAATACAAACATTTTATCCACACTTTGAGTTTGTGTCAGTCAACATAAAGACCATTGCGCTAGACGCCATCGCCGGCCGGGCTGACGTCTTCCATACAAGGCAAGTGTTTTGGGGTTTGGGTGTGTCCTATGCTTTCCAGCTGAATTTAATTTTAATTGCGCCTGAGTTTTTGCTTTTTGTTGTTTTGTGTTTCGGTTTTCATGCCGGAAAGTGAAATGTCGAAGGAACAACACACAAACCACAACAAAAACCAACTCACACACACAAGGCATGCCAACTTTTTTGTATCTATGTGTGGGTGTGGGGGACCCACCTTCAGCGAAAATGGGTTAACTTTAATTCACATTTCGATTCGTTGGTAAAACACCTTTTAAGCATGCAAAGAACATGACCAGCAGCGGCAGCAGCAGCAGGCATGTGGCTAGAGTTTATTGCTTCATTTGGCGCTGTTGTTGTTATTGCTTTCGTATGCGAGGTTTGATGTCGCCTGCGATTTGTCTGTGTGACACACTTTTTTCTCTGTTCACCGAATTGACCTAATCAAATGTGAAAATGTTAAACAGAAATTAGGACACACACAAGCGCAGATATTGAATTTGGCATTGACGCTGAGAGGAGAGAAGAAGCAGGTTAGACTATTTTTGGCCTACGTTGTCACAATCCGATTGGTGATTTTAGTGAAATTAGAAATTCAGAAATTCATGGCCCAAAAGAACGTTAATGGCACACATTTGGGTAAATTAATAAAATACACACATAAAATGTCAATGTCAAGAGTGTTCGTGGGCAAAGTAAAAATAAAACAAAAAATTAATTCGCTTTGAAATGGATTTCGACAAGATACCGGCGATAATACTTGTCTTATGTAATATCGATTTTACTTTTGACTTGACACTCGAAGCGGAAAAGGCAAAAACGAATAACTACACACAAATGTTGGATAAATGCCAATGTTGGTCTTGGTGCGAAATTGCAAAAGCGGGATTGCTTTCAAGTGCTTGTGTAAATCCCGCCTAAGTACGTTGAAATGCCAGCCAAAAATGTGTCAATGCGGCTAACGAAATACGTTTTGAAATCGATATGCCAAAAAAAACCAAAACCGCAAACTCAAAGCCCCAGAAAGAACCGAAGAGAATCTTTTTGTAACTACACTAAAAAAATGGTTCACTTGAACTTCAAAAATATATTTGGTAGGCTGAGAAGCACGTTTGCCTCCCACACAAAATGTTCGCCCTGTAAGACTTGCCTAACCGAGAGTAAAAAGAAAAATATGAAATTTGATGACCTGTTATATAACCGGCTGTGTTCTTACAGGGATTTGTTTTTTTCATTTATCTTCAGAAATTGTGACCCGATTTTAAAGTCGTTTTTTTTATTTTAATTGAAATTATTTCGAAAACTGAATGGGAATGTAACTGGAGTGAAATGGAATTGGACCGGAACCAAATGAAATTGAACAAATTTTTTAAATGGATCGGAAATGTAACGGAAATGGAAATAATCAATAAAATATTTAAATTTTATCATTAAAATAACGAAAAATTTAGACGAAAATAATCAAAAATTTTCGGAAAAAATATTGTGTTTGTAGGTGCAGGGCAGAGCATCGCGCCGAACGGCTCTATGTTTTATTTCTTTTTTAGGCTAAGAAAATTTTTTAAATTCCTACACTTATTCCGGCTTAAGCCGAGTTTTGTATGAGCCGCCAACCGCAGACAAAATATCGGCTCCCAGCCGCCGCCGCCCATTTCTTCTCCAGCCGCCGCCGCCGGGCAAATTGGGTCGGCGCAAGGCTCTGGTGTAGGGTATTTTAGCTGAGGTCAGACAGAAGATCATTTTCTAGCTAGTTTTTTTATATTTCGTTTATTTTTTATTGTTATTTCTGCCAATTTTCTTTGAGTGTATCTCCTCGAATTCAATACGATCATATAGAAAATTAATGAATAACAAGTTTCTTACCAAAAATCGATTGAGAAATACGAGTCGAAGAACGAAGAAGCTCAATAAAAATCTGTTTAAGCAGGAAGGCAAGACAAAGGACAACTTCAATAAAAGTTGAAAACAAAATTAAAAATGTAATCGTGCCAAATAAGTACAAGGTCACCTCAATGAGTACTTATCGGCGTATGTATGCTTTGCAATGAACTTGCGCAAAAAACTCGAACTACAACAAGCGCTGGGGAAAAAACTTTATAATTAACGTTTTTGAGGTGAAATATGAGCCAATAGAGGTCAATTAACCGCTTTTGACGTAAAGCGAGAGCCTAGACTAATGAATTCCAGCTTGTGTGAGTGAGTGTGTGTGTGTGTGTGTGAATACTTGTACTCCAAATTACTTGCAATCAGGAACTAAACGGTGTTAAGCGGCGCACGTTTATTTCAATTTTTCATATTTTTCATATTTTTGATATTTTGTTAGTTTTTTTTTTGTGCTTTTTTCCATTGTTGGTAATTCAAGCATATCGAACGCTGGAAACTGAATACAAGAAGTAACAAATTATAAGATACCCAAATTGCTTTTGTTTACTTTTTAATGACTTTGTTGGTTTTTTCGTTGAACTAATAACAATAATAATAAATTAAATTAAGCATGAAACTGCTAATTAATTTTGCTTTTTTAGTTGGAACCGAAATTTTTGTTAGTTAAATTGTTTTTCTATGTTTAGTGGGGAAAATATTTGTAAAAAAGTTTGAAATGATTTTCCAAACTATTAAGTAACATGAAATGAACTAAGTGTCTGAGTAAATAGTTTCCGTCTTCTATTGCTCTTATGTAGTGTGCCCTAACAAAATACACTACAACAACATTGTATTTTTTCTCTAGCCGCTTACGTTTGTTTTTCTTACGTATATATCTCGAAGCATTTCCGAAGAAAGTAAAAGTTTTGCAGAGCGTAACCAATAATCTTGAACGGCGCACCGCGTACGCCATCAATGACGGTAATTTTCTGCTAAGCTTTTATTTATTGAAAAAAAAACAACATATTTCCTTTGAATAAAAAATAGAAATAAAAAAGTATTGCGAAAGAAGCAAAAACACAACTGAAGTTTCTTTTTCTGCCGTTGACGATTTTGATGAATGAATTATTGCCCAATTTCTTTGGATGACTGCAGGCGCCATTGTTTTGTTCATGGGACATTGCGAGGTGATAATTTTGTGGAAATTATTATCAAAGCTTTAAGCGAATCATTGGATTTAATTGGGTGTCAAAGATGAGTTTCAATTTTGAAGTCATGCCAAGCAAATGCATAACACAGTTACAACCATTTTATATCAATTGATGTCCTTAGGATAAGCTTTATTTAAAAGAAGCATGAATTTATAAATTTTAATGCAGTTCGATTACTCAACTCTTCTTCAATTTCCTTCAACGCTTTTTATGTTCAACTATAATTTCAATTTCATTGACTCTTCAGTTCAGTTCAGTTCAATTCAGTTCAGTTCGATTTTCGTTTGACTCTTTTGCGGCTTCTTTGGGTTCTGCTCAGCTGCACCACCGACTACTGAAAATATTGAACATTGATATTAATTTTAGTTATCATCAAGGCACACAAAGTAGTGAAAATCATTTCGCGTGTAAGACGATATCATTTGGCTGCAAGTGCACTATAATTTGTATAAATTTGCTCAAATTGTTTACCCGTACAATGTTGATCAAGTACAAAGTCATTGAGCTTAACAACATTTCCATTTCTGAGTTATTGCCATGTGTTTTCTTAGTGGATTAACTTGGTAAAAGTTAAAGTTACTCAATGTGAACTATAAATCATTTAATAAAACATTTATATACGCTTTTTCCTTAAACAATTCATACATTTTTGAATTTTCAATAAGTTTTTCAGTTGTAAAAATTAAGTAGAAAATATCTTTAAAATATTACAAAGAAAATTCGGTGAAGGTTAGGTTAAAAATGAGTTTGCTTTTGATGGCCCTAACTGAAAGAGTAGAATATCTGATTTATGATTGGGAGATGTCCATTTCAACTCCAGCCCGGGGAGAAAAACCAACAATTTTTTTCCGCACGGCAAAACCTCTCGTCAAGCAATATCAAACTTACGAGAGTATAATTTGCCATTAAGGAACTTTACTTGCCGTTCAGAACCGACATCTGTTAGTTGCAGAAACGAAGTATACTCTGTGATGGATGCTTGTATAGGATCCAGTCGTCCTTTCTTTGTTCAAGTAATATTTATTTAGTCTGGGAATCTAGAAAAGTATGATTTATTAATAGATGCGTTGTATGATGGTTCCCATTTATTGAATTGTTGTCCAATTTCCAGCATAAGCTTCGCTTTTCGACCCTTCAATATATAAAAAAATGCCATGCCTCCAACTCAACGCGGTCTTTTTTTATTGAACAAGCGGTGTATTCTCCGCGGTGTATTCTCCTTTGTCTGCACGCATTTTTTTGAAATGTGCAGAAGGGTGTAATTTGGCATAACTCGATTTATCCGCCACCGTTTATTAAAATATTACCTCAGTGGCAAATATGTGGCTGAAGCTTTTCATCTAAAATAAAATAATGCACTTTGTATGAACATTTTCAGTAATCACAGTACCACGTTAAAAAGTCACACACTACAAACACTTTAATCTACAAACAGCAATTATAAGATTTTTGCAGACTTTTGCGCTATTTTGGCAAAGCCTTCAATAGAATTCATTCAAACCAGTTTCTGTAGTTCCATGGTTCTAACATTTTAATTGGTTCACAGAACCGCCTTCCATTCACTTTATGGTGCACTTTTAATCTTTTAATTAATTTTTCATTTGATCAAGACCGTAGTTGCATTTTATTTTGTTTCGCCTTTTTTCAGCTTCTCTTTTTTTTAGCTTTTCAGCTGAACTTGGCATTTTTAATCTTAATTGACAATTTGCCACCTTTTATGGCCAGCAATGATTGTTGGCTATTGCTGTTACTGGCTTAACAACATGCCAAAGTGTGCACGTTTGTGCGAATTGTTGGTGGTTGGTATTTTTGGAATTCCACTAATGACTAGATTGATGTGTGTGAGGCAATGCAATTGACAATGTTTAACCATTGTAAATGATATGTATTGGCATGTTGCCAAAAGAAAGTTAAGTGCAATTGAGTGGTTTGGTAGGAGAAGAGGATAGTTTAAGGTTCTCCAGTGTTTATTTTTCTGTATTGTTTTTTGTACCATGACTAAATGGAAGATCGTATAAACACAAATCATAATTATTCTTACCACATTTGAAATTTAAGTAGATTTTAAATGTTTGCAATCGTAAACATATTCATTTTAAAGTGTAGCTAGTTTTAGTAAATAAAACCACTAAAATAATAACCTTAAATTGTTTCTTGGTGACACAATGTCGCCTTTTGGAATATTAAAACAAAATAAGTAATGCCAAAACCCGCTCCGAAAACTAAAGCAGACACCGTGACTGCCAGCGACATTAAATTAAATGAATCACACTCGAATGTCGGCATAAATTTTGATAAAATTATAATAATTCAAAGTGCTGTCGAACGAAACTTGCAAGACATTTAAGGCAAAGCGCAAAAGGCATAACCAAATGCCAAAAACAAAAGTTGTGTTCTGCTTTGAAAACAAATTTGAAGAAGATTTAAATTTAAGCTTGAAGTCGCATTGGATTCAGTGTACAAATAGTGAACACGGAGTGTAACCACTGACTGTCATCCATTGATGATGACTTATCATTACTAAAAGTGCTGTAAAGTACACATTTCATTTTCCCCCGAAGCCCCCCCCCCCCCTAATTCCTCTAGTCAGTATAACCTTGGTTGGTAATTGATGTATTGCGCAAGTGGCTCTTCTCTGCTGTTCTGCTGACATTCAAGTGCAATTTGTCATTACAGAAAGTTTGATGAAATGGGGAACTATAGTGAATACATATAATATTCTAGGTCTTAAAATTACTGAAAGTTAAGTGTTGCAAGTAAAATAATTTGTGTATTCTTCATTCCTTTTCAGATCAATGACATCATTACCACACATTACCTTAAGGAATTGCCCATTTTAAGCGCAGACTTGTGTGTATTTGTACAGAGCGACAATTTTTTAAACGTAAGTAAATATGTGAAGCCTAAAAAACAAACTTTATTTACCAATTAGTATTAAGAAAACATAACCTTAAACTGTAATGGGAAATTCAAGACTCACACCTTCAGTAAATACAAAAAAAAATTTAAAAAAAAAACTTCCTCCTAGTCAGTTTTGCATTAATGAGTTGATTTGGTTGCCATTTAAAAAGCACTTAACCATCAGCACCCGCCAGCAGTGTGCTGCAAAAACTAATGTGTGTAAAAGCATAAAAACGAGTATTTGCCACATTTGACAACCGTTAAAGATAATGAACCGCAACTGCTTGCTGCCTGCGTCGTCAAGAAAAACACTTTTCCCAAACCATTGCAAAATATGCAAATTTCACTTCATTGTATTTTCCCGGCCGGCATTTTTGTGTCTTTAACTCGTTTCAGTAGTGCTGCTGCGTTTTTTTTTTGTGTTGCTGTTATGCTTCTTCTTATCTACTTCAAATGGCAACACTTTTTTTTATGAGATTCTGTGTGCCTTTGGGCTACGTTTCATGCTTGATGATGATGATGATGTTGTTACTTTTGTTTTGTTTTTACTTCCAACCTAAGGTCATTTGAAAAAAATCTACTAGCTTGCAAAAAAAAATCGACATTACAACTATAATGGTAGATGCAATTGTTGCTTGCAATTGTCGATTGCTGAAATCGTAAATTATCACTCCGTACACGTAGAGGAAACCTTTTTGTTCAGAGATTGGCTAATCGTAAGGCCTGAAAATGTTAGTTATGGATTCGCCAACAGTTTCGATTGGTTGATTTCGTAATCGCGGATGTGAAGAAGCAAAATGCATTGAATCAGAGATGACGCCTTCGCGAGAATTGCCACAATCTCTATGGTTATTGAATAAGTAGCTTGTAGTTTCGTTCAAAAGACCTTATTTAATTATAATAAAAAATTAATTGTAATAAGAATTAATATAATAATCTTGTATATGAAATGAATTTAATAGCTAGTACAACGGTTCCACCATTTCCGTTCACCACACAAAGTTCAAAAGCTCAGTTCTTAAGCGCTTAAGACTTGTGGCCAAGCCCAAGAAAACGGCATTTTTTAAATGCCTAGATTAAAGTAAATTATAAACAGATTTGTGAATGGCGGTGGTCAATGTTCTTTTATAATTGACTTCAATTAAGTCAACTATCTACACCTTAGACTTGGCCCCTGAAAAGCGCTTGTGGCTCGAAAAGAGCTTTGACCGTACAACATACACTTTTTTCTATCAAAACTAAACTAAATGCTTTTGGAGTGCGGTGATATTTTTTTTCTTCAAACATTATTCATGGCTGCTGTTTGGAAATAACTGAAAACTCGTTCAAAAATTTTGCGGCTGCATTGAAAACGTGACTGGAATGAACCAAGTTGGTGTACACGAAAAAATTCACTGAGTAACTATTTTCTGCGGTAAAATTACAAGTTAAAGTTAAATTATTATTACTAAGCGTGACTAATTGCAATTACGTTATTATTTTTTCAACTAGAATGCTAACAAAACTTACAATATTTGTTGGTAATTGCAACTCTGCGCATTTATAGCAGTGTTGCATCACAAATCGAAGCGAAATTTGGTTGAAACTGTTATTTTCATATTTGATTTTCATTAAGCTCCACAAAGTCTATTATTGTCAACCAGTAAATTTCACTTTTTATTATTATTTTTTATTGGCAATTCAATACAAATTAGTTGAATGTAAGAAATGAAAAATAGAAAGTGAAAACATCACAAAACGAAATTTTTGTCAAGCAATTTGCTGCAATTGTTGTTAGTTAAGCCAAAACGAAACCAAAGTGTTGTTGTTGTTTAGCCCAAAAATATCACCAACCACGTGCCTTATCAATTTTCCTTTCTTTTCGCATTTGCTAACAATTTCATAATAGAGAAAAAATAAATAAATACTTACAAAAAAAAAAAAAAATTAAAGGGAAAAAAAAAGAAAAAAAAAGAAAAGAAAACACAGCGAATTCCAAAGAATACTTACTTAAGCCTCACAAAAAATGTCGTAATAATAATGGTATTTGTTTAGTTTTTGTATTAATGTGGCTACTGTTATTGTTAACCATTCGCTGTCATTTGCTTGTAAGTCGTGAGTCACAACAACATCCACTCATTCCAATTATAATTTCTTCTCGTTATATTGCTATACAATTTGTATTTTCTTTCTTTCTATATTTTATTTTATTTTTCCTCATTTCCAAACTAATTGCACACAGCTGAGGGAAAAAATAAGGTTTGTGCAAATATTATTTTACTTTCTTTGTGTTTGTGTTGGGAATTTTCTGTGGCTGATGCTGATGTACATAGCCGTTGTGGTTACTACTGCTTCCAATATGTTCGTTATTGCATTTTAACAATTGCTCTTGAATTTACTTTCGTTGCAATGTCAACAGTGTTGTGCAATTTACTCTGTACAACACTTGTATTTTATTTACCTGATTTTCTAGTGCTTTCTCATCATGGAGAAAAGCTAGTAATTACATTTTAGAGATGCTTTTATATTGATAAGAGTAAATGTGATGAGAAACATTTTGTCTACAAAGACAACACAACTATTTACACACGAAAATCTTCGAATAGGTCTGGAAAAAGTGTCTGAGCCTAGAAAATCGTCTTACGTCTTTCAAGTCTTTCAAGCCTGCAATAAAATTTAAAAAAAATTCACCAACGTGAGCTGCATTATACAGACCAATAGTATATAATACCAGATGCCACTAGTTCCAGATCAAAAAATTATTCTGCCACCTCTGCATATTAAACAGGGTTTGATACGAAACTTTGCATTGAAGTCCAAAAAAAAGAGGTTGTAAGGTTCAAGTCCCTATGCTCCTTATAGAGTTACAGGAATCAAAGAAGAAGATTGCTATGGATGTTGCACTTACTTGGATCTCATAAGTCTAAGCCATCACGTGACGAAAATGGTGAAAACTCGGTTGGAATTGGGTCTCGTCCGTCTGAGCCATCTAAGGAAGATGCATGACGATGAAATGGCTTTACTTGGACCACGTACGTCTGCAATCAATAAATAAATAAATAAAATTGGATATTTCCAATTATTTCCAGTATAAAACCCTTATGCTCAGTGGAAACAACACAACGAAGGACTCATCCTCGACTTTTTAATGCAGAACAGGCATTTGCGACACCGGCTTCGTCGTGGGCTCAACCATATCTAGCCCTGCCATCTCTAGTACTACCACTTCTTTCATTAGTAACTTCCCTATGCAATTTACCCTGCATTGTAAAGTGTTGAGAGACTTGCAATTTTATAATACAAAATAATTACCTATACGTGGGAGCAATTTTTGTTTAAACCAAATATTCAGAAATTATAATTAACGGTTACAATTCAAATTGACTGGGTAACAACGGAAAGACTACTGGTTCCGTCTTTGTACAAAGTGCACACCTCTTAAATCTCTAACTTCCTTAAAAACAAACACACACACTCACACTCACACACACAATACATTATACAATTTTCATATGCGCCACAATTTCTTCACGCCTTTGTTTTATAGGCTACGCAAAATGCAAAAGATAATCAAGTTATTTGTTGAAAATGACAATTACAGTGTCGCATCGGTCACAGCGAAGTGCGAACATTTTAATTTTACAAACAATGCAGAAATTGCAAAATTAAAGATAAAAACAAGAAGAAAAAAACAAGAAGAAGAAGAAGGGGTAATTCATACAACAGCTACGGCGAATTAAAAAAGCAACAATTGTTGTTGGATTGTTTTCATTTTTGCGTACAAAACAAATACCAGATCCACACACAGGCCCGCCACACAAACTCTGACCGAAGTGGGCCATTTGCTAATTAAGCGCTGGTATCAAGTGCAGCCCTGACATGGCATTTGAGTTGCTGCGGTTGTGGATTGACTATTTTTTTTTGTTATTGTTATTTGCACTTTCTTTGAAAAATTAAAGACAGAAGAAGAAGAAAAAATAACATAAATAAAGCAAAGCATTTCAGTGCAAGGAGGAGATGAGGTGACGCTGGCGTTGTTGTTACACATAAGCGCCTTCATTCTTATTGTTTTTCAGTGTTTTTAGTGTTGAGCGGTGTCGCGTGCCTTCAACATTAGAAAGTGACTTGAGTGTGGGTATTTTGTGAACCTAACTGAACTAAGCTACCCCTCCCCCCCACCACCACCACCACATTTTCAGGCTGCATAATTATACCACATTTTCATTTCTCTGTTCCACGTTGCTTTAGCTGTAAGCCTCGATATGTAATTTGTATCTGCATGTGAGCAGTTTCTGTTTCTGTTACTGTTACTGTTGTGTTGCCCTAATGCTCTTGTCTTTTTGGCTTTGTGTAGGGTTGGCTTGGCTGTGCAAAAGTTAATTGCAGCTTATTTGAATTTTTGTGTGCACTTGTGCCAGTTTCAATTGCCATGTTTTACTTTCAAATATGAAAGTGCATCTGTTTTGCGTTAGTTGTACATTGTACATTCTAAAAATGTAGTATGCTGTACTTACTTGTACTTACTTTTATTTCTATAAACTAGTCACGATTGTATTCTGTGGCACAGCAACCTTGAGCGCAATTTTAATAGGCTCAAAATGGTGGCACGCTGCGAAACGGCTTTTTTTAATGAGCTTGTATGCGCCTTATTTAAATTTGTACTGACAGTAAAGTGTTTAGTGGAAATATTTATTAATAGCATTTAGTAAGTATTAATTTGCTAACATTTGCTATTAACACGTCAGTAAAGTGTGGGCCGAAGAGAGATGTTGATACTAAATCAAATTTCAATAAGATTCGCCAAATATTGAATCCCCTCTTTGAGGGGAAAGACTTTCTGTGACTTTCTGCAACTTTTTCATTGTAATATTTTGTCTAAGGGTTTTTAACACAAAAAATGGCCTATTTCAAGCGCCCAAGAACAAGCTCTTATAAGCATTTAAAGTTTTACCCTTGATTTATTTGAAGCTATATGCGATTGGAAGCCACAAGCGTTCTACATATTTTTACTCTTATGTATTAAACAAAACTTGTTTTTTTTTCATTTCTATAAATAGAATTTTACTAATTAATATTCAAAAAATAGCCACACTCTATCAAGTGATGATGACTTGTTGTGATGCTTGTCTTGACACTGAAATTCGAGATGAGTTTTTTTTACTATGTCAGCGTTGCTTTTGAGAAGCGACGTGAATGGCTTTTGTATAAGTCGTAAAATATAGTAGTTGACATTTAATCTTAAAATGAGAGTAGGTGTAAATTGAATTATTTATGCAAATTCATAACAACAGCAACAAAATCAGGCTATGACCAAAATAAAATGATTTATTTCGATGCGCAAATGGAATTTAGCATACTTGTACCTTAACAATTGATTCTCTATTTCGTTTCTTCTACTCGTACTCATTGAATATTGACCGACAAAAAAATTCTCGCCCCACTTAGTATCTTCTTGTGAACTCAACTCAGTCGGTGGTAAAACAGGTAAAACGCTCAATTCATCACATAAGCCCAAAACGAATCCAGCTGAGCTTTGAAAAATGACTCACACAATTGGAAATTCACTTTGGGTATATTTAAAAGAAGAAAAAAATGATGTGAATTTTTTATGTGCCGATGAAGTCACCCAAAAGTCAAGTTTATATATTTGTTAAGTTACTCTTTGTATTTATAAAGCGGTTACTTCCTTTTGCGTATCCACGAAATTACCCATTTTCGTTTAAATTGAAATGTGCGCGCTCATAAATTCAGATTTTTATACGCTTTTTTTCGCATTCGAATGGTTTTGATTTTATCATCATCCCATATTTATGAAGCGGCCCTCATAAACGCTTGCGAAAATTGCTATTGAATGAGTTGAAAAGCTAAAATAATCATCGGGCATATCTTCCGAAATAAGTTGAACGGTGTAAGTTAACTTGAAGGTTGACGACTTTTCGTTATATAAACAAAGAAAGACATTTTTAATAATACTTTTATTGAAAGTGTTACTGAAATACTTTTATTGAACTTATTAGTGTTAAACATATCATAATCAAGCTTTATAAGCCACACTTTAGTGATAAGTCCATATGTATAATGATTATAAGAACTCTTGTAAGTTAAATTATTAAGAGTAGCCAAGCGGCTTTGTAGAAAATTCGTATGTATTAAATCAGACTTGTACTCCCCTTGTATCCCTCTTGAACCCTATTTTTATTCCTGCTCAAGAATCTCTTGCCATGATCTCACAGAATACATACATATGTGCAATTGAAGTTTTCTAATTCCACTGGTGACTTCAGGAAAGGCTACTATAACTGGCACGCCTATCTTTTGAACTGTTACAACCCCTTTTTGAATATAAAAAATCCAACTCAAGTAATGGGTACAAAATACACTCTCAGAAGCTCACACTGTTTTCCTCTGAGTTTGCCATATATGAGAAATTGCAACTCTCCAGGTCGACTGGTCGTCGGACAGACAGACATCCATAATGAATGTCACTCATTCGCCCAGTGGATCATCTGGCAAAAATGTATGTCTTTTCGATAGTTTGCTTCAAAACACTAACCACTTGCTGTATTACCGAAACTAATAACCGGTTGTCGCCCATTTCTTTCCACTCACCACTACACTACCAAATTTGCAAACAAAGCAAACGTCTCAACATCCTCCCGTGAAATACTTAATTTTGACAAAATGCCCAGGAAACATATCTTGTGTCTACAAAAAGTCTAATGCCCACATTCAGCGACGGTCTGCTAATGGCTTTTCACAAAAGTTCTTTCAACTAAACAACATTTCAAAAGCATTCGTTCTGAAGTAACCCACGCTGATTGTCACTTTGTGCGAGAAGAAGAAGACATACTCGTATTTGTTTGTTTGTTTGTTTGCTTGTCTTCCGCTAAAATCAGTAAAACAAAAAAAACCAAAGAACAAAAAGAACTTATTGTCAAAAAACTTAGTAGTCAGTAGTTTTTGCGTGGTGTGCTTCTCTGTTTGTCTCCAAATGGCTTTATTATTTGCAAATGTGATGGTTTCTAATTTTACTAATAAGGGCAGCAGCAGCTTAAGACCAAAGAATTTTTAATGGGTTTCTCTATTGACATTTTCCAGCAGCAGAATCTGCTCTTTTTTTTCGGTGAGTCTTTTCTGGGTTAATGGTAATTTCTTCAATTCACGCCCAGACATCAAACCTCACCAAAATGACATTTACCGCTCCCTTAGTGGCGGCACAGAGACAAAGTAGTTAATTATTAACAACAATTTCTTTTTAGTTGTTGTTCTTGTCTAACCGTCCTACTGCATTAAGGTTGTATATGTATATTACAGCAGGCAATTCAATTTACCCACACGAAGCGATATTGACAATAATGCGATAACGGCTCAACGAAACCAAAGCTAACCTGGAAACTTTCTTAAATGCACAGGCGATTAATTTCTTGACACATTTCGATAATAAATAACTACTTTGGTCATATTCGCTGTGGCCACTAGCCGCTAGTAAGTCATTCATTGATAAACAATTCTTGGCATATTCTCGCTTGGCTCTCTCTGGTGCAACACACGAAATTGGGTCGCGCACTCGTATTAAAGAAAGTAGGTCTCATTCGCATTTATCATCATCAGCACAGGGGTGTTAATTAAAGCTTTCAACATTCTTGCCGGAACAAATAAACAAAAAAGCATTATTCGCTGCGGGCTGCGGGCTACGGAAGACTTTTGTAAAGTATGAATAAGTTTTAAAAGAGCTTAAATTGAATGGAAAGTGAATTATTGAGAGATTAGTCTTTAGATTTATTTTTAATTCTTTATTGTTTTTTTGTGTGTAGGTACAGTTATTAGGGTTTTACATGTTCTTTGTTTTTATAGTTGACAATTTCCAATTGTTTGGTTTGCACCAACAACAACAACGACTTGTTTACATAACTTAAAAATAGTTTCTGCGGTTCTATATTGAATGTTTTTCAACTTTTTACAAACGAAACGTGACATTTTCACCATATTCACAATAATTGAGGTCGAAGAACTTGGATTTGTTGACAGACAAATAAATCAGCGGCTGCACATTCACAGTTCGGCGGAATAAACGTGAATATGTAAAATTCAATTCAAATTAAATAAAAGAAACAAAAAATGAAATTTTTTGAAAACTTGTTGAAAGTTTTTAATAACAAAATTGAGTAATTTTTGTAGAATTTCACAGGCATTAGTTAAGTTTTGAATTACTTGAGGCACCTGCCAATATATGCGAATTCTACTCCATATAGATTGAGAAGAGATAGGTGGGTATTTCTTGCATTGCTTGAGAAAGCTTAAGCAATTGGTAGTTACAAAGAAGATCACATTGGATTGACTTGCCCAGCACATCAAGTGCGAGCCACTCTGTAATTAGATGGGAATATTCGGCACTCGTTAGTTAACAAGCAACAATGAGTTTGGGTAGAGCTTCCTTGTGGACATTACAAACTTGCAGTCGAAGTCAACTCTTACCATGCAAAATCAAGGACTTCAAAGCGTATTTCTCTATCCGAAATTTTAATTTTATTAGAAGACACCTTCATCCATTTACTCCTTCAATAAAATATTTTCAACTATGTACAATTCTATGCTTTTTACTCTTGGCATCCATATTTGAGCAACGTTTTCCACTCTGCGCCCTAATTTTTCCATAAATTTATTCAATTCTAATACAAACAGAAAAAATGAAAATGATGGAAAAATTTGCATATCATTTGGAGTGCACAAAGCGAGTAGTTAAAGGTCATCTTTTGTCTCATTTCCATTTACCCTTTTATTAACGATGAATAGAATTTTCTCACACACCACACACGGTGCGGGAAAATTCGCAGAGGCGCATAAGCAAATATGAACATATACGAGTGCGTTGCGAGCTATACCACCCATACGTACAATAATTTGTACAACCTTTTGTTGAAAAATTATTTACACAGTCAGACAAAAGCGTTAAAAATTTGCGATCCGTAACGAATGACACTAAATACGATATATACACGCGGGATGAATACAAAAAAGATGAACAACTGCTACCACCTTATGCGGAGTCTATATGATGAGCACTTGCGTTGTAGACAGTAGCAAGTCTATATGATTATGTAAATGTGATGATGGCATCATTTTGTGAAATAAAAACTAATCTAGTAAAATTTGTGTAATTAAATTCTATACTAAGTATTCTCCCACTTTGTGTCTCTTTACAGAATTTAAATTCAAAATCACACAACGCGCAACATCATGACCTTCTATTGGTGGTCGCACTGGTTCTGGATAACATTGCTGGGCAGTAAGTTGACAAAAACTATATTTATTCACTCTTAATTTTATTAATTAATGATTGCAATGATCTACCTTGCAGTTATCCTCTTTCCCATCACCATCGTTCACACATATCCAAGTCAAGAGATTTCCCTAGAGTACAATCAAAATAGCAGAACCCTGAAAACGGTGACAAAGCTTTATCAGACAACAACAACATTAACATGGGTCACCTCAGCACCGCCCAACCACAAATCCCTGATGGACGAGAAGACCATTCTACAGAGTGTAACGCCCGAAATGCAACCAGCTGATGGACCAGCTGAGGAAGCTGAAGACGGAGAGCAAGACGACGAGCAAGACGAGCCACCGATTGAGTTGGCTGAAGAAATAGACGACGAAGAAGATGAAGTCGAGGAAGATGAAGATGAAGGTGAGGAGAACATAAGCGAGGAGTTTGAATTCAAAAGATCTGCTGAAAATTACAACAAAACCGTTGAGGATCCAGTAGCTACCCCAAGTGATAACACCCAGCAGGGTTTGGCGAAAGTCAATGAAGACCAGGCAGCAAAAACTCATGAGAGTGGCGACGACAAGCCTGCCACGTCCACCGGATCAGTCAAATTAAAACGCGAAGAGGGCGTAGTGAATAACTATACCAACTTCAGCAGTGAGGCGAAGGCATTAAGGTATGATCTATACATTAAAGTATGATCCATTGAGTCAGAAACAAAATTATTTCTTACAGTACAAATTCCAATAGCGACAACTTCACGGCACCTCACGAACTCACGTCCAAATCAAGGACATCCTCATCTTCGGCAGCGCCCGCTGCCCCGCGCATTGACACTCCTCATACGGCGCTGGAGTGGTTCAGCGCTATGGCCGCTCAGCTGCCGGCAGCTGTTACCGTCAACGAAGATGATGATGGTGAGGTTGGCGAAACCGTGACCGCTGCCCACCGGGCGCCCTTCACCTTGGAGAATGTCAACAAGGAGGAGGAGCTGCGGCGCGCCGAGAACGAACATCGCTCGCGTAAATCGAAAGTTTTGTCTGCCGAATACAAGCACATAAATCGTTTCATAAACTTCTCCACGGATTCGAAGAATTTGCTAACGCGTTCCGCCTCATCGGCCCCGAATGAATTCGAGAATGACGAGGGCAACATCTCATCGGAAGCTCTGGCGATACAGGTGGGTGACGGCCATTGAATCGAAAGCTTTAAAGTTCCTACAATGAGTAATTTCTTTCAGCGCACTTATTTCCTGGATGCGGGCGCCATCTCGGCAATTTGCTTTACCATCTTTGGCGTGTGCTGCACGGTGGGCACCATTGGCATAGTGCTGTATCGTCGCCGATATCTGAACAAGCCGCAGGCGCTGAGTGAGCCCGATTCGAGTGTTTACATCGATGACAGCACGATGCGAGTAAGTGTAAGGAATCGTTTGGCTCAAGTGAAATGCTACTCCCTCTCCCCTCTAATTGTGGTGTTGCTTCGATTTTCATTGCAGGATAATTCCGATGAGATGTATAGCCTGGACAATGATTCCTTCCTGAATTCACTGGAGGCGATGACAATACAAAACTATTGGACGGACACCGTAAAACATACAAAGCTTTAAATTTCGAAAATTATGCATATATTTACATCATTTTTAATTTTACCCCTTTTTTTAGTATTAATTATAAGTAACAGAAAAAAGAGAAAGACGGCATTAAACATAACATAATCGTTAAGTTATATATTTAAAAAAAGAAAAGTATATTAAAAGAAAATTTACATTTAAAACTACCAAAATTAATAATTTAATTGTTAAGCAGGAAAACAAAAATTAACAAAAAATTACTTAAAAGTTTAAATTGTTTTTCTTTTTTTTTTTAATAATTTCAATTGAATAAAAAAACAACTTTTTTTTGTTTCTGTTTCTGTTTTAATTTTATATATTTTTACTTTTGTTAAATTATTTTAATTTTGTTTAATTTAATTTTATATTCTATTGTGTATTATATATATATTTTTTGTTTTCAAAAAAGTTATGCAATCAAAAGTATAAAAATTAACTGTAATTGTCAAAATCATTCCTTCCAACTTCAATGCATTAAAACGTAGTAAATAAATATTAAATTAAATATAAACCATAAAAGATTTAAAACAATATTAAAAATAATAATCCGTGCAGTGTTTCGTACTACTAACATTCATAACTAACATTTACCTAGAAAATCATATTTAGTAAAGACAGGCAGAACATTGTTATGCGTAAATAGATTATAATGAAATACACTCACACAATCGAGCGGTGAATTTCGAAAAGGACTCTCCTTCGAAGTTTGAATACAAAATAGAATTAATTTGTTGTACACATATTTTAAAAAATACCCACTGTTCTATAAATTTAAACGATGAATTGTATGGGATATGATTCTGTTTGGAGTCCGAAATATGACTCTCAAAAGTGTCTAAATATGACTGTAATATGAGGCCGAAATATGAGTCTAAGAAGAGTGAAAAATATGATTCTTAAATATGATAAATACAAGCTACTGCGCCCCTATCATTCATGTCGTTAAAAACGAAACTCCTTTTTGAAATTTTACAAATTCTGTTCGTTCATAAAATACTCCAAAATAAGATACTGAAAATTCTTTTAATTTGCTGTACTCAGAAATGCCGCGGCTTCTTTTGGGGTGAGTCCAAAGGGAGATTGGTGTTTGGTCCGTGAATTCCAAGAAATCTAAAGGGACCTCAGATTCAAATATATAATTAGTGAACTTGGGAAAGTCCTTTTCGAAATTCATTCTAGAATCTAGATTCTCAACACAATTTTTCATCATAAATGAGATTAGATTTGATGGTTTCTCTCGTCCACAATCAGTATGGCTAGAAACTTTCAGAAAAAACTAAAAGTTAAGAGATTTACTAAAACTGAATTCAGATTCAGATTTTTCCGTATGTGAATAGTATAGGAAATGTGATTTCAAAAAATGCTAAAAAAATTTTATAATTTTTTTTAAATACATAAAAAGTTTTAAGATTTTTTTTTAATTAAAAAGTAGAAAAGAAAAATTGGGTATTTTTGAAATCACATTTTCATGTATTCCATTAAGAGTATTTTGTTGTTTACATCACTAATAGGAAAACCAGGCTTAGAACTATAATCACTTCTGTATTATAAAACTCAGACTATAAATTAACATATAGAATTTAATGAAACACATTTAAAATAAATATATAACAGAATTTCAACAACAACAACAAACACTCAACTAAACACACCACCAATTCAAAAACAAATTTTGATTAAGTTTTTTTTAAAATTTTTTTTAAATGTGCAATAGTTTTTTTTTTAAATGTTTAATTGCTAAGTGAATTCATGTTGAAGTTTCCAGAGATTTCTTAGTTATCAAATAGTTTGATTTGTTTTCTTTATTATCGTTTAACATAAATCTTCTTTTGCCTTCTTCCGGTTTCTACTATAGAATAATTTTAAAATATGAAGTGCTCTAGAGAAAAACTAATTAAAATGTTAAGCTTTTCTGATGAACTTTTAACAATATACACTGTATTGTTTTTGCCCTCAGTACTTCATATATTTACTTATTTAGCAGCAACACTTAACTATCAACTAAAAATAAAAATACCAACAATTTAATAGATTGTCATACCGAACCTTTTAAACATCACAGAAACGTCGCAAATAAAAACTATTATATAAAAAAATATATATATTTGATGGTTTTCTTTACATACAACAGAAGATCTTTTGATTCCAGGCAGAGTATACAAATTTTTGAATTTTACTACACATTTATTTCGACTTGACCAAATCACCTTTCAGTTCAATCAAATTGCATCGTCACTTTTCTGCTCATTCGCCTGTGAGCACTGCGAAGTGCGACTGCTAGAGGACAATTTACTGCGACGCTTTCGGAAAATCGATTCGGCCGACAGATTGCTCTTCTTCAGCGACAGTTCGTTCTCGTTAATAGAAAGGCACATTTCAAGGAAAGCCATCAGCTGGGCGCTTTTCAAGCGTTCGGCAATGACAAAGGCCTCTTCCAGGGCCTCCTTGCAGCGTTCGATTTTATGGAGTACGGCATGAGATTTGCAAATTAGCATAGTGCTTAGGAATTGCCACAATAAGCCATTGCAGTTCTTTGCTTCTATTAAAGATCAACAAAAAATTATAAAAAAACTTAAAATTTTTCAACTTAAAATCAAAGAATACCTTCGGCTGCCTTACGTGCCACTGCGCAGCACTCATCAAAGCGACTCTGATCGAGATGAATGCGTGCTATTTCATGCAGAAGATAACATTTCTCAATCGAATAGCGCGCAAAACGCATACGCTTCTCTAGGCGTGTGAGAAATTTCCTAAAGAAAATTGATTAAAAAAAAAATATAGTTTCTCTAAAATTCCTTACTTGTAAGCAATCATTGAGTAATCAATTGCATCGGGCTCCTGATATGTGGCCTTGTCGCCAAACACAAATTGTACACTGCGATCCTTGTACTTGTCCGTGGGCATTCTCAGCAGCAGCAACATGTGATCCTTCTGACGCGTTTTCCTAATACTTTCCGGAATTGTATAGCGATCGGCCTGGGCCAAAGCGAGTGTATTGTAGACTTCATTGATGAACTCGAACTTCCAGGGCATGACGCGATGTGTTTTGAGCACAACATAGTCGCCCATCACTTCTTCGATGTATTTGGAGAGCTTCTGCAAGGAAGGAACATTAAAATTTGATTTTTCAAATGCGACAAGGACCCCAACCTCAACTCGTCCTGTACGCCTCAAATGTCGTATGCTCCTCAGTATGGTTAACATAGTGCGTCGCGTCTGGTACTGTACACGATTCAGATGATCCTCACGATGTCGTTCCCAGACCAACTTATCCGGGCACTTGCGCATTTTTTCGGTGTACAAAGGACTGCGTGCTTGTTGCATTTTCTGAAAAACATAGGAAATTTTGGAAATTTTGTGCAAATGCATTTGTTCTCCTTTCTTACCAGAAACTTCCTGACCACCTCGTACTTGGTTTCGGTCAAATGTCTCAGCATTGGTGTGGACGAAATATGCTGCGACAGCAGCAGATTTGGATTATCACGCAAATCCTTAAGGAACAACAAATCAATCCAGCTGTGGTTGAGGTAAATTTGATTGAAAACTTTGAAGGCACGTTTGCGGCGTGCAATTTCGCGTGGCGACAGCAAAAGTTCCTAATTAAGTAAGCCACATCTGTTTTAGGAACCGAAAAATATATGTATAACGCCACCTACTTCTTTCTCCAACACACTCAGAACATCACATTTCTCCTGTTCTTTGAGGATCTTCCACAAGGGGCGATTGTCAATGCGTTTTACGCGGTCAATCTCCTCCAGTACGGCAGTGAAATTTTTCTCATTTCCAAGTATGAAGGGACCGAGAGTATCACCCAGAGTATCTTGGAAATTTTCATCAATCTACAGAGGAGTACAATAAAAAAAATAATGTCCACTTGTCTCTTATTCTTCCCCTTACTACCCACCACAATCAAACGATTGAGAAACGCCTGCACTTTATGGCCTTGAAATCTGCGTGCATTGTCATGCAGTTCCACTTTACAATCCTCAAACTGATTCAGCTCGTATAGAGCATCGCAAATCTCCAAATTGATGGGAGCACTGTTCCCATCGATTTCTGTCAAAAATCATATTTCCATCCAATAATTTAATGAAAGTATACAATTAAATTACTTGCTGCGGCCAATCCATCCTCCAAAGCTCCTCTGGTCTGGGCAATATCACGCTTGCACATGCTGCGATAGAAGAGCACACTCGGATCGTTGGCTTTCAGTTCCAGAGACTTGTCATAGTAGTGGGCCGCTATGTCCAGCTGCTGAGTGTGCGTGTAGAAGAGACCCCAATCGCGGTAGATCATCTGCTCCTGTTCGGGATTCCAGGCTATACGTTGCCAGGGCTGAATAATTGGAGCCATTTTACAAGGTGTTTACAATTCGTAAAATGTTTTTGGTTTGACTTTGCTGGTAATTTTGCAATAATTCAAATAGAGCAAAATAAGCTGTATGTTTTGCCAGAAATATATATTTTCAAGTTAGTTTGTTTTATTTTTGAAAACTTTTAGGCTGCACTCTCTGTTGTTACAAAAATTTTAACAAAACTTTCGTTTTTATTGAAGTCTCCTCTCTTCATATTTGTATTTTTACAATCTATCTTACTGAGGGACAATTTGACCCAACTCAGCGATTTCGTGCAGAAGATAACTCCTCTCAATGGGATAGCGTGCGCAACGAAAACGTTTCTCCAAACGTGCAATAAAATGGCTAAACGTTAAGGCAATGAATTATTTCAACACTTTGTCATATCATTTTTGACACGCTCAGGGGAGAAACAAGAGAAAAAAAACGTACTGCGTGTCAGTTTCTCCTCTGGGCGTGTCATTTGATATTTCGTCTATACTTGCTGGATATAATTGAATATTGCAAAGTCTTTCATATTAAGCGGGTATCGTGATTTGATCGGCCAGCGCAAAACCCAGCGTATTGTAGACTTCGTTGAGCAACTCAAACGACCGAATCCGAAGACGATCGGTCGATTACTACTATTTTATTACTCATACGCAGTGTATACCACTGTATTTTTTTTCCAAAACGAAATAATTTCTTCTTGATTGGACTTACCAAATGTCATAAATGAATGTTGGCTGACACATATTTTAAACGATTTTATATTAATTCAGGTATGATACATATTATGTCATTTGTCACCTTGTGTTATCGTGGCGTATGAGTGATTTTCAATAGACAAAATTGTATTTGAAAAAATGCAAACTATTTGATCTAGAAAAACTGATAACGGACGATTGCTACTAGCAGAACATGTCTGTAGGATTTTTTCTTAAAATGTAATCAAAATTAAAAGAAAAAATATCCTACAAAATACTAATTGAATGCGTGAGGGCGAGGTCCCACGATTGCCCCAAGTGCGCCGATCAGTAAACAATCTGTTCGGCCCCCATTTGCTGAAAATTGAGCATAAAAGCAGATTTGTTTTTATTAAATCACACGATTGCCTCTATTGCGACAAATTTGGTCGTGGGACCTCAGCTTGACTCTTTTAATGTGTAAAACAGCCATTTTTCCAAAACCGATTTTTTCGCGAATCATCGTTAAGTTGTCTCTCTTGCATTAGAAAATCACAAAAAGTATCAATCCCAGTCATCCAGAAGCATGAAAACTACTTTTTAAGAATGCTTACAGTGCACTTTTTTTTCTTAATGGGGACCAAAAACGTAAAGTTTAACAGCAGGAACCGCTAATTTTGATTTTTTTGTTCGTGACAATAAAGACGCGTGCTAGGTTAAGAAAGTAAAGTTGATTTAGTCCTTTCCGTTTGTTCGAAATTATGATGAATGGGCTCTATTGAAAGAGCAAGAAGTAAGCTATGGGGTTAATTTTTTTCATTTATTCTTTGTAGGTTCTAGAAGGAGTTGATATTGCAAATGGACGGAATCGGACACTGCCGCTCTCACCTTCCATACAAGTGAAAAATCATGCTTTGTAACATTTGTAGCCCAATTTCGCTGAAATAGTACCAAACTTGGTAGAATGAGAGTTTTTGGGGTCGCAGATTTCGAATTTTTTATTGAAATTTCTAAATTCAAGATGATTTGGGGATGTTTTTGCCACAGTAGGTGTTGGGCAAGTATTTGACCGACAGAAACTTACTCACTGTTGTATTTTTTTTGCTAGAAACTTTCCCTTTGTTTTTTTATTGGACTCAGCCCACCTTTGACAATGTGCCAACAAAAAATTGTTTGATTTTGAAAAAAATGTTTATTGTTTTTATAAGACTTGAAATTCGCGCAACAATATTTGAATCGAGTAGAATTTTAGAATATATTTTTTTTTAACATGCATTTTGAATGAACCATGTACTTGCTTACAGTATGTAATATTGGCGAATTCATAAATATAAAAGTATGTATGTATGTATTACAAAGTGCCGGTTCGAAGCGTGCAAATGATCATTGAATTTGTTTTCTTTTTGTTCGAATGTATAAAATTAATTACAAAATTTGTTGTTGTTTTTTTTCCGTTTTCAGTTACAAGACCGGAGTGTTTTTATGTAACTTAAAATAAATAGTTTATAAATTATGCGGTTGGTAATTGCAATTGAGTTGCTGATTGAAAACGATGAAAGTATAATGTATAATCAGTTTAATACTATATTGTGTATGTATACAAGTGTTGGTTGAAAAAAGCTAGCATGAGACACAAAATTAAGTTAAAATCAAATGCAATGTGTAAAACAAGGAAATTAAGCACAACAAGAGTTTGAAAAGGAAAGCAAATTTAAGAGAAGCTTTTCATTTTCCATCAACACAAAATCCCTCAAACGTTGAGGGTAAAAGGAAACTTAAGTTTTCGAGTAAAAGAAGTTAACAAATTAATGCCTTCGAAGAGTAAGAAGGACAGCTTATTTCTTTATAAAAAAAAAAAACATAAAATCAACACAAGTAAAATTCAAATAAATTCAAGGCGCCACAATTTCGACGCAAGACCACTCAACCAATTGAGTGTTTCTCATTCGGATGCCGAAATATTCAAGAGTGACAAATTATTCGAGCCATCACTGCGATCGCTCAAGAAGGCCGCAGGCGAGGCAGGCGATGCGGACATTGGGCTGCTGTCCAAGCGTTCGCGATAGGCCGAGAAGAGACCGCGTATCTTATTCAAGGGTGTTGACGGGGCCGCTATCGATGCGGCCGACTTGGAACGTGCCGGTGTGCCAAAGAGACGCTTGGCAATGGGAAGTGCCTGCTGCTGCTGCTGTTGCGATTGCACCGTATGTGTTTGTGGTGTGGTTGCTTGAACATGCTGAGTCTTTTGCTGTAGCGGCGTCTTGGGGTAGACCTTCTTCGCCGAGGTTTGCACAATAAACGAATGAGATTTCTTAATTACTGACGGCGAGGGGAAACTGCATGGAGAAATGGAGAAATAGGTATTTTACAAACAATATTCGCCATTGAGAATGGAGAGAAGGCAAACTTACTAATCCATTTCCTCGTTGGGATAACGCTGCAGGGCGGCCTTCCAGGAATTAATATTGGGATACCGAAGCTTATCGACATCGATGTGGAAGATGGCATTCAAAACATCCAAGTCGCGTTTTGTGGGCTCATTTCTAGCGGAGATTCAAAAAAAAAGTTACAGTAAACGTTGATGAATCCGTAGGCCAGTTAGCGCAACTATCTTATGCAACTCACCCATAAACATAAATCTTATAGCTATCCTCTTCCGGGTCATCCAGCAGACTAATACGTGAGGGACTCTCAGGCGGTGTGAGCCACACATCCTCCTCATCTTCGGTCTCGGAGCCACCAAAGTCGGACTGTGAATGTTTAATGAATTCAGTTGCTGAATGCAAATCCCACTTGAAAGCTTACCCAGAACACATCATCGTCCAAATCATCGGAGGAGTCATTGCCCGACGATGTGACATTGCCGCGCCAAGTGTCTGCGAAATTGGTGGTGCTCACACAGTCCATTTGCTTCTTCGACTTCTCCTGCTGCTTGGCATTCTGGTGATTTTTATAGCGCGCCTCCATGCGATTGCGGCGACTGGTCTTGCGACTGAGATTTGTCTCCCACTGGCATTCGCATTCCTTTTCCAGCAGCCAAACTTTCGAACACATTTCTTCGGTTTTCACATTCTCTGGCAGTATTTGTTCGGCTGCGGGGAGGAAAAATAGAAGAAAATATTTATGAATTCTCCAACAATAAAGGTAAAACTCACTTGGATGCTCCAACATAAGTAGAATGCGCGAGCAAACACACTCGATATGCTCGCGGCGCTCACCGGGCGTAAGCAGCAGATTCTGTATGATATTTTGAATCTAAGAGAAGAGAGCAGACACAAGACACACTTTAAAACGCCGGCCCAAAACTTATCCAAATTCAAACCTACTTTCGCCTTAACGGCCATGGTGACCTCTTGGGAGTTTTCCAAATAAATCGAAACTAAATTTCCGATGCGCGAATGCACCTTGGCAAAGTTCACATTGAGAAAGCGTGCATCCTCCTTAAAACTACAAATTAGCGATTTCAGTCTTTTGAGCTCCGACAGCAGCGTATCATTGATGGACACCACATTCTCGATATTGTGCACAATCGTTTTGGTCATGCGCTTCGCAAATACCTGCAGCGATTTCTCAACGCACGTGTACGGTGTGGTGGCCTGTGGCACTGGCGGGGCCGTATAGCGATTGCGTTGCGCGTTGAAGCCGTTGCTGGTGGCTTGATGCGAACCATCGACATTTTTGGCAAAACCAAATTTCTCCAGGGCATTACAGACATCGTCGAGGATGACTGCCGACTGGGCCATTGCACTGGCCGTTTTCTTAGACATTTCCGCATCGCGAACGCGCTGGGCAAAGTAGTTCTCCAACTGAAGCAAGCCGGAGGGAGAGGCTATATCGATGAAGGCATTGAGGAAATCCCAGTATTCGCGCCATTCCACATTCTGCTCTTTGGCCAGCTCACGTCCGATCATCTCGAGTCCCTTTTCGATGTCGGTGATCTTAATGTGGCGCTCTTTAAAGCCGGGGGAATCATAGAGGCAATCACGATCTCCGAGGAGTGAAATATTTGAATCGTTGGCCATTGAGTCATTGTTGGGGGCATCGAATACGACGGGCGAAGCCACGTTCTGCTCGCGATACGTGAAAAATGCATCTTTCTTAAGTTTTAGCAGCGGTGTCTTGGGACACAGGGCCGTCCGCAGCATGCTCATTTGAGGCTTGCTGGCTTGCATGGATAGTGGTGACGGCTGCTGGTTGTGATGATTGTTGTTCGTCTCAACTTGCAAAGCTTCGGTTGAGTCGGGTGATGTCTCCTCTTCGTGCTTGTGATTGCCATTCTGTTTGTCAACGAGGCTTATGTCGAGGTTGGCAATAGTTTCGATTAGACTGGAAGTGGCATCGCCGTTCAGTTCCTTGTGAGTGCTTACGGGCGAACGTTGTGGAGTCGTGGACATGAATAATGTGCGACGTTGCAGCGATTTGGCAGTGTTGGCATTCGGCGAGCCGAAACCATTGTTATGTGGGGTTTTTGTGGGTGTGCTGTTGCTATTGGGACGCGATTTCATGGGTGAAATGTAAGGATTGTTGGAAATGGGCGACGACGAGGCATTGCTGCCCATGCGAGGAGGCGTTTTCCAGCGGCGACAAAATTTCTATGGGAAAGAAGAAAATGTATTTAAAGTTGAAGTTGGTTTTGGAGTGCAACAATACCTTGGCTTGCTCCTTATTCATTGGACCGGCCAATGCTTGTATCTTTACTTCAGGACTCAATGGATCAGAGCTGATATTCTGCAAGGACAATTTAAATTCAAATCGGTTTCAAACACATTCAAAATCACAACTCACCGGTGGATCATTGGCCGAGAATGGCTGACCAATTTGGGGCGGTATAGCCGAGTCCATCGAACGCAAAACCGGCACATAGAAACGCTCTTCAAGCAAAGAGGCAATTTTCTTGCACAGCTCCGGGGTCGATTGGGGGGCACGTGAACAAATGATCTGAAAAGAAGGATTTGGAAATTAAAATTGGAATGCAAGGAAACCAAACCGAACTACTCACATCCTTCGGCAGCAGACCGTCGCCATTCGGATTCATTTTACACTCGGCATATGAAGTCAGCACCTCAATCATCTCGTGACTGCCATTCTTGGCAGCTAAATGCAGTGGCGTCTCACTGCGCGGCTTCTCCGGTATGTTCAAGTAGTAATCCAACAGGTTCACGCACAACTCCTTGCACATCTTCAGATCGTTCTTCTTGCCCGTGAGCAAATCTACGAATTTCGGATCGGAAACGGTCTGTAGGATCAGCTCGGCTATGCGGGGTTTCTTGGAAATGGCGCACACATGCATGGCATTGTAGCGACAGCCCTCCTTCAGTGTGGTGGGTGTGTCGCCGGAGCTGACGAGATAACGCGGATTGTCCCAGATGATATTTTTAACGCGTTCATAGTCGCCCGCTTCGATGCTTTTGCGAAATTCGGTTAGTTCCTGTCTGGTGGGTGCACGAAAGGCGGCCTTTTCCAAAGCGGCAGTGGAAGCTGAAATGCACGTAATAGGATTAGAAGAAGCTAAGTGAACAAAGTCATTTGGCCACTCACTCTTGACGTCGGTGTATCTGGTCTGGACCACTTCACAGCCGGTTTGGGCATAATTCACGGCATCATCTTCCGAGGGGAATTCACGCAGACGTGCTTCCTTGTGCATTTTGAGCACCTCCAAGGCTTCGCCTTTCACACGGAAGACATAGGGCGAATTGCTGGCTGTAAAAAGACAAAAATTTCAAATATTTTTTCAAAATTAAAATTGTGTCATTTGCAATGGCAGATTTACTCGCTTGCCGCGTTGTGCACAACCAATTGCGAAATTACAAAAAAAAGAAAACAACCACTTAATCAGCGGCTGCCAAAAGAAACATCGCCTGATTCTTGCGAAACATCACAGTCGGCGCAATTCTTGGCAGGGGGACAATAAAATTGCCTTCCACGGGGCGGCTTTCGTCAAATTGTCTCGGCAAGTTGATACGAAATTACACTTCATCGACATGAAAACTCAAGGCGGGCCATTTTGTCACTTGCGTTGCGTTAAAAAAAGAATTTCCGTTGATAATCTAATGTCTGGGGGTGCCGATGGGACAATGACGAACACACGAATGCGGTGAAATAAACAAAGAAGAAAATTGAAAAGCAAAACAAAGAACGTGCAAAAACATGTGTTTGCCGTTGAGAGAAGGGGTGCAATGGTGCGTTAGAGGCGGGGGTGCAGAAACACGGGACATGCGTACTTGAGGTGAATGTGAAGGAATAACATACATAAACATTCGATATGAAATATATTCGCAATTCAAGAATGTTCAAAATTTATTTACAATTGCAAATTGCGACCTCACGGTGCGACTCAAATATAAACAATTTTCGGGCCAACAAATTAATGTAGCTGATGTAGAATGTAGATACAGGTGAAATTTAGATTTCTTATTGTACTCTTCTCTTTAATATCATCCTTTCTGTGTTACCCGAATTAAAAAAAATCATACACAAAAATTTTTCAGACATATAATAAATCTAAATGAGATGATAGAAAGTTAATCCATCAAGGCATCTTCAAGCACTTCAGATTCTTATGCCCGAAACAAACTTCTTTGTGTGCCATTTATTGCATTTCCTTTTTGATTATTTCTATTATTCACATTAAAAGAGAACTACTTAAAGAGAATTTAAAACCATTTTTTTTTCCACGATATTAATTAATTTCGAGTCTGACAGGTTAGGTGAGGTTGAAGTAGTTGGCGTCTCATGAATAGACTCACTTAAACCAGAGACGGTTATTGTGGCGTGTACTTTCACCATTTAATAAAAAAAACCAGTTGGATTCTAATTTTAAAATGAAATATGCATTTTATGGAACGAACTTAGAAAGAAATTTAAATGTGCCTAACGTTTAATAATTTACACTTGCTAGAATCTTATTTTTGATAAGACAAATTTTGTATCGTAGTGTGAATACACAAAGCATAGATTTTGAGTATTTTTAGTAAGGAACAAAACAAGAAAGTGTAATCATTTATTATATAAAAATGTGTTTCTCCATACAAAAAATATACACGCTATAAAATTTCTACAGTGGTTCTTTACACGAGCATTAAAATTCCGATTATTTCTTACTTCTAGAAATACACAAACTTTCCTCGTCTCACTTTCCCCCAAAATGAATCACATGTAAACAGTCACAATAAGGTTCTGGTTTAGCGCATTTCAATAAAGACTTCAGACCAAACAAAAACACAACAACGCCATTTGAACCTGTTCGCGCAATAGCACCTGATGCAACTTATCATGATGATGATCATCAACGCCACCACCTGAGCAGAACTGACCGCCATAACCTTTGATTGGCACAGTATAATGTGAAATGAACTGCACCAAGTGGTTGTCGCACAGTGGCTTTAAATAGACTTTCAGTGACCAATTCTCTGTAGCCCTTTGAGATATTTACGATATTTTGAGTAAATTCAAAACAAAAAAACCAGCAACCCCTTTAAGATATAATGTGAATTATTTTCCAATAAAAATTTGAAAAAATTCAGTTTTTATGAAATAAAGTAACAAAATGCCACGCCCACAATTATCAAAATTTGTACCTAATTTTACCTTACTTTTGAAAACTTATATTTGCTACCAAAAGGGTTTTACAATTAAGGGGGGCATTGGCCAATTAATAGCACACAGTGCATTGCCGCCGCAACGCCATTTATTTGGTTAATTAATAAACGTGGAAATCGTGAGCTGCGCAGCTACTTTGTCAATAAACAAAAAAATAAAACCACAGCAACTGAAGAATATCAACAACAATAATGAAATTTTACAATTGCTATCTAATTAGCTTATAAGCATAAGCATTTAATGCACACAAAACAACAGCAACATTCATTGAAGTTCGAAGTGCGCGCCTTTAACGTTAATTGACTTGGTACGAAGAGGTACATTTTCCGTACGTTAAAAAAGCTCGTTCCGGTCGGAGATGACGTGATATCTCGCCCAAATGTTTTAACTTTTCAGTGTGTCGATGATGATGTTGCCTTGTTCTTTCTTTCCGTATTTTTTTGTTTTTTGCTGTTGTTTCTACTTTTTAAGCATTGTTTTTTGGTGCCATTTTATCTTCTTTATATATATGAATTTTTTGTTTTTGCATTGATGTGGGCGAAATGTGGCCTGAGCCACATTATTTCATTTCATTTTGCTGTTTTTATTTTTTGCATTCAACCACCCGGAATCTTGTTGTTGCAAAAATTATGTTCTTTTGTGTGAACGTGTGATAAGAGCAATAAACTTTTAAAAGTTTCGATTCGATTCAGCTCAATTTTATTGTTTTATTTTTAGTGAAATAATAAATTTTTTGAATTCAATAAGATAGACCTTTATCCTTTAAGATAGATTTTTATCTATAATATCAACTTTTATCCAATATCAACATGCGAATGGTGCAGGTAAATGGTGGCTTGATCAAGAATTCCAAGAATAGGTAGCTAGAATCGTTAATTCTATTTTGCTTTTAGGCTTCTTCTTAGCACTCGTTTTGAATTTTGAGTATGAAATTTCATTGCAAAGATATTGGGGCTAAAAAAATAGAATTCCTTAGGCATTTAATGTTTTACCCTTGAACCAACAAAATATTCTTTACAAAAAAAATGAAAACCATTTTCTTTTTGTAAAATATAAGCAATGTCTTATCTACTTCACCTACTTAGATTAAAGGGAATGATTCTTATACGAATTTCTTTGAATATTCCGAAAGTCAGATTTACTCATCGATACCTTTCCGTCATAAAAGTTTCGAGTCCACATAACCAGAAAGAAAACTCTTCCATTAAAATCGGAATACAAATTTTCAAAGTCGAGGTACAAATGCCCATATTTAAGGCAGCCTGTGGACATGTTTTCTTTTAATGCCATATCATTTTATGGACCTCATTCAGTCCTATTGAAAGCTAAGGACAATAGCTAACTATTATCTCATGTAAAATTTTCAAATTGGGGAGGTGTATTTCAGGTTTCAGGAGGAGGTTTAAGGTTCGGTAGAAGAATCATAATTCCTAAAATTGTACGCTTGAACAGCGCAATATACAGTGTCCAACATCTGGCCAGAACCAGCGTCCAACAGCTGGACAGCTTTTAAATGAATTAATGGTAATACGTGTCTTGGGTCTTCGCAACTTCCTACAAAACCTCAACTTCCACAAATACTAAAAGCCAAAGTGGGAAATTATGAAATCAGCAGTAGTAACAAGTAAGTAAAACGTCGGCCAGTCAGCCACTCAAAAGAAGCCATTTCAAAAAGTTTGTTTTTCTGCAATCGTAAATTGCAATCTCCATCGATGCAGAACTTAAAGTAGAATTTCCGCCTCATTACAAATATAAATCCAGACAAGTAAATCACAACACAAAACTAAAACGCAAGAAAATTTACAACACAAAAAAAAACAGGAAAATCAAGATTGTAACTAGACTTGGTGGAAACGAGGGCAGACAAGACACGATAGAGTACGACATTCTGACAAACTGAACGCAGGGGCATCGGCCCACCTAGTGATGCTGACAAAAGAAAGAAAAGTACTTACCGGAATCCGATTCCCCTCCAGCGGCGGCTGTTGCTGTTCCAGCAGCAGCTCCAGCACCGCCGACGCCACCTTTAACGGGAATGTAGAGTCCATAGAAGGGCATACTCAGCCACTACCACCAACCTGCGTTGGTGTATTTGGCCAGTGTTGAATTCTTGAGTTGGAAGTTGGAATATTTTGGCCACTGCTGGCAGAATTTTTTCTTTTTTGTGTAGTTAAAAATTTCACTTCTTTTCACACGAAACTCCCGTTCCTCACTTCCTTTCTATTTTCTAAGCGCACTAAATTCTTTCTTGACTTTTTCGTTTTCTTTTTCTGTGTCCAGTGTAATAAAATTGTTTTCTTGCGTCCTGCGACTCTTTTTCGTTTGGATTTCTGACGGTTGTTTGTAGAGATGGGACAAGAAGTACTCATACTCACTGAATGATTACTTCTAAAAGTATTCGATACTTAGGACCAGGGATGTAAAAGTAGGTATAATTGTACTCTTTTCCATCCTATTTCATTTTCAACGCACTTTTAAGTACAATTTTAATATTTGTAAAATTTTTTAAAAATTTAAGTCTCCAAAAATTAGCTTTAAAATGAATTGAATTTATATATTTTATTCAACACTACTTTCAGAATATATGGTACACTTGGGTGCTACTAAAGGAGTATGTCTGTATGAAGTATTTAAAATTAAGAAAAGTTTAGTATTTTTTTGGTAAGTATTAGAAATTTGGCACTATAACTTCTCCAAGCTTTGTGCCAAATATGAACATAATTGGTCGTGTCACCGGCTTAAGTAACAATGCGGAAACAAAAAGGCTGCGTAAAATGTTTGCACACATTTTTTTTAAATGTATGTAAGACAAAAATTATGTGCATGCGTGTATGTATGAAAATTTCTTAGTAACATTTTAAAAAATTTGCACCTAGCCGGCTAGCCGCAGCCGAGCCGAACCGGCTTGGAACTCTGCTTCTGACATTTCATTTTATTGCGTTTTCATTTTATCATTACAACGAAGTTGGATGCGATCCATAGCAAAAGTTCTGCCAGAGCACCATAGATGGCGCTCGGTTCGCAGTAAAACAAAAATCATAATGCATTCAAAACTAATAAGAATGTATTCTATTTATTAAAATCCAATTCGGTCTCACCGAAGCTCAAATACTATCGCATTTTCAAGAAAAATGTTTGAGAAAGTAATAGTATTGTTGTGGTGGTCCACAGGTAAATCACTGTGCAGTGCACCACAAACTCCATGTAAAGTTAGGTTAAATTCGAAACTGACTATACACTCTTTGTGCAATCTGAATTTATGCCCAACACAACCCACTCAAAAATGAAAAGCCTTTTTCGTAGGCTGTTTTTCAAAAGCAAATTTTATTGAAATGAATTTTTATTGTATTAACTTGAAGCATTGACCTCATACATAGTATATTAAAACATTTAAATGTTAAGAAATATATTTTAAAATTGTTTTTGTTTTAAATATTTGTTTTTTTAGTGCTTTGGTTAGTTTTCTAGTGCAATATACTTTATTTTTGATTAATTTTAGTAGAACTGATTATAAAAAATAACTACTGTTCAAAGTGAATATTATACGAAGATATTGAAAATTGAATTGAAAGTTTGTATGTAGCACCGCTATTCCATGAATGAGTAACTACACTCGTTTGCGGATTTGTATTAGGTCTTGTTTGTAAGTATGTATGTAAGTATTCTACAATGTATTAACAACTTATTTTAAATATTATGTACCGAAATATTGATCACCCATGATACTTGTTATGAATAATTATTTTTAATCTGAGACTTGAATGAAATATTTGAAGAAAGTATTTGTTTTTTTGTGGTTTGGTTTATGTTTTTGTGATACCGTAGTATCAATTGCGGAATTATGTTGATTGAAAAGGTGCAGCCATTTTCCATTTGTGCATTTTCAGGGTAAGTATTGTCCATATTGCCAGGAATTGTCATCGGTATATTGGGGTATAACTTTTGGAGACTTGTACAATGATTTGGTGTAGCGTGAGAAGTCCTGCGGAGGGATAGCAGTAAAATTTAAAATCTGTTAAATATCTAAACGATTTCTTACCTTCTCGGATTTACGACGTCTGCCCAAGAATTCACTGCTGCCGCCATCCGAGGAGGGCACATTCAACATCATATTATTGCGTTTGTCCAAGTTAATCGGTTTGTCATTGAGATTGCTAGTGTTGAGATTGTTGCGCGTGGTGTCGTCATCTGTGGTTTCGCTTTGACGTTGGGATTTCGATGAATGATACGATTTGAATTTCAGCGATAGATCAATGGGTGGAGGCGGTTTGCTATTAATTTCCTGCTCGATTTCATAGAGTTCTTGCTGGAATGCAAATTAATATTAGAAATTTTATTACAACTTTTTATGCTTCCTAGAGTTACTCGATTTCTGTAGACCATACAACAGGCTCTCAATGTGAAATAGTAAATAATTTCCACGCCCGAAAGCAATGAGAAGCCAAGAAACAAACTGGCTATGCCACCAAAAGACACCAGTAGATCCACCCAGCCGAAGAGTACCTCGCGTTTGTAACGTATAATGGGCCAAGTAAGAAATTCTACGAGTACACCCGGTTGATCCGGCCGGTCCACACTATAGAGATGGTTTTGCTAATTACAGTAACTGGACGCTAGTTTGGAATACTAAAGCAACACTTACTTTTTGATTAGTTTTTCTATATTGAAGACTGTCTTCGAACAGCTCAGCTCACATTGCAGACAGTCCCGAATGTTGGTGATTTCGTTTTTGTGCTTGTCCAGACATTCAAAGTGGCCAATGTTGCACATTGGCGCAAATTCTGGCAGACAAAGGGGGTATTTTAGAATTGAAGTAACTTACATGAAGGCCATGAATGAATTGACCAATTACGATTGTATGAAAATATTTCAATCACTTAAGGCACGGCACTAAATTATGGATACCTTAAAACACAATCGTGATATGTCCCTTTTCATGAAAAAAGCTTTTTTGGTATTTTCAGATTATTGAGAAGAAGCTGCTCTAAAAAGGCAAGTGTGGTTTGTGGAAACCGTAAACAGTAATCGAAAAAAACGGACATAGCATGATTGTGCTTTAAAGTATCGATATGAACAGCTGATCAAAAGTTTACTTAGAAGTGAAATTGAAACGAGTTTTAGATCAAAGTGAAAACATTCGGTTTTCCACAACACCAAAATTGATTTCACTCGAATTCAAAATCACTTAAAATTTCACTTTCATCTGGAATTTGCCACTATGGTGCCTATTATTAATTTATAATTACTTTTCTCAATTGGCTTATAGAAGGATGGATTGCAGCCGCAAAACTTGATGGCCTTCTTGATGCGACACTCCTTCATGCATGAGGAAAATGTATATTCCTCGGGAAAAAAGTCCAATTTCACCTCATCGTAGAATATGCATTTGCGTTGTCTGTGAAGTTACGTGTATTTTGAAAAAAATGGATCTAGTATCGCACTGATTTTGAGCCTACCCAATAGTCAGCTGTCGCGCATCGTCCGTGGTGTAAGTATTCTTTTTCGAAATGCGCACTTCGACCACTTCTCCCTCGCCCCATTCGATTTGCGGATTGAAATCGTTGCCAAAGTACTCCTCATTGGAAAATATGAAGATCTGCAAATTAAGTTGTCTTCAATAAAAATTTGTATTCGATAAAATGGCATTAATTGGACCTTGGCCGTTCCATTGGGTACAAAATACAAGGCCCACTTCTTATCGGTTTCATACAAGTCATTGGAGGCGGCAGTCTTTTGGCTATGAATTCACATTTTTATAGTTAAGAAAATAAGTTGAAAGTTATGAAAATTCAATATTATTTATAACAGTAGAACCTCGATAACACAAGGGACTTATCGATTTTTTAAGTCACATCGCTCTTAGTGACGTTTCATGTTATCAACTTTCTACCATTCTACTCACTCAGCCTCATCCAGCGATTTGAAGCGACTATTAAACGCAAAGCAGAAACCATGTTCCGTATAGACTGTATCGAAGTAGGTGCAACAGTTGATGCCATCGTCGCGGTACTTGCAATTCGTCAACGTATCCTCACACTTAATGTGGGCCTGCATTTGTTCCATACATTCATTCCCATATCCGTTTCTTATACAGAAAATTCCATTTCCCTTACCTGAAAGGCCCACTGCCTCAGAGTCTTATCGTTTAACATTTTTTCGGGCAACGACTGGGCCAACATACTCGCTTCTTTGATGTTCCTAAACGACAGGGATGTCAAGAGCTCCAGGAATGGCGTTATCAGACTGGCGGTGGCTTCATCATAGTTCCTGCATAGTTAAGAATACTGAATCATACTGAATCAATTAGTTGACAACACTCACGCCAATGACTTGTAGGCCACATCGTAGGCCTTTTCATGGTCGAACGGTTCTTCGGGACACACTACGGTCGTGGGAAATACCACATTCTGATTGTGAAAGTCCGTATCCAAACCTAAGTGAATAGAGAAGATTGGGGTAAAATGTGTGGGGCCCCTTTACGTTTAGTGAATTTCAAGCAACCCGTAATTGTGGGATTCGTCTGGAATTTCTCCCACAAGCTCATAATGATGACCAGAGCGGTCACGGCGCCAATCGATGTAAAGCAAAACCACATAAATCTATAACAAAACCGAAGTGTGAGTAACTGAAAATCCACACTCCCTCCATGACACTCACTTCTCGCCAATGGGCCGGCCCGTTTCCGCAATATAACGCACGCCATGCAGCGTCGAATTCTGAAAGAACTCCTTCGTCTGGTAGATCAAGCTACGCCGAAAGATCGTCAAGGTTTCGAGCAATTCCTGTACTTTTATATTCTTTTGCGACATTTTCGTTTCAAAAACTTAAAAGTTTGCATTATATGCGGGAAATCACAACCGAAAGGAAAAATTTGCAAGGAAAATTTTTCAAAACTATTACACAACTTCCGGGCACACGTACACACACACACACTTCCGGCGGCTGGAGGGGTGTGCGTGGTCTTTCTGGTTACGAGTTCGAACACCAACTGAACCAACTGAACTGGCTAAATCGTGACTAATTGCGTATGAATATTGAGCTCAGATTTCGATACGCTGACCAGGGAGGGGGCAATGCAATTGTTTATAACATATGAGTGGCGACTTCTTTCATGTGTGTGTGTATCTTCGAATTGCTAAAAGCAAATCGTTGTTCAACCACACACAAAACAAGCGTCTAATTGCTCGGGACAAAGGACTTATCTTGATGGCGTTTTTTTTCGGTTATGAAATTGTTTTGTATTTCCCTTTGCGTTATGGTTTAACCTGGAGTTAAATAAAATGTTTATATTTGTTGGGATAAAGGCCTCCAATGAAGCAGTTCGTTAAAGTAGAACACAGCTAATAGCTGAGTAAAAAAAAAACGAAAACAATTAAGCAGAAAAACGCAATGAATAAAGTGGATTTTTGGGTAAAATGTGACAACCACAGGAACAACCTTTAAATGAACATAAATTCTTTAAATTTACAAACCTCAATTAGAAGAGTTCCCAGAGAAAACAGTGGCTATATTGTACATTTGTATCACAAAAAAAACTCTTCAAAAATTACATAAATGAAAGTAAATAGTATCAGCAGACTTTCCGATAAAATATTTTACTGCTTATGTGCACATATTCATGTTGCGTATTCTACGTATTCCATCCAGTGCCAAATTAGCCTCAAGCGCTTTTCGCAGACGCCTCCTGAGACAATTTCCCCAAATAAAAGATAATAAATAGCAAAATCTATTTTTTTTTTCGCAAATACAATTGCTTAAAAATGCATTTTCGATGTTTTGCCTTGATTGTGAGGCAATTGCTCCTTTTTTATTTTCTGTTGCTGATAAACGTTGCCAAATACTTTTTTTTTGAAACAAAGCTCTTTTCCTATCCTTCATCCTACGCGTGTTTTGTCGCATGCATTTCACTGGCGGTATATCGCAGCATTTTTTTTTGTTCTTTGCCGCTGGCCATTTTATTTTAATTTTTTTCTTCTATTCTCTGCTGATTTGCTGGCGGTTTTTGTGTGGCGCATGATTTGAAATTTGATTGGCGAGACGAGATAAAGTACGACATTCCTTGCTGCTAGGGTTTTCAAAAACATTAAATACCTTTTAATTCCATGTAATTAGTTAAATATAACAAATAGAAGTACATAGAGATGGGGCACTAAAGGGAGCGCTTACAACACAATTTTTCGAGACTGTTGCATTAAGTTTAAAAAAAATGCATATTAGTATTTTTTTTTAGTAGGAGTACCTTCCTCCCGTGAACCTTTCAAAGCTAGTTTTCTTTCATATCGGTTTACCGACGTCAGGCAATTCATCAAAAATCCTCATTTGGCATTAAATGCGGTATCAAAAATTCAATCACAAATTCCCCTTCATTTGCTCTATATATGACCACTTGCGAATATCCTTATTGTCCTTATACTTGTTTAATATCGTAAAAATATCGCATGTCATTTTTTATTAGGGGAGATTCTGCAAATTGTCAAAAACACTCAAGGCCTGTAGCAAATATCTGCAAATGTCTCCTTCTAAATTCGAGTGAATTGCTAACAGAGTTTTGCAGGCCAACCCAAATCCTTTCAGAGAATGTTAAATATCCTTAACATTGTCTGCTTAATATTCTCTGGTGAAGCTGTAAAATCTCTGCATCAAGTATCTCTGCAAGCCACAGATACTTGATGCTGCAAAATGTGGCCAAAAATTATTTTGTGGATGCTGGAATGTCAAATCGTAAGAGTTGCAGGCGAAAAATTTAACTCAAAAGGATTCTCTTATTAGCTTCTTTCGTTTGCAGATTATTTTTGACTGCAAAACATTTCACTGTGAAAGCAGATATCAAATACAAGGAAACAAAACAAAGCATTGCAGCCCAAAAAGTTAATATTATTTTGACAATTTGACGTAGAAGTAATATCGTATTTAAACATTTAAGCTGTTCACATGTGCTTTAAATTTCGATGTCGAAAGGGGACGGGGAATTTTTTTTTGTTGAGGTGGAAAACTATTGAAAAGCCTTTTTTTTCCAACAGCAAGTAGTGTGGCACTGTAATTCAAACTATAAACCACCTTCAAGTCACTGATCCATTTTCCATGCGGAACTACCACTAAGTGTTACTTAACAAGGGGGAGTTAACACTAGACTACTTAAAAACTATGCCCACCTATGCCACGTGTAAAAACAGGCATCTGAGATGTTTCGTGTATGCGGTAACCTAAAATGAAATTTGGCGTAGTGCATTTTTTTTCAAACATAGTAACCCAGTAGCAGAAGGACTCTCCTTTCAATACCTTTACTTTAAGATGACTAACTTCGATGAAGACATACAAGGAACACAGTAGCTTCTGGCTAGTTGAATTTACTTCTCAACAGTCTTCCTGCTTCGAGGCTTTCAATTAAATGAACAAAGAGCGATTTCCCAGAAATGATTTCATGTTCCGTTGGAGCTCCACCCCCATTGTCAGAAATAAAAACAACATACTTACATATATACATAACTGCAAGGATAATGCAAAATTCCAACGACCAAATACTGATAATAGGTATGCAGTCTAAAGCGAATGTTGCTGCCGATGTTATTGCCGTCCGCCATTGTGGGCCATTGTGACCAAGATGCCAATAGACGCTGAAGAAGCACTTCTCAAATGAAGCGGCATGCAACGAGTACAACAACTACAACAGTAGCTCCAACAACAACGGTAGCTACAACACACGTGCATGTCCTTCTGCACAATTCCGTGCTGGCTCTGTGCATCTCACTTAAAGGGGTAGCGGAATGCTTCGGGCCTGCCTGCATTTGCACCAACACAGCCATGCATAATTGTATGGCAAACACGAGCACTTTGCAATAGGGGACCAGCAACGATTGCACAAACACATGCACACAATAATATTTTGACATCACAAAAAAACAAAAAAAAAACAAAAAAAGAACCTGAAGTCTTTAAGGACATGCTGAAAGGTAAGAAGAAAAAAAACCTTTGAGCAAATTTAAACACAGCTGAAAAAAAAAACGAATTTAAAAATGGCGTGTATAGAAGGCGGAGCTCTTGAGTACATGCATGCACATTGTGTTGTCAAAAGCTGAGAGCAACACAAAAGACGTGTACGTTCTTTTTTTCGAATTTAATTTTAATTTCCTTTTCGAAACTAATGCAAAACTGTCAAAGTATCATTAATTTATGCACGGCTGCAATCGACCGCGCGGTTTACTCCCCAGCCGCGACATTGACACCAAATGCAAACGTCAGAATTGTGTCGCCCAAACGACATTGACTTGCGTCGCAAGCCGCAATCACAAAATTGGCGCCAAGGGCCAAAAGCACAGTGAACTGACAGTGTGGCTCAGTGGTGGCAGCGTTGGTGCACATTCCGAGTTCTGAGTGCCTGGGTCAGTTCGCCAAACTCCAAGCAAGCGGCACTGAAATGCATCTTCGATATTTGCCCAACGGGGACATACGTAAGTGGTGTAAATGTCCAGGGCTTCGTGTGTGCATGGCTTTGCGGCGCTCTCTTTCGCCAGCCATTATTATTATGCAAAGTGCCATTATATCGAAATGTGAAGTGTGCCTGAATTTTACATATTATTTCTAAAATAAAATTAAATTAGCTTAAATCCAATTATTTCGCACTCGAACGCATTCGCACAAAAGTCATTCGCCAAAACACGTCCAAACACTCAGCGGGCACACCAACACACACACACACACACACACTGTCATAAGTTATGGATGCGGGCGATGATGCTGGCATCCGGTCATAAATTTCTCACTCACAATCAGTTGACGCCTGGTGTCGTCCAGTGTTCCGAGTTAATCGGATTTGAGTGCGAAATGGAATTTGTTAGCCGCTATAGATTTCATTACAAATTTGTGCGCTTATGTAAAAAATTGTATAAAAAAAATTGAAAAAAAACCAAAAATATTATTTTAAATTCATTAAATAAATAAAAATTATTTATTTTGTGCTAGGTGTTAGCGGGGATAAATTTAAAATTCCTCAAATTATTATGACGTGTATATTCTATGACAGTAATTGCAATGAACCAGTGAGTTGGAACTCAAAAGTACTTCAGTTTGAGGCTTCAGTATGAATTGGATTGCACTCACATCTTAGTAAGACGAAGAAAGAAGGGTCCACATAACCCTTCTCTACTTACATGAATCAACTATTTCTGCAGTATTTTTAAGTGTTTTCCACTTAAAATAAAACTAATTAGTTTGCGTAAATGTAGGTCAAGATGCATGCGTAAAATAAAGCGGTTCGAAGGGGGAAAAATGGTTTCAAATGTTGTATTGTTGTAAATGCTTTTAATTGGAAAATCTGAATTTTCCTCCCCCGTTTAAGAATATATCCATTGTTTAAGTACTTGCTTCTTCAAGTCACTAATTAAAAATTTTAAAGTAAAAAGTTAATAAATATACTTTTCTATAGGGTTGTGTAAAAAATAGTAGGGTGAAAAAATTCCCTTTCTGGAATACCTGAGGTGAGAGTACTGCTCAAATAAATTCCTTATCGAAATTTTCTTGAGGTAGGTCCCTATTCATCAGCTCTTGCGAGTGTTGGGATATTAATTACTGGTATTCACCAATCGGTGTACTTGACAGTGTACTTGTGTACTTTAGTAAAAGTTTAAAAATAATCGCGCCTCCACCAACAAAATGGAGTCTCTATACAACTAAGCCTTTATAATTTTGTACACTACCTCAACCTAATGTAGAATTTGTGTGCACTTGTGTGGTCTTGTAGATTGTGTCACTGATGTTTGGATGAAAGTACAATTACACTATTGGTAACTGGAAATTTGTTCAAATTTGACTAATTAGAGATATTGCATATTTTTAGTTAATGTTCAGTATTGCCACATCATGAAAAAGTAATCTATTGCATTTTCAATTATTTCAGAATTTGATAAAATTAACATTTTTTTTCAGTAAATTGAAATTTTTTAGTAAGTTAAATTTTATTGAATTTAATCAACGGAATACTAATAAATTTTCTTTCTAATTAAATTCGAAAAATTCCAATAATTAAAAAAAATTTAATTATGATTAACATTTTTAATTTAAATAAAATTTTTTATTAAAATTAATGACAATGTTTCTGGACCCAACTGGTTTTTAATTACCTTTTTTTACCATTCTACCAAGGAACTTATTTTCAAGAAAATGCAACATGGTAACACTGTGCTAGCTGAAGTCAGTCAGGAAATTCGTTTATTGTGTTTACTTCAGTTACATTTTGCAGAACATTTTTTAAGAATTAGTAAAAATTACCAAAAATTTTATGAAAAACTTTAGATAAAGAACTAATCGTGTATGCCAAATAAAAATATGAAATTTAAAAAAATTGTTCAGCCCTTTTCATAATTCTTGAGGATTTTTTTGTGTCTGCCCCACACATCAGCAGACACATCCGCTGGTCTGGGCAAAACAGCATCGGCAGACCACTTCGAATTTTTAATCCTTCACAACTTTTGTGTGAACCACTGACACGCTGTCACCGTTTCTATTCAATTTATTTGATTTTTTTTTGCGCTTTCTTTGTCGTTTTAAAGTTTGAATTCGAGTATGGTCTTTTGTCCATTCGCGCTACCGTTCGCTGTCAGCACGATTCCAGCAGATACTGAAACCTATGAACGGGTTTTAGGTTTCAGCGCCACTACTTTATATTTTTAACCTCGCTTAAGAGACTGAAGTAAAGAATTTATACATTTTTTTTTTCGTTTCTTTTTAGGAGTCTGTAAGGAACAACAACCACAACAAAAGCACAAAATAAACAAACTAATAAAGAGTGAACAAAAGAAATGACAAAAGGGTTTTCATTTGAATTCATAAGTTCTGATTTCGGTTGGCGCCATCCGCAAAACGCCAGTGTCAGAGCGAGCTCTTGGAGCAATTATTTTTGATTATTATTTTTTTTTTGTTAGAATGCTTTTGTATTATTGTTGGCTGTTTGAAATGAATATGTTTTTTTTTTTTAAATATATGCAATTTTAGCGAATCACTAAAATGTGCGCCTTTGTGTAAAATGGTCTATTACTCAATGATTCCTTGATTGATGTCAATTTTGATTTAAATTGATGATGATGATGCGGCGCAATTTAATTGGCCCCAATTTACTGCAATTTGTCACAATTTTGCAATTAAACTTTAAGATTTATCTGCCAGCCATACGAAAATTCAAACGTTTTTGGACCCTTCCTGCTGCTTCTTCTGCTTTACTTTAGTTTTTTTTGTAATTTTGTTGAAGACTAAATCGCACATGTTCATAAATTTTCACTCGAAAACCCCCTCATTTTCAATTTGTACAGTTTTTACCCTCAATTCATGACAATTTGTTCTTTATCAACGATCGTTAATCAGCGACAGCAGAGCAGCAGCAGCAGCGGCAACAAACAAAACGTTGCAATTTGTTCTTTCTCGTTCGTACTATAAATAAGAAATTGAAAGTTTCATTTTAATCGCATTACGGCGATCTTTGTTCCGAAGAAACGGACGTATAGTGTGCATGGATGAAGAAGTAGAGGAAGAAGTGGAACACACACAGGAACGCTATTCAAGGAACAATCGTGTTGACAACACTTTTTCAGCTGCAATTGCTTGAAAATACTTCTTCTTTGCTTTGTTGTGGTCTTTATTTTTATTGTTGCTATTGTTGTAGTTGTTGTTGTTGTTTTTGTTGCTGAGTGATTTCGACTGACCACAGCAAAGGATCGAGGGTCCCATCGATCGATCGTTTTGTTTGGGGTCCGTTGATTAATGGTAATTGCTGTTTTATTTTTAGTGTTGCTCAATTTGTACGAAATGCCCGTACAAAGGAGCTAATTTTAGTTCACCGTTGCTGTGTGAGTTCGATCACCGGTATCTGTTGTTGGGCAATCAAAAAAGGATAATATGGAAAAGTAAATTTAAAAAAAAAATGGTTTTTACAGAAATGTTTGAGATACCATTCTAATGGGCTTGGAAAATTTGAATATTACCTAGAAAGGGTTTATCAAATGTTGGATTGAAGAATTGCTGAGATGGATGGATGGAATGGTGTATGAGAGAATGGACGGAAAGACGAATGGAATAATGGATGGATTGAAGGATATGGAGGACTTTGGAAGCTGCAGTCCAAAGTCATAGTTTATAAAGTTTATACAGTCCACCTTTCACTAACATGCCCACATTTCAAATTGACATGCCTCTTTCATACATACATACATATATTGGCGCTACAACCCTCGAGGGTCTTGGCCCAGCTTCTTAATGCAATTATCATGGGCAAGTGTATATGATAATTGTGGACCTACAGTTTATTGCCGGTTCCGAACGGCGGGGAAGAAGCTTTTCATGGCAAAGTTACTCTCGCAAGATTGCCAGAACTTGGCGAGAGAGAGGTCTTAACAACTGCACCACGGTCGCCACGCCTCTTTCAGCCAAATCAAAAATTCAGCTCAAGAATCCCTTGCCACAGAATATATACGAGCAATTGCAGCTTTCTAGGTCCAGATATGGCTTCACGCAGAGCAGACTATTCCACGCCCCCTTTTATAAAAATCTTGAATACCGCTCGAGTGACTCATAGACCGTAGGACATATATTAAAAATTATAGCTCTCTAGGTTCCCTTGTGGGTTCTAGAAGCTGATAACAGACATCCGGACGGACAAACAATCGGATTTTATATGATGTGATGGAAAAAATTAGTGGAAGACGATGGTACATATCGTCTGCACTATCACGAACTGGCGTAACTTACTAAATTTAAATTTCACGAACTGCCCATGAGTTACCTCAATTCGTGAAATCGTATTGACGGATGGTTGATGTAAAATTTATTGGAGTTTGGAAATATGGACCTTACGGTCGGAAGGCTTACATATCCATTCGGGTTAGGCATTAAGTTAAATAAAGAATTGATAAAAAGCGTGTAAGATGGAATTGAAATTCTATATATGAAAGACAAAATGATTATTTGCCTATATTAATGGATAAATTTAGTGTAATTTCATCTTGCCATGCTTATCTTCTCTCATAAAACTATTAAGAAATATTCCCAAGCACTGAAACTTATCAGCCCGACATGCCTCGTTTCATGGCGTAAATATTTATTTACAAACTCCTTCGAAAAAACTCCATTAAATTTTTGTTATCATTAACACTTTTACGCTCATAAAAGTCGCTTAACTAAAGCAAAACAATAGTAATAAAAAAAAACTAATTCCCAGAGCGACCATAACAATTTTCGTTCAGAAAATTAGCTGAGCAAGCAAAGCGAAATGCAAAAGCGCGCTTCCCGCCCTACGACAAACTTCAATGGTTCCTAAGAAAATATTGCTTCCGAACTCCTGACCCCCGCGCCAATTGTAGTTCAGAGTTGTGTTCGTTTTTTTTTGCTTCTTCTCCACTGTTGTTGGCCCTCAAAGGAATTTCAGGCTGCCGCTGAATCTCTGTTCTGCTGTTGGTGTTTACACAAGTTGTTCTAATGTTGCATCTGCATCTGTACAACAATTGCAGCAGACTGAAACTGAACTTGTGCGTTCTGGCATTTTACAACTGCTGCACTGATGCAATGTTTTGTGTTTTGTTTTTGTTGTTGCTTTACATACAAATTTAAATTTTGTTGCTAACTTAATTGTCGTTTCATTTTCATTTGACGTTTGTTGCGTTGTTTCGATGTTTCGTTGTTTGGGATTTCTGGTTTTTTTTTTTGTACATCTGTTGGTGGTTTTTTATTTTTTATTTATTCCTCTTGCACTCTCTGCTCTTTTATGGCATTCACTATTTACTGCATCTTTATGCGTTTGCATTCTAATTCACTTCAGTTGAGGGCGTGTAGCAATTGTTGCTGCCTGGTTACTTACAACATTTCCTATAAATAAGAGAACACAAATACTTTCAAGTTTATGTTGCGTGCAATTCATTCATTCCTTTGTTATGGCTGTTTGAGGCATTTTGCTTTATTAATTTTACGCATATGAAAGAACTGGAAGAACATAAAAAATTGCAGCAGCTGCTTGCATTTGCCTTGTTTTGTACTGCAATAACAAAGGATTGGCAATTAAAACTTATGCAACTCATTAGTTGTACTTGCTGAATGTATGCACAGTAAAAGATACTTATTACAGAATATATTATGGCCCTCCCCCCCCCCATATTCCATTTGACATTCATGCAATTTCTAGGAAACTCTCATATCATTATTAAAAATTCCCCTTCGTCCTTAAACAAAAAGAATCAAAAAGAAAAAAAGGCAAATCTGATTTTCCAACTGACCATTAAAACTATTTCACAAATTTTCCACAATTTCCGCTTTGCAGCAACTTTTGCCTGCTGCCGCCTGGCGCTTTTTGCCTCAATTAGTCTACCAAAGCAGAAAAAGTGTACTTTGTGCTGTTGTTAAAAAGGAAACGGAAGTTAGCCGCCAACAAGCAACATGACCACACTGCAATAAGAACATTATGCCACCGAACTACTCTACGCCTCTAACCTCAGAGCAGTGGAAACGCAACGCACTGCACTATTGACGGAGGCGAGTCAAGTCAATTTGAAATAAAAGCTCAAAGCATGCAGCCAACTTCACTGCGACCAAAGTCGTCCCAACTACAAGCCAATGGTGAGGGGCAGGACGAACGGAAGGCGAAACTTTTCCTTTGCGTAGAATGCGCTCAATTGCAGTTGCTTGACGGTATGGAGCGTTAAACGTTAATGCCCAATTTTCCAAAAAGAAGGTATCTATTTACTATGGAAACTTGCGGCAGTGTTTGAGAAAGAAATGCTTCATTTTATTTGGAAAGTTTTAAATATTTTCGCAAAAAAAAAAGAAAAGCAACAACAACTGAAAAGTCAGCAGCAAATATAAAATAAAGTTTTCACGCTTTCAAGCAAGTGCTGCTGTTGCTGCTTCTATTGCCGCCGCTTAAGTGTTTAATTGTGCCATTGGGCATAGAAGAGTGAAGAAAGTTTTAATTTTGTACGTGTGATTGCCACTTAAGAATATTTCAAGGTATTTAAATTTGGCGAAAAGAAACGAAATGAAACGAAAAGTTCTTCAAACACCTTCAACCATTGTCGGCTTGGCTTTTGTCGAAAACTTGGAACGGATTTTTTCCCCCGTCTTCACTGAGTGATAATAAATTTTGGTTCAATTTAATGCAGTCGATTCAAGTGAATTGTGAATTGTAGGAAACTATATAATATATAAAATCAGTAAGAGCTATGAACTGAAATGGTAAGGGAAAAGTTAGAAATTTCCAGGGAAGAAAGTGCAAACTCAATTCAAATGGAAAGTTTAACCCAATTCGGAAGGGTAGCAGAGTGGTGGAGTAGAGCTCACAACTTTTCTTTATAGGGAAGCAGAACTCCACCTAAATGGAGGCCAATTTAGCTGTGGATTAGTGAAAGTTTTTATTACTCAGAAAATCCCTTTCCAATTATTTAAAGCCTTAGAGCCTTGTTCTAGCAATGAGTGATAGCATAAAGAATGACAATTGACATCGACATTTTTATAAGCGAAATAGGAGGTGATTAGACCATTGTCATGTTTTTGCAATCACTTATTGCTAAAATCGGACAGTTAAATTATTTTAAAAATACCTTCAAATAACTGCCATGACAGCTATATACAGGGTGACCAGATAAGTTAAATCACACGTTTAAATAAAACAGCAATTCATGCTGGCTTTTTTTGAAGCTGCATTTATGCTCTTATGTACCTACACGCAAAGAAAAAATATGATTGGAGAGATCATACCTTTTTGCTATAGTAATATTATGATTGAAGCGACCATTGATGGCTAATCATTAGGGCTCTTATTATTCGAATAATCGATTAGCCGAATAAACGGGATACCTAACTATTCGACTATTACTATTCGATTGGAAGTATTCGACTAGTCGATCGCATTCGACTATTCGATTAACCGTTCACTGTCGACTAGTCGGTTAACCGTTGATATTCGGTTAGTCGAATATTATGAATTTAAAAATCTAAATCTTCAATGACACACTCAAAAGAGAAATATTATACAATGTGTGACGCTTAGCAAATTTAATATCGTTTGTATTTTTGCTTTTGGCAGTTGAAACTTGTACTTTTGATTCCGATTTGAACTCTTATTCGGTTAACCGTTAACCGAATATGAACGGTTAACCGACTAGCCGACAGTGGACGGTTAATCGAATAGTCGAAGCTGAGCGACTAATCGAATATCATTAACCGAATAGTATTCGTACAAACGGTTACTAATCGGACGTTCGGTTAACCGGTTTTTTATTATTCGAATACTTTCAAGAGCCCTACTAATCATCATTATGATACAGGCTTTAATATAATATGATTGGAGATTCAATAATGATAATGACAATCATATAATGATAGGTTTGAATGATAAAGTTTACGTATTTTGAAGATGGTTTAATCATAACATGATTCCATTGAAATATGATTCTGACAACCATAATTTCAATGCTCACCTCGGCTTTGCTGACAGTGCTTCAAGCGGGCGGTCTAATTTTTGTTGGCTCGGTCCAATATGTACGGCGTTATTCCGGCAATAGTGTCTCAAATGTTGGTCCCGAGGTTAGTTTGTTGGCATAGACTAAGCACTTGACGAAGAGAGCATAATCGAGTGGTGTCATGTCGAATGATCGCATCGGACAATTGATGAACGCTCGCCGTAAGATAACCCAGTCGCCAATTTGATCTCCCCTCTTTAAGTCACATTTTTTTGGTCCCTATTTCTTTTTGAAGTCCCTTCAGGTAATTCTTCCTAAAACGCCTGCTGAAAGGCAAAATTTTGCAACTTGCTGAATTAGAAAATACCTTTACATTAAGCAGGTCGGTTTCATAAAAAAAAGTGGTTAAAGGATTCCCGATCAGAGCTAAATATGTCAATCAAAGAATTTACAAGTACGAGGTTGGTTCTGGCAAAGAAGAAGAGCTTTATAAACCATCTCTACCATATACCACATAGGTTCCCTGTTGCAAATGCTTCAACATTTTATACTTGTACTTTCTAACAGCAACGAAATGGAAATGGGACAGATTTGTATGGAATTGTATGTATAAACTTTAAACAAATGCATTCTACTGTTTCGATTAAAGCACGAAGTGCGCTCCAAAGTAGATCATTCCAATTTAATGCGAAATTTAATGCGGTAAAAATATCCGATTTCATAAAATGCAAAAAACAAAAACACAAAACACCCAACCAAACAAAAGCAAAAGCAAAAACAAATCGAAATAACAACAGCAGAAAATGTGCAAAGGTAACGATGCGCAAACAGAAAATAAATCAGGGAAAACAACAGGCAATAGCAACAACGGCGACAAGAACATCAGCCAACAACACGAGTAGCAGTAGAATCAGCAGCAGCAGTTGTGCCATAGTAGTGGCGCTGGCAGTAAAATCACAAAATCCTAAATCAACTCATGAAGCATCCCTGAATGACACCAATTTAATCAAGAAGAGCTTTTCATTTTCATTGCTGGCATTCGGTCCTTCCCTTCCACCGTTCCACACGTTCCTTCGCTGGCGTTCAACTGTGGCAAATGCAATGATGACACAGCGAAAGGGCGAGTTGCGGGACGACAACGACGGTGAGGACTCTGTTGGAGGCAGCAAGGATACCGCAAGGCAACCCAAGCCGAGATGCAGATGCACAACAGATTTTACATTTACCAACATTTTTCTATTTTCATTTTTCCCCACCAGTTTTTTTTCATTTTTATTTTTCTGCGATAAAAAGTTTCTATTTTGCTGTGTGCTCTCTGTGTGTGTGTGTGTGTTTGTGTGTATTTTGTGAATGCAATTTTAGCTTAGATTGTTGCCAGTTGGAATGGATTTTATCCTGTTGCTGTGGCTTCCGCTTTTGTAAGTATATGTATGTATATGGAATTTCTACTTTCGAAGGATAATGCGGGCGAAATCATGAAGAAAAATAAATGCTGAAGAGGTTGGCTGGTTCCTGTGCTTATATTTTTCATTTCTTTATTTTTTGTTTATTTAGCAACTACTGCTGCTGTGCGGTGACGTTCACTGCTGGAATTATCCATTTAATGCTGTTGATGGTCAGGAAAGATGGTCGGTCCGGATTGCAACGTCTGCTTTGGTTTGGTCTCCGCTTCGGCTTTCATTTCGTCCTTACGCCGGCCAGGATAATTATTTCGTTCTGTTATCAATTTTTACTATCAGCCCACAGCGGGAAGGACTTTTTAATAAGGACGCTTATCAATTTTCCCATTTATTTCTTTGTGCTGCTTTTTTTCCCCCGTTCACTGTTTCGCTCATCAATTTCCTTGCATTGGCCACTTTTTAATTTGAATGCACCAAAGGACTTGAGCTGCTTTTAATTATAACATTATCCTTGTTGATACTCAATTTCTGTAATTTATTCGTTCGTTCGTTCTTTCGTTCTTTCGTTATTAAAGTGAAAAGTTTCTCCCTCTCTTTGGGTGCACTTTTGCCTGATTTCAGTGTCATGGCATTCATTCACATGCCTCCAGCATATCCACTCTTACTTCCGTTTCCTCTTTTTTTTTAGACCTCCACATTCTTCTGCTTCTCCATTTGCATCCGTGGATTTTCATCGTTTCCTGCTGTGCCGCCTTAACAAATGCATTCGTGTGGATACAAGTACAAGCCTGCCACCACCTCCTTGTTGGTGTAGCGTTGCAACATACACAATATTAATGCGATATTTATGAGCGAATTTTTTCCGCGTCCTCTAGTAGTTTTCGTAGTTTTGCTCATTTTTGTTTTGTCATTATCATCATAATTATTTCAGTATACTCCGCTAAATATGAATAGTAAATTGCAGTGAACAACCTTTAATTGTCGTCATGAATGTTAACTGCATGTTGGCTGTTCCCGTAGGCGCGAAATACTGGGTGATGGCTTAAAGTCGCCAATTTAAATACAAATTATGAAAAAATTCAATAAAAGGTAATTCGACTATGTCAATGTAATGTCACAGTGATGTCACGCGGAAATGTTTCTGGCATGTCAATAATTGTGACACTGTCATTAACGCGGTGAATACACGGTCATTATTTAGTGTGGAAAAACTAAAATCATGAATCCATGTACGCTGTCAATAAAATTCGTTCTTGAATGACGACCACACGTTATGTCGGTTTATTGACAATGCTGTGACGTAACTTTGATGTCACAGTGTAATGTCCTCCCGATGTTTCATTGAAGTATGGCCGAAGACGACGGTTTTGGCTCAAAGTACAACAAAGTTGGTTATTCTATTCGGTTAGAACACTCGCAGGACTTTTCGCAGACAACGATTCACGAAGGGCTGCAGAGCCTACAGCTCCACCATTCCAGGTTTCGCAACAGTACTGGACGAGATACTTCACACTTTCTGAAGCATCCGGAAGGCGGCTCGTACTATATGGATTCGCGCTCGGATGTCATAAGCCGTTGGTAATTATGCTGTCCAAGTAGCAAAAACTTCACTGTCTCGACCGGCGTGCCATGTATCGTCAATGAGTGCTCTCCGCAGGTATTTATACACATCCTTTCGGTCTTTCGGATTTTAGAACATAAATAGGAAATTATCACTTTCAAAAAAGCACAAACTTCTAACTGTAGATTAAGGTAGACATTAAGCCACACGTGACTGGTGTTTGCTTTACCAATTACGAAAAAACTTTCCACAAATTGGTGTTGCCCACATGACTCTATTTTCCCCAACCTTTATTTTAGTTTTATTATGAGATAAGAATGGATATATTCACTTTGGTCGGAAGTTTCGAACGCCAATAGGTATGAAACAGAATATATATTTTAGATCAGTTGATTAACCCTATCCATACGTTTGTCCGTCTATCAATCTGTTTGTTTGGTCCTCTGTCTGTTCCTTCTTCTGATTGGTAAGCACGACAGAAGGAGATAGGTGGTCCAAACTTTGAACTTATATTTATTAGATCCTAGGAGGAGTTGGTATTGTAAATGGGCGGTAACGGCATCCACTTAAACCTTCCAAACATGATGGAAAATAAATTTTCAAAAAACCAAACCAAAAAAAATGCAAGTCACCCACTACTGAAATCAAATTAAAATCCAAGGAAAACATTTCAATTGAAGCCGGGCGCCGTGGGGGAGTATGAAATAAAAGAGACGAGACTTTTATTTTTTTTTTTAATATTTACATAGAAGACATTGTTTGAGTGGAAACCAAAGTCAGTGCAGTTACAATAAAGTTGCAATGGCGTAGATGCTGGTTTGGTTAGCTGGCGTACAAGGCAAAACCAAATGGAACACTACGAATGCATTGGATTTTTTTTCCAGATTTACTATAAACTCGTTGAAATGCTAATTAAACGAGTAAAGTAAATTGCATGCATTTAATGAAACATTTTGCAACGGCGAAGCTTTGAACCGGCACTGTTTGCAGCCACTCAGCATACAGCTGCCAGACTTTCATTCACAAAATTACGAGTAGTACGAGAGTCTAGTACTATGGCTATAGTACGAATGAACGTACGAATACGTACGCTATGAACGTTTCATTATTACACTAAAGTACACTCATGCCACATAGCAACTACGAATTGTTTTTTTTTTTTTTTTGGTTTTTTGGCGGCAAAAAATGCGAGACGATGATGGTTAAAACCAACTATAAAACCAAACTCGGCAGTTTTTAGTTGTAAAAGTGTGAGTAAAAGCTCGGTGAAAGCGGCTCGTAAAAGCTTCCACATAGACTTGATTTTTGCAATCACGGCAGGAGGAAAAACCTCATGGCAATGTGAATGAAAAAGTAAACAATGTGCCCGGGGGAGGGGCGGTAGCATTTGTATGTATGTGTTTGTGCGAGGGTGGCTGGTTTCTGTTGGCGGCATCAAATCCTTTTGGTAGTGCAGTGAACTTACACTTAATGTAGAGAAATGGCTGGGTTGATGACAAGAGAACGATAGAAGCGCGCGCCATAGCCTCCAACTGCATAAGTTAAGAGGCAAATAATAATGATGATGAAAAATTTTGTCAGCATTTGTCAAATATTTTATGATCTCAACTTAAATGTGAGCGTTGAGCGGTTCCAAAACCTATGGGAAATGTATGAAATTCGGGAGAGTTTTCCAAGGAGGCACGGCCGTTGGAGGCCTTAAAGTGTAATGAAGGAAATTGCACATTTTTCATGGTTTTATGGAGAGTTGCTGAGGAATGGGATTCTTAGATCAGAAAGCCTGGAACTGACTAAGCATGTCTACTCCAAACTAAAGGAATGCAAATTGATTTTTATGTCATTATGGAAAATTCTTCTTCACAAATAAGTGAATAACAGTTGCAAACTCTAAGTCCTCCCTTCACTTCACTCAAAGTTAGCTAAGAAGAAAGTATCTAAAATTGACTAGAATTGAAAAACCAGTTGTTTGCGCAACGTTTTAAAAACTTTTTGTATAAACTTTCTGCGGATAATGTCACGTCGCTTACACACACACAACGTCGATGTTCGTTCGCTCGTTGGTTGGTTGGTTTGTTTGTTTGTTTGTTTGTAACACGGACGAACTTTAGTTTGGCATAAACGCATCAATGCTTTTGGCAAAAACGGTTCGCAGAGCAGACAACACGCTCGCAACACGCCCTCTAGTCTCTGACAGACAGAAAAAGCCAGTAAGTGCAAGTATGTATGGCATGCGTGTGTGTGTGTGTGTGTGTGTGTGCGGAGCTGTCGATGCTGCAGCAGCCTGCATAGACAAACACACTCGCATGCACTAATGGCCTTTGGCAGCGCGTAAACAAACAACAATCCGTGCAGTATCCCATCCCATCCTATTCTATTCTATTTTATATATTCTATAGCCAACTACTATTATTCTCTATCCTTATTCTATCTAAGAGTGGCAGTAGTTTTAAGCCACTTTGTACTTGGGCTGCCACACTTCGGTATTGCAGTCAATTTGGGTACATGCTTGTAAGCTTGGCATTTGCCGCGTATTATGGCCATTGGATACTACTACGCTTTTGTGTGTGCTGTGTGTCGTTTCTCTGTACAGTTGAAGTTGATTTTGAAGTTTTCAGCTGAATGCTGCCCCCCAAAATGCACTTAACGTTCTTTAAATATGCGGATGAGTATGTAAGACGTGTTCAAAATTTTATTGGTGCGTGCGATCTGCTTTTGCTGATTACAAAGTGATTTACACCTTCGTATGTAAGTGGATATTTTCTGATATTTTCAGATTGCCGGGCGTGGCTTGGCGTTCTTTTCGAATTTGATACAGTTCGTTGGTATGTGCGAGTGCGAATAAGTATTGAATTCATATTGGCCATGCCTGGTTAAAGATGGAAAAGCAGAAATGTTCGCCATTTATAATGCCAGTTGATTCTGATCCTGAGTGTGGTATGTAATTAAAAATTGTATAGTAAGGTAAGCATTCTTGACATTATCAGAGAAGGTTGCAATGTAATGGTTAGACTTTCACCATTGCAAAAAGTAGATTCCGAGGAAAGTAAATCCCTAAGAAATTTGTACAACTCCCCGTACCCATTCAATTCGATTATATACAGAAAGTTAAGAAAATGTTCTAGGCTGTTGGATGTAACAACAACATACCTCAATCTAAATGCAGCTTAACAATCGCAAGGAATGCAAGTGACAGTGGGAGTGGTGTCCATTTACCACTCGTACTGGCTCATTGGTTTTAAGATGGAAAGACTTCAAAAACGATGGGAGGCCCTCTTTAAGTAGGTACTGCCGACCAGAACATTTGGATTGGATGTGAATCACCAGTGCATCTAGAGAGCTGTAATTTTACATGCAAGTAATTGTAACTCTGCGAGACTATGGGCTTGACATTCTCGAGTTGAGTTGGTAAACTTGGGGTGAATGGAATTCAAATTTTAAAAGAATTAAGTAAGTTTCGTACGGTCAAAGTCGACTTATACCCAAACGGACTTTAAAACTAGACCCGAAAGATATGGAAATAGAATTTTTGAATTTCACACTATTTAGACTAAACTGTGTAACTTTATCCGTCATAGTGAGCACGCCATATTGAATTTTTAGAATTTCGGCATTCAATTTGGAATGTTAGGGTGGCGACTGTAAGCCACTTAACCTTTACAGGAGGAATAAAGACCTTCTTCCATGGCCTGTATCCAGCCTGAACGTGCCGGACTTTATAGCAAATCTTTGCGAATTTTAACGTTGATCGACCAAGAATCTTTCACATACTTCCGGATAAAACTGGACAGTTGGAGAGTGTGGGGTAAAATATATGAAATTCCTACATTACAATGAATTCAATTGAGAATACAGTGTGCCAATACCACTGCAGACGCTACAATTTATATTTAAAATTTCTATTCATTGCCGCATTTATTAAAAAATAACTCAACACGAAACTGTTGGTATAGGCACACCGTTACCACACCGCGCACTTCTTCTTCTTCTTCTTTCTCGTCACATTATTGCAGTCAGTGACGCCATCATCATTATCATCACCGGCAGGATAAAGTGCATTCCTTGCCGAATGACAACATAAATGCAACAAAATGGTCGGCTATGGAAAACATTCAAGTAGTAAATGTGAGGCGTACGTGGGCTAAGACAAAAGGATGTATGTTGGAGGAGGTGAATTATGCTGGGAGAGTAATACAATACAAGAGAGCGAGAGCGAGAGAGAGCTAAAATGGTAGAATGTACAAAAGGGTAAGATTTTTAAGAAAGTAGTAGAATAATTTTTTTAAATAAATTTAAATTTCTTAATTTGGAGTTTTAACGGAAGGATAATGAGAAGCAGAAGCAGAAAAAAAGGCATGATTCGTCCTATTAAATGAAGAATATTTTTGTCATAGTTCCTAAAGGGTTAATCTAGTGCTTTCTTAAAAACATTTACTAAAACCATTGCACCAAGTACTAAAAAATTCATACCATTTTCCTAATATTCTAAAATATGTATGTGGGTACAAACTAAACATTCCAGCTCCACGGCAACACTTGCCTATCAACAAAAATGCTCCCCTTATCTCCCAAATGCTGTTGGGGCTACTGAGAGCACGAATTGTACGTTAAAGCATAGCGTCCGAAAAACAAAACGTGGGACAACAAACGGAAAACGTAGCCGGCAAAAATCTCCACCACACAACACACACACAAAAAAAAACCAGAAAATTGAAATGCAAAACAGCTGCTCCGGTATGCTCCAAGCCGATGGGAGCACGATGTGAGCAGACCGACCGAAAAGTCGCAGAAGACGAAACTATAACAAGAGGAAAACAAACAAATAAGAAATTGGTTTTTAGCAACTTGCTAAAACAAGAATTCGCAATAGAAACGAGAAACAAGAGTAAGTAGGAAGCCAAACACGTTTTGCTCGCAAAACAAAATACACATACAAATTGTGGCGAACGTGATGATGAAGGGGGGCGGGGAGGTGGGAGCGGTGGTGTCAACCGAAACTGAACGACTGCGAGTATGAAGAATACCCCCAAAAAGTGTTTTTCGCTCCCAAACTCTCACACACACACACACACACACACGCAAATGCGAAAATTGCAAGCGCACATGCACGAACGACGACGACGAAATGCCGGTTTTGTGGATTTTTGTTGCATTTGCGCCAGAGCACGAATACAGTGTGTCCCTTCGTGTGCGTGCAGTGGGTCTCGTTAATTTGCAAACTTGCATGCGCTTGTTTAGTGCAAGTTTCGCTACGCTTGGCGAAGGACGCGTGTTGCTGTTACGGACATTTTCACAAGTTTACGAAGTGGCGACGGCAAGGAGTCTTTTTTTTTTTGTTTGTGGCTGTGGTGTTTGAAAAATCCAAAACCGGTTATAGACGTTAGGAAAATCGTTCAACGAAAGAATTTTGTGTGAAAAAAACAAGTGATCTTTTTTTCTTATAAACGAGAGAAAATGTAAAGGAAAAGTTTGGTCTGAAAAATCTGGAATATAAGAAACCTTTGCCCTTAAAGGAAAGAGAAAATGTGTAAAAAAAAAATAGAAAATAAAACCTCACTGAAATGCCAATAAATGTAAGTGAAACTGCTGGCAAATATTAAATCTAAGTTCCATTGACCAAGGCTCTGCTTTCTAAGCCCCATCAATTTTTCAATACAAATGAACTCCCGTTGCACGATGCACACATGCAAGATAAACAGGAAATTCATTTAAAAATGTTTGTCTCCACCGATTTTACCATACACGACGAGCGGGTCGTCCTTAGCCCGTAGTGTAGTCCTGCCATTGCAAAAGCGCGCTTTCAATCACGGAAGTACAACCAACCAAAAGCATACTCGAGTGATCTATTTTCTTTATATTTTTTGTTGATGTTGATTTTTTTTTTGTCTGTCGCATTGTAAAGTGCGCGCGTTTATAGTGTTGTGTTGTTTTTTAGTTGGGTTGTTGTCGCTGTCAGTGTTGACCGTAAAAACACGCCTCCACCAAACACGGGCCACAACACTCGCACACATTACGACGGCCGGCCCTGTGTGCAGTTAAGTGTCGCGTTCTAAACTCACACGAAACGATTCGAAAAACATTCCCCAACCAACTAAACTAAAATAAACCAGACAAAAAACTAAAAAAAAAACTTGCAGAAAAAAAACAGCAGCAGCAAAAGTCGAAAATTTACACAGCATGTCCGGAAACCGCGGAAACTAAACTAATTTTCAGCTTTCCCAACAGCGACACATTTTTCTTACTTCATGTTTCCGGCTTTTCCTCAGTCTCAGTGTGAGAGGCTCTGAAAATGGACGCCAATGGTAGTTGCCCGGGTCTTCGGTGTCATCATAAAATAATAACTGTCACGGGTGTTTGGTTAAGCGCATAAAAGGAGGATACACGACACAGGACCAATCTATGTGCTAGCCCACACACACACTCATACATACACAAAAAAAGCGAAGTAGAACTTAAAGAGCATTTTTAATTTGACGGAAATTGCCAGAATTTGTGCGAATTAGTGGCGCAAGGAGGAAAACGAATGTTCACAAGTTCAGTGTTCGGTGCAAAGTGAAATATGAAGTGACCTCTCCGGTGAAGGTGCAACGTAATTACACATTTTCAGTGACAGTGTTAATTTAGTAAAAACGCTGAGAAAAAATAAATATTTGAAGTGTGGGTGTCTTTGAAACGTGTTCGTGTCAGCAAAGGGATAAATTGAACCTTTATAAACAGGTTAGTTAACTTTAATGAATTTTCATATTTTTAAACTTATGTTGGCTCGAGATTTTATCCTTTAATTTCGAGACTTCTCGATTTCCCTTGTCAGAAATTATATAGATAATTCTAATTGTACTTAAGGTCTTGCGCCCATCGGTGACTTTTTACTCAAAAAAACACATTGATAATTCTAAAATAGAGGGGCATTTTACTTTGTAGTGATAACACTTATTTATTGGAGACAAAAACTGATCCAAAAACCATGCGAATTTTCACATTGCGGTAACCGTGAGACCTTAGCTTAATAATAAATTTATTGAACATTTAACCACATAGAGGGTAAATCATTTTTTCATTTAGTCATTTAGTTAAAGAGCCAGCTAGTTTGGGTGCCTTTATAGTTGCTCCACACTCAGAAAAAAATACTAATAAATTTGGTCAATGTATCCTAACATTACTATTGAAATAATAGTAGAAACTAATTGAATTAATAGGAAAAACTAATTATAATTTTGATTTAGTCATTTTTCCTATTAATTCAACTATTTTCTACTATTCTTTCAATAGTAAGAGCATCCTATTGACTAGATTTAATAGTGTTTAATAGGATTTTTTTCTGAGTGCAGATAAATTTGTCTAAAGGTGCGTTTACATGGCCTGAACGCAGGAACGAATCTTCGTTGTACAGGCAGATTTCAACGCTTTAGCCAGATCTGGTCTCATAAGCGTTCGCGTACGCAAAGAACCTGTAAATGAGAACAGAGATGTGAGAGCATTGAGATCTCACTTTGTTCGCAGTTGCATTTTACGCATATGGTAGATTTTAGATTAGATTTTAAATAAAATTTTATCAAAATTAAAATTTTTATTTTATTAATATTTTTTATGTTAATTTTTTTTTTTTGTTTTTTTTGTCTTTTTTTCCTCTCCAACACCGCGATTATATTGCACCTTTTCAATCATTTTTTTGATACATTTTTTGAAAATGTCTTGGCATTGACGATGGTCGGTAGCATTGTAATTTTTGTTCGGAAAGAATGATCAGCCAGAGCAAATGGCTGTGCGAACCAAGTTTTGATAGCGAACGAATCTTTGACTATTCGTGCAGTGTAAACGCGGCCTAACTTTGCCCATTTTCGTTACGCTCTCGTGGTTGGCTATTTTACTGGATTTAGTGCGCCAACAAACCTATTGTGAAGAGCTCACACTAAATTTTGTAACTTTCTTTAGTCACTTGTCTTTGTTGTGGCTGGTGTGAAGTTACTTACTTTAAACAGTTCCTTTCATTTGGAACAGCTACAGTTAAACTTTAGTACACATCAATATGTTTTGACAGTTGGAACGGACAAGATCCCATAGACAATAATTTAGTGTATCACTCATAAAAATACTCTAATTGGAATACTGTATCTACCCAAGCTACACTAATGCCAATGCAAATATTGACTTTTACAACTCAAGACCTACTTGTCAATGGAAAAAGATAAGAATTTTATGTTATCTTAAAACTGTTAGATTAAATGTGAAAAAACACAACCCCTCTTACCTCTTTCCTCGCCTATAGAGTAAGTTTATTTTTACGCCATTTTGTTCACCATTAGCTGCAAATGGCCTTTAAATCCTACTTAACTGGAGATTGTACGCAGCACGCATTTCATACGAATGTCACGTGTCCTCTTACACAGTCCAGTGTAAACTCATTTTGAGTGACACACTCTTTGAGTTTGTGGACACATTCAATGGCCATTGATGGGCTAATCTCTGTGTGTGCATAGCAATAAGATCTTTTTTTGTTGCTTTTTGTATGTTTTTATGTGATCCAATCCATGAAATGGACTCTGTACCTTGGCTAAATGTAATGAAGTTTTTGTCTCCCAACTGAGAGAGGATAAGCCAATATTAAAACTTCTAACGGCACAGAATAGTTCTAAAAATGTGCATAACAGGAATAAAGATGTGGAAGGGAAGCTTTACATTTAATGGAACTCCTACATTCTCCATTAAGAGTCAGAATAGTTGTACTCCAATTGACAGTAGAGCGTCCAATATTTTCAATTATTGAACCACAGACAATATCCTTTTGTTTGTATTGTGAACTTTTGTTTGCTCAAGTACTCCACAATGTCAACTATGGCCATGTGGCTGTAACCATTTTTTATATTGCACTGTCTAGAATTTCATTTCATCTAACCACTTATTGTCCAGTAGAACGGACATCAGACAAACTCCATCAACAATTTCAAAAATTCATTTCAAAAAAGTCTCGACAAAAAATGAATAAGGAAACTTCACTTTCCACACACACGCTCCCATTCACACACACAAATGCAAATAATTTCAATTTCCAATGAACACCAGACCACAAACACTTCTTCTAGAATCAATTTTTCCATTTCATTGTGGTCGCTGGCCACATTAGTACAATTCGCAAGACTCGTTTGACATGTAAGCACACATTTGCCACACTCTGTGAATGCTCTGTTTGAAGGCAACATACTGTCAGTAGCTATTGGGCAGAAGCAACTACAGCAGGGCAACTTACTTAATAATACGCTACCAAAAACACCCTCAAAAAAAGAAACAAATACAAACGAAATAACAAAAAAGCAAAATTAAAATGCAAAAAGCAAAAGGAAAAAATGGCAAAAGTCAAACAGTGACTACAAAAAATGGCATAACTTGAGTTGACTTTGGCTAAATACTTACTTCGGCCGTTACTTGCAACAAAAGTGGCAGTGGCAGTAGCCGAAGTAACAGCAGCCGCAAAACAGGCGCTGTAATCATGCACACCACAACACAGCCTCCTGCCTCATCATGGCTCAAAAGTGTATTGAAACGCTATTTTTGTATTGGATCGACTGGACCGTGTACCGTGGTCTCCCCCGAATATACTTGAGCCAGCGTTGAGTTGGCTGCTGCAGTTGATACTGTTTCTGGTGTTGACGACGACGATGATGATGATGATGAGAAGTTTTGGTCGCTTGCTCTTCGTTGACGACCAGGCGCATGCAACTTTTTAAAATGAAATCCACAAGCAGTGCACACGTTTCCTTCTTTTTGTTTCATTTCGTTTCGTTTTGGTTTATATTTTTATAATTTTTTTTTCAATTTTCGTACATTTGTTAGTTAGTGGTGTCTTGCTTGTGCGGCACAGTGTATTTCGCTGAAACCGGTCTCAGAAGTCGTCTAAACTCTGTTTAGTTTCTCCTCCTGGTTTGGTTGCCATATCCCGATGGAATGTGCAAAAGTGTCCAAAGTTTCAGTTCGAATTCAGTTGGTAAAATTTATAAGCACCAAAGTCGTCGTCCGTCGTCGTGGTCGTTTCGGTTCGTTGTGGCATTAGGGTTGCCAAATTGATTTGATTTCATTAATTTTTGGAATACGATCGTTTGGAATAAGTGGACGCTTTTACCAGAACAAAGTCAATAATTTGAAATTTAAAAAAATTAATATTTGGCACTGCGATCCCCGAAGGATCTTGGCCGAGCTTCGTGGTGCAATTATCATTAAAGGTCCGCACCTACAGTTTAACACCAAATCCGAACGGCGACAACCAAAGTCAAGAACCTTTTGTACGGAATGTTATTCTCGCAAGTTTGCAGTTGCTTGGCGTGTAAGTGGCCGTTTACACAGAAAATTTTTCTTTGCTCCAGGCAGAATTCGAACCCGATACCTTCCGATCGTGAGGCAGAGTTCTTAACCACGCCCGCCACCACCGCCACTAGAGTACTAGCAAGATTACTATTATCGGTCCCACCAAACCTGCACTACACTACCCTACACATTCTAATGCGATACCATCTTCAACCAGTTTTCGGTAGTTTTACGATAATTTTATGATACTCTCTCGATATTTAATCGATAATTTCCATTTACAATTCATTGCCGTTCGATTTTACAATGTTGTTCCATTTGTATTTTGTTCCAGTCCATTTCCATTCCGTTTCCTACATCATTTTCAAGTACAAATAGCAAATCACATAACTCCAATGAAAGATTGAGAGTTTTTGTTTTGAGCCTCAACTGCTGTCCAGTGTGACCCGCACCGGGAGGATTTTTTTTAAGCTTTGCTGGTGACAAATTTTTCCGGATGCAGAATATAAAGAAACTACACCCACAACCTCTCTCAGTCAATCTGGCAACTCTATTCGCACTTCGTTGGTGAGTGCACTGCTGCCCGTGGAGATTCCCTTAGATTTGAAACCAAAAAAGGAAAAAATAAAAAACGAAACTTGTTTCCAACGCTACGACGGAACAAAGTGTAGCTGGTCTCTGGATGAAGAGCGATTTAGTTTGTATTTGTTGAAGTTAATGGGAAAAGTAGTGTGTTTCACAGTGCCACCAAAGTACACACACACAAACACACACACACACACGTACGTCCGGGCATCAGCGAAGGGATGTGGAAATGAGATATTTCTAATGGAGTTTTTAAATAAGTAATAGTTTTTGGCTGCTACGAATTCGACATGCGGTTCTGCTGGTGACTGCAAACTGCAAACTGAATCCAAAACCTCAGTCACCCAATCCAATGCAATGGACACGCGACAGCGATGTAATGCAGTTAAAGTTTGCTTAGAAAATGGCCGATGATTTTGTGGTGATCCTTTTCGGTTAACAGCAGCGAGCAGGGGGGAATAGTTAAATTGAAATTGGTTTCCGAGCAAATACCAGAGGAGAGGAAAGAAACTGATTGTGAACTGGGAAGTCTGATTTCGTTTTGGAATTTTATAACAAAGTGAGTAAGGCCAGGGGACTTCATGTAAATAGACTGGGGCAATAGGTTTGAAATATTCAAATCAAATTAGGCGTAAAGAGTTTTTAGGGCTTGTGCCCGGTCGAATGCCAGAAATCAAATGTAAATCAATTAGGATGCGATTTCAATTCAATGTGTGTGTGTGTGAGTGTGGGAGTGTGTGTAAATAGTTATTTATAATTGGGGCTTTTCCCACTTTTAATTGAAGCACTTAACAAACTACAAAGGACCTAATGCCTTCCGACAGCAGGAAATCCAAACGTCTTAGTGCCGTTTGTAATACTCGATTATTTTCAATAATATTTCACAAACACAGAAGTGGAGTGCAGGCATAAGTAGAGGAAATGCATAGTAAAAGTAAAACACCACCACCACCGACAACAACAACAACAACAGCAGCATTAACATTAACAACAAGCGCGAAAAATGCCCTTTGGCTTTTGCAACACTGGCGCGACAAAAACTCTAAGCTAAGTGATTTCAGCATATTTCCTTTTTGAATTTTTTTGTTGTTTGGTTTTTTATTTTTTATTTTTCATTTTGAATTTATTTTATTTTTCTCCTTTTGCTTAAGCAGCAACATTTTTCAAGAAAAATTACAATGCTGATAAGTTAAAAGCAAATCTTAAGTGGCTTTAAGTGCAGCAGGAGCAGCAACGTTGCCGAGCAGCAGTAGTGCGAGGAAAGTGTTAAAAACAACGCTTGTGAAGGAATTCGCTAAGAAACCATTTTACATGAGTAGCGCTACTTTTTCTTGTGTTTGTTTTCGTTGGGAGAATTATGTATGTAGCATGAGGGAGTTCAAATAGATTGTAGCGCTTTAGAAATAAATGCGCTTTGATAATAAAAATATAGTTAATAGGGAAATGAGCACAGCACAAAGGAAAAGTAGAGCTTAACGGTAGTGAGTGGTGTGGGTAATTTGAAAGGAGGTGGTAGTTAGTGTTGCTTGATAATGGCAAAAGATGTTGTAGCATTTGAAGAATGCTTGATGAGCTAATAAGCTAAGTGAAGCGTTTTATTTGTTTGCCGCTTATTCTTTATGGTTTTTAATCCTTCGTGTGAACTCGAGAGAGAGAGGTAAATGAGTTGATGGTGATGTTCCACTATCTTGAAAAATGCATAGAAATGTACCTTCTTGAGTGGTTTCTTTTTGAGTCAAAAAACCTAAACTAATTTAACCTAACCTTTTCTTTATTCCACTAACTGTAATGTAATTTTAATCGAAAATTATATATCCATAGTGGACTGTAGAGTGCCCTAAGTCACCATGGTAGTTTCTCAAGGCAATAGAAACTAGCAAGAGAACTGTTTTCGGTCTACCCCTGTTCATACAGGAGGTATTGTACATTTTTCGGTAATTATACGATAATTTTACGATCATTAAAATTCCTACTTCCTTCTCGTTCCCTTTAAAAATGTTTTTGCGTGTTGCTCTGGCCCATTTCGTTACTATTCCACTTCCATTCCGTACCTGCTATATTTATAAGTATGTTCCAATTCCCCTTTTGTTCCGGTCCTTTTCCATTTCATTCCACATCCAAATCGGTTCAGTATATAATCGAAAATAATGAAATTTGGACGAATATTTTGTATAGGAGGTAGGTAGGTAGGCTATGTTATCCGATGTTGCCCATTTTCAACATCGTCCATATACAATTTGATCGATAGCTCAATAACTGGAGGTGAAACTGATCAGGAATCTATACACTTTTCTATACCTACCGCGCCTTCTTTTGAGTCACAAACAGTGCAACAATATACCGTTGTCTGTAAGGCTCCATCTCTCCCTAATCAGCAATAAACCTCTTATTCGTGTCCTTTAAACTCTGGTTATACGGGGATCAGGAATGTCCAAACTGCCTCAAATTAAGTTCCAACTTAACTGTAGTAGTCTACTTAGATGTCAGATAAAACACTGAATTGACCGCTACTAAGTTGGTTTAGTATCAACTCAATTGGGCTATGAATAAGCCCCAAAGACTTTTGTAGGTTAACAGTCTCATTCGATATGCCAGGATATGACAAAATATTCAATCGTAGTCAGTTTACTGCAAACGTACTCGTCAAAGTCCATTTCATACCAGCATCAGGAAGTGCATAGGTCGGGATATTACTTAATTATCAGTTACCAAAAGTGGTGTTATTAAGTCGATCGGGCATTCTGTTCAGTATGGTGTGAATCCTTATTCTCCAGACAGTAAAACTAAATCACAACCTAAGTGGAAAATGCCAAGAACAGATGGCGCCAGTCTATTGTGACTCTCCTATAAATCCTGTAGACTGAAATTAAAAATGTCTTATGGTTAATTAAATTTCATGCATTCCAATCGCTATGGTTTTGAATGTCTTCAATAGGAACCACCAATCACGACATGAATAGCAATAAAGAAACAAACCGAAAATCTTCCAAAGAACTCATAAAATAAACATTATAATAAACGCAAAAGAAAGTAGTTAATGTCGCGCCATTTGGAAAGAAGAAAAACTGAAAGAAGAAGCCCAACTGATTTACACGAAAGGTGTCAGCAGTTAAAGTTGGCGCAGTCGACTTTCAGACAAACTTGAATTCTAAAGTCGTAAATGTGCTTATGAAAGTGTCACTGCCACAACAAACCACATGAAATGATGCTAAGGTACAAAAAAAAGGAAGAAAAACTAAAGTAGTAAGTACCTAATAAAATAAAGAGAGACAGACAGACAGACGGACGGAGAGAAAATCAAAATTGCACGGCATCTACCCAAAACGTGCTCGGGGACAGCCGTGAAAAGTCGTCTTCAAATCTGTGCCGATTTTCACGTTTACAAGTATTTTCTTCCGTATTTGCGGCGGCGCTGCCAAATGATATTTCTTCATTTTGTGTGTGTTGGATTTTTTGTTGTTGTCATACTTATTTTTGTTGTTTTTAGTCTCGTTCTTGAAACGTTGTTGCTGCTGCTGCTGTTGCTACCAGGCGGAAGCGTAGCCATCTTGGCAATATTTTTGTGTGCAAATGTCGGCTTGCGTGTTGCACATTTTTTTGTTTAGTTTTTTTTTTCGCTTTCGCCGCTGACGTTTTTTTGTTGCTGTGTTGTTGTATTGTTGTATTGGTGGATGTTGGATGGTGGTAGCTTAAAAACATTTTATTGCCGCCGTTTGGCAATAATACGAGTAATTGCGGAAATTGTCTACAATTTGTTGATGATTGCAAATTACTGGCACTGGCAATCGGCATTGTGTGCCTGCCCGGCCATGTCTGTAATCTTCCACAAAATATACAATAGCAAATGCTGCGGCGGCGCTAAGTTGTTCTATTAAATGGATTATTAATTTACTCACAGTTGGTAACTTTTCAATTACGTCGACATGGCGTTTAAGTAGGAAGTATTTCCCAGTAATTGAGCGCATGTGAAGATTTTCATTTGTGTCTTTATGGTGTGGACCATTAATTGTCACTTGTGTGCGCATTAAATTTGTATGTGTTTTGCAGAATTTACTTAGCTCATGTTGAATTTCTATGAATTCCCCGGCATAATCGGATGCATAAGTTACATTCGAAATAGTAAATACATTTCCCTTGAGTGGTTACAACTGCAATGTTAATCTGTGATTTCCGTTGTCATCTGACAATAATTTGCATTTGCATACGGCATCATTGAATGCTAAATCAAACCGAGTGCGTACCATCAGCGTCTCTCTACGCTGTGTTCTGTTCTTCTGATAAGACGAGGAAGAAGTCATTAATTTGCCTGGGCCCATGCGAAGAGGGCACACACAAGTGCATAAAGAGCGAGAATTTGTGTGTGCTTTTAATTAAAGAAAATTAACATCAACATCATCATTATTATTAACGGCAACAAGAACATTAAAAAAAAATTACAATAAAAACAACAACAACCACGCAGATGACTGCAACCAAATGACTTAATTCAAATTTAAAAAGACAAGTGAGTAAGATTCAGTCGGTCAAAGACGACTTATATTCACCATACACTTACTGGGCCATATTGGATCCGCCATCTTGGATTTTGCAATTTCGACATCAAATTGGAAATCAGCTACCCCAAAAACCTCTAGATAACAAGTTTGGAACTATTTAAGCGGAATATAAGTAAAAACACGATTTTTCACTTATATTTGAAGTAGGCGTGGCACCTTCTAGGGCCTAAAAAAGGAAAAATCCAAAATTTCTATCGTGTTTGCAAGGCAAGAGGACGGCCAGACAGACAGGCAAATAAGGCTAAATCAACTCAGAAGTTTTCTCTACCGGACACGCCTCCTTCTTCATGTTACAAACATCCGACCAAAGTGAATATACCCATACCTCATGAGGTGTAGGGTATAATAAAAATAATGAAAATAAAAATGCAAAGAAATGCAACTGCAATAATAGTAAATGCATCCGCAACATGCGAATGCAAAGCACACAGAGCAAGTGCAGCATGCAGCATCATGCATCATGCAGCAGCCCCCAAAGAAGAAGTACACGCAGAAGAAGCGCAAGCCTGAAATCGGCTAGGGGACTGACTGACTGACTGCCTGACTTGGCATAAATACCAGTTTATCGCTTTACGCCGAAACGCAGCAGCATTTCAGGCGCACCATCCACTTCACTTGACGTTTGCCTACAATGTTGTATTTTGTTGCCATTTACGGCAAAAGAATTAAAATGATACAAAGGAGAAAAAGGAGACAAGGAAAAAAACACATACAAACACACACAAAAAAAAAATCAAAAACTCAAAGCGAATGTCATTGTGACATTTCATACGTCATGCCGCATTTGACGTATGCCAAAAGCATTTAAGCAATGCCCCAACCCTTCCCCCTTCCCCCCTCTCCCCACTCTTCGCAGCAATCTCATGGTCCGTGGCATGGTCTCCGTTGACCAAGTACCGTTTATCGTCGGTTAGTGCGTTTGCTTTTGAGATTTTCTGCGCTTATTTATGCGCATTTCAACGCAAATAAATGCAACAAACGAACACGTCACATTCCATCGGCACACGGTGCTGTTATACTAGCAACATTTGAACTTGCGAACTTGGTTGCCAACGTTTTCTTTTTTGTTTTTTTCCATTCGTTTCGTTTTCCCTTTGATTGTCGTTGAGTGGGTTTGTTTCGTTTTGTGGCCTGCTCGAAGTTCGAAAGTCCATCATCGTCAGTGGCATCATCACCATTATTGTACTCATCGTCGTTGTCGTCGTCGTCGTCGTCGTTATGGTCAACTTTAGTTTCGTCGAAGGCGGCTACGCTGGCCACGTTATAGCATTCATCACAGTCACATATGCAACGAGCGTCAAAAGGTTTTATTTTTGGTTGGTGTGTTTACTCTAGCAGAATCCTCGCGGTACACTGCAAAATGAAATTAAAAACTCTTCACAAAGATTATCTGAGATATTCAGACCTCGGTCGTATAATGGCTATTTGTTGTTTTAAGAAATAAAAAGGAACGAGTGAGGAAGCTTCAGTCGGTCAAAGACGACTTGTATATGTATTTGCCTTAGTTACATCCGTAAACCTTCATCAAAGTCTCGTAAAAATCCAGAATTTTCTAAAAGATTCTTAATTTTTTTCCATAGACTCAGATACGGAGAGGTTAACGTTTTTACTTTTATTAAATCTACTAGCTTTTACCCATGTATTATTTAAGAAACTGAAATAAAAATAGATTTTCCCAGTCATCCCTCTGCCCATTCACTACTCAACGCCAAATCCAAAGTATCACCGATATCTCTCGAATGGGGCCCGAGTTAAAGATATATAAAAATTTGTGGTGGATCACATATTTTCACAATTACTCCTCTTTACATTCACCACCCAGCGCCAAATCCATAATGTCTGCAAAATCCCTTGAATAGGACCCGAGTTATAGAGCTTTAAAAATTTTAGGGCGTGGGAGTGGGCGGGTCTTTAATTTTAATAGTCGATCCCTTGCCCATTCAACCTCCGAAATTTCAGCGAAATTCCTTGAATCGGACCCAAGTTAGAGAACTTTAGAAATTTAAGGGTGTGGCAGTGGGCGTGCCGTAAATTTTCAGAATCATCATGTTACCTATTCATTACCCAAAACCACATATACAATTTCAGCGAAATCGTTTGCACACTGCATGAATTATAGCTTTTAGAATAATATTTGCCACGCCCACCTCGAACGACCAATCCCTATGTCTGGGCCAATGAAATTACCTACATTTTGATATGTGCTTCAATAAAGTCGGTCAAGAGTTTTTGAGTTATAAGGGAACAAACATACATACATGCATACACACCCACAAACTCACAGAGAATTTTATACAAGTAAAGATATGTATGTTCTCTGCAAATACGGGTATTGCCCATTTTGAAAAATGTATGGTTTAATTTTTCCACCAGTATCCCCACAAGCTCTTGACAACACACCAGTAAACACACACAAAAATGCACCTAATATTTTTTTTGACAGCGTGTACTCCAATTTGCTCTACTGCGACTGAGCCTTCTGTAATCCGTTAACATTCAAAAAAAAAAAAAAACAATACAAAAAAACTAAAAAAAATGCATTTGCCATTTAACGCGTGCTGGCGGTATTTTGTGACTTGATGCCAAAGCAGAACATCACATGCGATGGTGCATTGCAGCACACCCAAGCACACATGAGCACACCCGACATACTCGAAACAACTGACCAATTTTTGCCACAAAGCAAGAAAGCCGCTGAAGCTGTATGTGGACTTTTTCGATATGAAATTGCATTTCTTTATGCAGCTCGGTGCATTTTAATCGCATCTCCTTGTTTCTCGTGTGTTTGCTGGTAGCTGGTATATTTTTTGTTTCGATTTATTTGTATTTTACGCCCTTTATTTATGACGCTGCAAAAGGGCCTTTGTGTGCGTGCAAAGTTAATTTGCTTTAAAGCGCTCATAAATGAACGAGTGACATGGTCACTCTGGTGAAATCAATTATTTTACACATACCGGGTCGACTGGTGCGCCGCCGAGCGAAGGTGTATTGTACTGCGGGCCAATTGAACGCTGCATTTTGTATGCATTTTGTATGCTGATGACATTATTAATTTTACGAACAACAAAAGTGTCAAAGGATAATTTTTGTTTCGATAAAGGAAAGTAATTTTCGTTGATTGAGGTTGGAACTTTTGCATGGAGCGAGTCGGTGCACTTGGTATGCGTAGTATTTTATTGGGTTTCAGGAACTCTCATTCGTGAAGACATCCTCGTCTCTACTTTAATCCTGAATGTCCTCATTAATTTTCGAAATTATATTACAAAAAAAAAGCATAATTTAATTTTACATTAATATTAATGTAAATACGCAACTTTTTTTCGCTGCTCGGACGCCACAACAACCAAGCTTACACAACAATTATACGCATTTCACACTCATTACCACGATGCGTACCACCAATTAAAAGGTGGTTGCATTCTTCTCTACCTTCAATTCACTCAGCCCGGCGTGCAGCGCAGCTGTCTGAGCGATTTCATATCTTTTGTTTACATACCATAAAATGATAATAACCATTGTCATGAGTTGGCAGCAGACAAAAGTGATGGCGAAGGTGACGGTTGCGGCACGGCGTTGGTACTGCGGTGGTCATTCCGACCACTGAAGGCCAAACATACAGCGCACGGACAATGCCAATCCAAAAGTTGAATGCAAATTCATTTCGTCAGTTGATGTGCGGATAAATGCAATTCTGAAATGAAATTGTTGTTATTGTTTGTTTGTTTGTTTGCTGACGGTGTTGTTTTTGTTGTCGTTGTTGTTCATTTGAATGCAAGGAGTTTATATACATTTTTATGGTCATGCTGCTTTTTTTCTTCCCTCTGTGTATGGAGTCAAAAGTCATCATTGTGATTACCTGAATTGACTGAAATGTCTGATGTGCATCAACTCCTTTCTATAGAGCTACTGTCGTATGATAAGTTATTCATATTGAAAACTTTTTTTGCACTTTACATTGTGGATTATTTTTAAAATATATTTTACTTATTTTCTGGCTTAAATCTACGACCGTAAATATGTTTAAATAGAGGGAGCGACTTCGTAGGCAACGAACTTGCGGAGGAACTCGCAAGATAAGGTTCAGAAATGGATCTTCTTTCCTCTGTCTTGTCTGTCAAAAGACCCATAGGTTCCATAAAATTCGACATAAATCAAATTATCTATGGTTTAACCTTTCAACCTGTGTTTTTCTCCAGATCGCGCTGGTCTTCCTTCAATGCTAAAAGAATTGTCCAGCGCTGGCAAACCAACTTTTTAGAGCATTCAATTGCTACTTTTTGAATAACCTCGATGATCTTGCAAAGAAAGGTCCAATATCCATTTACTAAAAGCAATCAGAGTTGCCAGTGGCCGGGTATATTTACTACTTACTGGCCCATACAGTCGATTATGTTATGATGTTGTTATATAGCAGACATCTCCCGATATAATTGTTTGAACTTGATAGAAATATTTTGAGATTGCCATCTTGTTCAAAGTTACAAAATCTGTAAGAAATGATCTCGTTCGGAGTCTATGTTTCGACTCCCAATTTGTGGCACACCGGAAACCACTGTGACACTGTTCTATACCTAAAAAACTGTAATGGAAGACTTTAAAATAATTCCAGGTTGGTCACGTGTTTTCAAATGCTGACTTTATGTTTTTGGTGAACCGTCTCACTAAATGTTGAGTTCCAGCTCTCAAGTAAAAACTCCAGACAAATTTGATTGTTTCTTAGATTCTTTGTTCGCCTCACTTAAAATGTCCTTAGAATTAAATTGAGTAAATTCTTTCTTCCCTTATGTTCGCAATTCATAATTAAAACCAAATCAACCAAACCTTCTCCAACACCACGGCCAGTAATTGATGATGACCCAAGCTTCGTGCAAGGCAATTGCTCGTATTACCCAATCACCAGTAAGCACTTCCCCTCTCGATCCGTTCAGTATAATTAACTGCATTTATTGATTTGCCAGCCGCAAAATTAGTTTCAATTTGCGGCGAACAAAATCCGAAATTAATATCGCGCAACAATTTCAGTTCACAACAAAGCAGTGCGGCAGCGTGTGGATATGGCATGTGGCCAAGAAAACCCAAAAACCAATACAACAAAATACGTGCGACCATCACCGCAGAATGAGGTTGATTTTCAAAATATAATTAAAAGTAATTTTTCTGCTTTTCGGACTGTTCATAACAAATGCGCCACCACCGCTGCTGTCACACTTAAACTGCAACAAAATGAAATTTGAAGAAGAAAAAACCGGCAACTTGTTAAACACACTTTGCAACATATGAGCCGCACAAATGAGTGCCACAAATGTTTCAAATCGAAGAAAGAAACCGGAAAGAAATAAAAGCAACACCAACAAAGACCGAACGACCGACCCACACGACCACACAGCAAAGTTCTCACCGCAGCAACACAAAAGCCACAATTTAAATCAATTTGCAAAAATCCGCCGAAACCGGGCAAGTAAGAAAGCAGTAATTTACTTATTGAGCTTGTGTGTGTGTACGGATGGGCACGGTGTAGAATGGCAATGTGTGCGGAGGATTTTCGAGGCACCACACTCAAAATAAATTATTAGTTTACCGAAATTTCGTTTCATCATTTGCAGTTATTTCCTTTCAATTTGCAATTTGTGGCCGACAGGTAAGCAGAGAGTCAGACACACACACCAAATGATTTTCAGGAATTACGCTCAGTTAATCATTTTTTGTGCAAGTATTTTCTTTTCTTTTTACTTAAAATATTACCTTAATTCGCTGAAAGAACACACATGTTCCCTACCTACTGTGCTCCTGCTGGAATTAAAGATCAGGTTTCACGAAATCATCAACATCGTCACAAGTGCCCAGTGTGTCCATGCTCGGGTTATTTGTGTGGGATAAAATGAGCATAAAGGATTACATACGTGTTTCGAGAACGAGGAATGCGAAAAAGTTTAGGATTTAAAGTCCATGTGGCAGGGCTTCTGTCGTTTGAGTCGAGACCGGTTTCCAAATTGAGCGTGTAACTACTTTAACCGCAGACAAATTAACACAGATTACTGCCGTAAATGGGTAGAGTAAATTGTATATTAAATTAATTTTTCATGGCAGAGTTCAAATGGTTTGGCATTTACTTTTGTGGTTTGATGAATCAGAAGCGAAATAGAATACCAGACAACATGACCAGTAATCTGGCTTTGAGTTAAAGTTCCTTTCACTTTACGGAATGCAAATGCTCTAGAGAACATCATTGTGCTGATGGGAGAAACGTTGCAAGCTGACTGGGAATCAAAATTTATTCTGGAACGGTATTGGAACGATCTTCTCGGATTACGAAGTGGAAATTCAAAACACAACAGCCCATACTTGGTCTTAGGCCGAACATCTTGATTCAATTATCATGGGCCAGTGATAATGTATATGATAACTGCGGAATCCCGTACGGGGAGACTCCAAAATTAAAGAAGCTATATCATGACAAGTTACTCTCGAAAGTTAGTATATTGGCAGTACAGCGACTGGCTACGCACAGAATATTTTCTGAATGCTTCAGGTGGGTGTCGAACCCGATATATTTTAATTATGAGGCAGAAGTGTGCGTCAAGGCTGACAATACTTTAATAACTGATCGACAATGAGAATATGGTCTACAGGTTCATTGGCAAAGTTTATGTATGGACACTAGACGTACCCTTAAATAACGACTTTGGAATTTCACGAATGCCACCTACTTGCATAGTGATCGGATATACGTGGTAACCTTGATCTTTGAGGTACATATTTTTGACGAGTTAAATAAATTTTCCCAAACTGTAATTTTGTCGAATTAAGGTCATGGAGCTCCAGCGAATAACATTTACTTCTCATACCATTCGTGGAGCTGCTATTACGGCATGCCATCTTTGGTCGAGATGGTTCTGAGCATGTCCAATGGACACTCTTTCTTGATTAAACCTGGAATATAACCTGGAAACCCTTTTTCGTCAATTAAGAACCTTACCAACTGTGAGCACCGATCCGCGTGTGAAAAATCTTGATGGAAAATACCAAATTTCGTTTTATGAGCTTTCTTCAGTACACGATCGCAGTTATACTTCACTTTTAATAGTTCTTAACTAGTGAAACGTTTCGATTTGATTCATCTGCATTTTTCCACTGAAAATCCGTGGATTCGACGTCTCTTCAAGTGTTACGAAACCTATTATTTTAAATTAAATTAACCATAAAGTGTACAAAAGTACCAACAAATTGCATGGTACTTTGCGAAGACATTAGTGATGCTCATAATGGGTTTCCTTTTAAGCCAACAAAAAATGCTCCAACTGAATCCGCTCAATACTCATACACACTAGCATAAAGCTGCGTTCGGTGTGCAATATAAAGTAAAGAGCCAACCAACTGCCGCCCACATTGCTAACAAGTTTTTTTTTTTTGTTGTTTTGGTACAATTTCTTTAATTTTTCCGGTCTTCACGCTTCGTGCGCATAAAAACGCAGCGTGTCATGTTTTATTTTCAAGAACTCCAAGGCTCCAACAACAACAACGACTGTGCAGACAACGATGAACCGTTATAAATAAATGCACGTATTTAGTTGTTGCCTTGTTCAGGCACACAATAATGGCGTTAAAGATGGCAATGATCAGGATAATGATCATCAAACGAACAGACGGACGGACAGACAAACTCATGCCTGCCACAATCGATGCAAGTTTTATGGCCAAATCGGCTCACGAATTATGACATCCGCCAAAAAGAAGCTCTCACCCCCCCCCCCATCAAAATTAAAGGGGGGCTGAGGGGTTCGCCTTTGAAACAAAAACAGTTTTCGCTAGAACATAAACAAGATTTGCAACAAGCGTCTTCATGCGAGTGCGCTTGTTTACGATTCAAGCAACGAAAAATCTGTCGAAGCGATCGGCCAAACACTAACAAAAACAACAAACGGCATCTCCCTAGTTTTTCTGGAAGATGGTGTTAAATACATTGCAAATTCTCTCAAGCTAATGAAAATCCAGCGCAAAAAAAAAACACAAAACCGAAGCCCATTCAAATTATAAAATACGAAATCCAAAAGAAGATGAACGAAATGCAGAAGAGTTGGGCATGGGAGGGGGGGGGGAAGAAAAAAAAATCCACTCGTCACGAATTAATATTTTGAGATTTGCGATCTGCGCGCGTCTCGGATCTTTGGGCGCTCAAATTGCACATCTTTTGAGGGAGTGCGCAAACGCCCCATAGCCATTTTTACTGACGTTTCGTTTAAGATTTCGGTGGAGTAAAATAAGAAAAGAAAAAAGGGAAGAAAACGAAACAAAAATTAAAAAAAAAGAAAATCAAGTCAAGTTCACGTTCTTCATTCTAGTTTGTAGTTTCCGTGCTCTGCAGCAGGCACAATTTTTATTTGATTTTATTATTTTCTCTGTTTAGCCAGGTGCCGCCGTGCATTACTAACAAGATGAGCAAATGCTGCACAGAAATTTACGACCACCCAAAACGTCAAGAAAGGGCCTGGGCGCTCGCTTTTCCATCGCTTAGCAGACTTTGGACATGATCGGTTCGCATGCTAAGTAATTAGCCTCTAATCATAATAAAGTAAATAATTTGACCTGCAAAGTGGCAAGCGCTGATCTTAGGGCAGTTAAGTGAAAACTAAGTTCACATTATTTTCCCTTGAAATGAAAAACTCTTCGGGAACTTTTCGATTTCCCAAATTGAATTCTCGTTTTGGCCACGAAACAAGTTTAAAAAGTACCACCCCCTTAAGTTCGTCCCTCCCAACGCTGCACCTTTCTTCAACTGCCGCTCAGAAACGATTGTGCTAAGTGTGCTTGCCTTAGTTCACCTTTTTTTGTATGCTCTCTTCCGCATTTGCAGCGTGGCAAAATCTGTCAGAATTCCAACACTAGCGCTAAAGACTCACGTTAGTTTTTCCACCGTAGGGCAAATGTTTCTAACGTAAATCTGATTGAAAGCAGCTGTGGTTTCTGTTTCTTTTTTATAAATTTCCCAATTTGGCATTGGTTGAGTTTTTCTTTTCTTCTGTTTTTTTTTTTTTGGTCTAAAATAAGTGGAAACTTTGTTGTTAATGGTGGTATAAAATTTTATTGAATTTTTGATTATAGTAATATTGTGGAATTTGATTTGATGGCGGCGGGCTGGGAAAAATCGTCGAATTCCTTTGGAAAAAAAACACAATTTTGTAGTGAAAGATGAAATAACAATTTAAGCGTTAAAGGGTTTACTTTTGAAGCCTTTTACTTTGGCCGATATGAGGTGGCCATCTAAAAGAGAACAGGCAGAAAAAGTAGAAAAATGCAGCTCTTTCGGTAAGAGTTCTACACTGAGAAAATAAAACCTATTGAGACAACAGTTTATTCCAAATTGCATTTTAGTGGTAATATCTATTTTCAGCTGTTGCAACGTATACATTCAGTTGAGCCTAAATCAATACATACATACATTTAATTACCTCAACACTCCCAACTGTATGAAAATACGTGACTAAACGCCACTTTCAAATGGAATGAAGCTACTTGCAAAGCTACTATTGGAAGCATCTGATAAACAAAGTAGTTTTTACATTGCATGAATGCATGTCAATTTCAATTTGTCGTGGATAAAATTCTTTTTAATTTGAACATAGACATATCGAAATCAACTCTGTAAAATTCGATGATTCTCCGATTATTCTTTAGAACCACTGAAAAATATTACATATTTGGCTTAAAATAAAATTGTTTCACCATGCGACTTCCCTCTAGTGCGAATCGCACCGCGACAAATATGACTGCAATAAACTCAAATGATTTTATCGGGTAGAAAAATTTAAGCCAAATGGATCCTGGGCCATATTATCTTCTCCATCGTTAAGCTTCTTATGGTCAGGAGAGACCTTGTCCATGCTATAAACTGTAGCGTTGATTAAGTCCGCAGAAAAAGTAGATTGTTTAACCCATTTTCTACCGCTCCTAAACGGCTTGGAATTTGTTGATAAAATTCATAGGGGAAGCTTCTGGTAACATCAATATTGCAAATTAAGTGTTAACAAATTTTTTTAATTTTTTAGCTCGATTTCTCATTTACTGGTATAACTTCTTTTCTGGGGGTTATACACACATTTGTATGCAAAACGTTGATTAGGCAAAAAACAACTACTTTGCAAAAGAAATTTTTATTTAAAATTACTTTTCTGAATTTTGAGAATTTTTTAAAAGATTTTTTATAATCAAATTTTATTGACAAATATTTTTTTCGTATTATTTAAAATGTCCTTATTTTTGATGTAGAATTGTAGTTTAATTTTTGTTACTACAAATAATTACATTTCAGAAATTTTAATTTTTCGAATTTTTTCAAGATGGACACGTCAAGGGTGTGTTTTTTGAAACACACCTGACCACAGGTTAAAGGCACCCATATCGTACTGATAGAACCAAATCATCATTAACAGAAAACAGATCTGAAATCGATCCATTAGTTGCGTCGCTGGAATTTTTTGAATTTACGTCGACCGCTTTTGCCAAAAATTTGTTAATATACATAATTGCCTGAAATTGCGGTAGCCAGCAGAGATTATAAACAGAGAAGGATTCAAGTCTCCTTGTCATATCACATCTCTGAGTTTTGCTTTCATTAGAATGAAACTAGAATGAAGTGATTGGATAATGATAAAATTATGAGTTGCCCTGATCGTCAATCGGAGGAGGTAATATGACGGGTGGCGGGGGTCAATCACATCTTTGATGTGCCGCAAGCAGTCAAGTGTTTCGGCTTTCAGAAACAGTGCACAAAATATGTAACTACTTCACTCCCGTTGATCTCTGATCCATCAATACCACAGATAACCATTCCCAAATGGAATAGCGTGGAATGTGTAACGTTATTCTACCGTAGTAATGCTTTGCATGGAAGGGGATGATCGCCTGAGTATTGGTTTATCTTAAAATAAACGGTATCGCTATGAAACATTAAAAAGTTTGTCTTCTTTCTGGCGAGGTGGTTAAGTGTATAAATACTGGACACGTCTCAATCGTGTATAAAACAAGTCTCCAGAGGGGCTACTAAAACTCTGATTCCATGGATTGAGCCGTCTTGTGATTATCGTTTACAAATTCATTTCCACCTTCCGCTTGTTTTTCAATTTCGATTAAAACCAAATCCCTGACTTGCTTCACCTCCTAACCGACGTTAAATGCCCATTTTAATCCAATTAATGAGTGTGTACGCATTTTTCTGCCTTCTAATGGCCAACTTCTAAGCACTGGCTCAATCCGACCGGAGATTAATGAAATCACAAAACCAACTATATTGGCCTCATATCCATTTAAGCAGCGCCGCACACAACAATTACCATAATTTACCATTTCTAATTGGCCAGCATTTAAACGTCATAAAGTAATTTCGCTGCACGCTGCCACTATAATAAAACCGAAAACCGGAAGCATAACATGATTGCGCCACAATTTTAAAAACATGTCCGCTGTCATATCATATCGCCAGCGCCATCTTTAAAATCATGTTCAACGTCACACGAATTAATCGGATAAAAATAAATAGTTTTTTTTGGTTCGTATCCTTTCTTTCGTTCGTTGGGGTTTCTCGTTGTTGTAGTTGTTGTTGTTGTTGTTGTTGTTGATTTTAGCAACATGTGAGGCCAGCCAGTGAACCAGCTAGCATGGATGAGCGATGGGGATTGAGTAAAGAGCGATACGCGAGATTCGAGATTCGAGACGCGGTCGGAATCAATTACCCTGCCTGGGTAAACTCCAATGGCTGGACACAAACGAGTATACAAAAAACAAAAAAATGAAAAGAAAAAAATTACAGACTAGCGCATAGCCACAGAAAAAAAGAAAAAAGTGGCAAACACCAGCATTGAGCGGGAATTAATTGGAAACCAATTAAGCCATTCTGGTGGTCAACAGCTTTTACGAGTATGTGCAAGTATGCAAGTGTCCATTCTCATACGTGTTTGTTTGTCTGTTTGTTTGAAACTAAGACTTTTGCGGACTACCACAATGAGTTCAGCCCATACACACATACACACACACATACACATGCGGCCAAAACAATAAACCCCAACTTACTTGGCCAAGTGCTCTGAACACACACAGAGCAAAAGTTGCCTTTATTTGGTTTATTGGCCAAGTTTGTCTTTCACTGAAGTGGTCGTCGTCGTCGTCGTCGTCGGTCGTGTGGTGTGAAAAGTTTCCAGAACGAGGATATGACAAAGAAGCAGCAGCAGGAAAGAAGGTGAAGGCGCAGAAGAAGCAGAGAATTCACCATAAAGTATGCGGCAGCTAATTCACTTTCACCGCACGTACCAACTCCGTGTCGGGGTGTCGGTGTCAGTGTCTGTCTGATTCGGTGGATGTGTGAAGCACATGAAATGTGCTTGGCTTGTCTACTGTGAAAATCAAATTCCGTACTATTTCATCTTCTTGGGCAACAGTAGCTGGCAGAGTAGTTGCTAGTCGGTAGTTACTTTTGCCGTGAGATGATGGTCCCAAAATGCAGTTGCTCCCATATTATAGTTGCTGTTGCTCTGTGGTGTTGCTTGTCCAAAGTAGTTTGCTGCTGCTGCTTCTTCAACGTCATCAACATCATCGACAATTTGAGGAATGTATTTTTTGTTGTGGTTTTTTTTCGGTATTGCCCTGGCATGTGCGTAATAAACACTCCATCCACTCTATCGACACTTGATGTTTGCTGCTGTTGTGTTGGCTGATGTTGTCGGCTGAGTGTTGCGGCAACTATTTCTGTTGTAGTGGCTGTTGCGCTCTGCCATAGCGGAAGCAACGTTTAATTGACTTAACGTGTAACGCGCGCGTTCGGTACGTGGTTGTTGCTGCCGTGATGGCAGAATGTCGATGTTGTTAATGCAACTATTTTATTGCAATTTACTATTATGTTTTGACTTTTAGTATTTGGAGCAATGTAATTGCTGTAAAGTTGATTGGCGTAGTATTTCTTTTTAGCTGTGTGGTAAAAGACAGTTGGTTGGCTTAATATTTTCTTTTGAATTCACAGTGGACCGGTCGAATTTTGTATTGGAAAAAAAAAAACCACCAAAAAATACATGCTAGAATCCACAGGGAATAAATGCAACTTTCTAAAAATAATAAGTTACACTGTCCGACACAACTTCAGTCCCAAGAAAGATTCCTCAATATTCTGGCTGTGCCGCTCAGAATAAACAATTGCTCGCTATCAGTTGTTCTAGATCAAATCGCTTAGGTTTTTATAATTCCAAAATTTGTGTGATTTTATTTTATTACTCATACGCACTGTATGGCGTATGAGTTTGTGTGTTAACATTTATGTTAAGCGTTTTCGCATTTAATTGAAAGCTGAAGGAGTTGTCGGTCACCATTTACGCTTTCCAGCATAAGCCGTGAAATTTGGTTCCTACACAGTCTTCAGCGATCAATCAAACCTTAAAAGCAAGTGAGGAATTTTTCAAGGAATCTTAAACTCGAGTGCATACTCACACACACAAAAATTCTCTAAGTCTTATCACCCAATTACTTGAAAAATTCCTTGGCTCCATAACGCTTATCCGCGCAACCAGTTTTGCAACGCGCAAGCGCACTCAACTAAACACAAAACCTTCACTTTTCCGCAAAGAAAAGATCATTTACAAATTCAGACATGCATGAACTTAAAAAGGATGACGCACGGACAGACCGACAGACAGGCAGTCGCATTGATATGCGCACACGCAACAATGCCTACGATGGCAATCTACGATTTTTACATTAAGTAAGGCAGCCTCCACATAACCTCTCCACCCTGCTGCTGCCTTCAGTCAGTAAAAAAACAACAAGAAATTTTAAATAAAAAAAAATTTAAAAAAAAATAACCACTGTCAACAAGGCGAGGTCAAGCTGATGATGAACACAAGAAAGAAATAAACAAAAAACAAACTGCACATTTCAACAGAAATTACGCGTTGTAAACTTAAGCGGGAAAATCAATTAGCGCAACGCCTCGATCAGGAGGCCGCAGGCCACGTTGTCTGCGATCGTGTTGAGGAGTTGGAGACCATAAAACAAAAACAAAACAAAAATTAAAACAAAAAAAAAAAGAAGGAACTAAAAAAAAATGCCACTCGTTACGCTACAATTGGCACTTGGGTGAGGAGGAGTCTGCAGCATAAAATAACCCAAGCAAGTTGGTGGCGGCAGCTCTTACTGCCTCTGCGGCTTCATTGTTGTAAATTATAATTACGTGTTTGTTGTTGTAGTTGTTGTGGTTCAACATGCCGTCAAACTGGCCACAAAGATAAGGTTACTTGCATACTTGCAAGCTTACTTACTCTACCCTGGCAACTTGCGGCTGCTTTAAATTCTCATCTGTGCTTGGGAATCAATCAGCTGCCATTAGCAAAATCATCGACACCTGTTGGCCATAAATTAGTGCCTTAATTGGCCGAAAGGTATAAAAGTTGTCCTGTTTTTTTGTTGTTTGTGTTTTGTTTGTGTATTTGCTTGAATGCTGTGACTTTTATGCCTTGGCCCCTCGAAGGAAGTGGAGTGATAAAGCATTATGTGGCGTCAATTTAATCATTAAATTTGTAATTATTTTAATAATTTCGTGGATGAGCTTTTACAAATTACATGCACATCTTCTGTTGAAAAGAGGGGGGGAGGGAGGGTGGAAATGAATTTTCTATTATATTGGATTAAATGTAATTTATCTCATTGAGGAGGGAGACGGTCTAATACAAACAGTCGCTAGTAGACCGACAGACATTACCATTGTCTAGCAACTCAATTTTACACATGGGTGCCATAATCACATCATAAATTGCTGAAATTATTAAAATTTATTGTTTCATTTAAATTTTCGAGTGTTGCATGTTGCGGTTGCGGTTGCCATGTTTTGTAACGCTTGCGGTTGCAGTAACACTTGAATTCTGTCTTCTGTCTAACGCCTTCTGTGAGACAGTGGTGTATGTATGGATAGTGGGCCATGTTAAGGGTTGCACTGTTAATCTCATCTCTTGGATTCAAATTAAAATTAATATAAAAATTTAATTATATGAAATGGTAGGATGCGTTTTGAGTCTCAACAAATACCTCAAGGAGTTAATAAAATTGTCCACTCTTGTGGAATACTTGCACTCAACACCTTCACTACAGCGAAGTTGAATGAACTTTTTCCCTTGGAGTTGCGAAAAAATCCTTTTGTTTTTTTTTGTTGTTTAATTTTTATTTTATTTATTTTTTGAAACAAAATAATTTTACTTTCACCCACGAAAGCATACGCGAAACACCAAACACCACTTGTCCTGATGATGGCATGGCATTCATGCTAAGAGGGCTCTTCTAATAACGTTGATGACACATGTTTGCTAGAGCGCCACGTGTGAGGAGATATCTTTTTTTTTGTCTCAGAACTTTTTTACGTTTTTGTGTTAGCAAGAGTTCAAACCAACACTTGAAAAATGCCAGAATGTAGGTATGCTAGAGAGCGGAGGGAGTAGCAGAGCTAAATACAAAAATACGACAACTACAGCAGAAATGATTGTTGTCAACTGCTGATTTAATTCAACAGCAAAACGAAAGACATTCCTCAAGCGTCCTTTTTTCGTCCTTTGACATTTATGCATGCATATATCACATCAGCCCCTCACAGCACATTCACATACACATATGCCATTTCTACAGAGAGCAATGCACTTCAACTGCAAATTCTTTCTATGACTTTCTCCCCTACAATACCAAACGAAAGAAAGAAATAAAGGAAAAATAGGAAAATTTTCAAGTGGGTTTGGTAGAAGAAAAAATGCAAAAAAAATGCGAAAAAAATGATCCCTCAATGCAGAAGGCGCTTTAAAATGACCCACACCTTTCGAATTGACAGCGCACAACAACTTGAGCTTGAGCTAAAGACGTACAATTGTGTGTAGTTCCCCTTTTTAAATAATTAAAAAAGAAAGAAAAAAGCACCACATACATATTGTAAATTATGCTGAGAGCTTAAATAATGAACTACAAGCTCCAGGAACAAGGGTGTATTGTCACGGGCAGGTGTGGGGCCAAAGCCCACCTACATTCCTACGAATTCAAAGGGCAATGACAATGCCTACTGCTTAAGACCTGAACTAGCAATGCCGTAATGCCGAAGTCTAAGGAAAATATCCCCTAGGCACTGTTATCCTTTTAACAAAACCCCAGATAATCTTAACAATTCAGTTCGAAGTTGCCAACTAACCCTTGTTTTTTTTTGCTGGCCGGTCATTCGCTTTTCTCTTGCTTCCAATTGCAATTTGTTCTTGCCTTTGTCCTTTCAAAATCCGCATTGCCCACACTTGAGGAGGGCAAATGTTTTCCAAGTCGACTAAAATCATAAAATCCATTACAATTCCCTGCATTGTTCAATTCAATTTTCAATTGCAATTGTAATTTGGGTTGATTTTCTTGCCACTGCACTTTCCTCCCACCGTTTTGGGTCCTTGAGTTGGCCCAGTCGCTTTCGGGGGGTAGTTGGCGGTTTGTTCACACGCCAATTTGTCGCTTGTTCAATTTGCACTTCGCCACCAAATTACAATCAGCCTGCCATACACTGACAGGAGCAATGGCATATGGAGTCGCTGCAAACGTTTGATTCGATTAAATCGAAAACGTTGACAACATTGCGCAAAACGTTAGCATGTGGCATTTACAACGGCGCAAATTAAAGGGAATTTCAAATAGAGGTGAACTGCAGAAACATTTTTCAAGTGAAAAGAAAAAAAATCCCATCTACACAGAAAGAAAGTATTATTATGTAACAATACTTGAAGGATTACGGAAGGGGAACGGAATAGAAGTGACCCAAAGTGGAACCAAATTTTAAAATGTAAACTTGAGATTATCAATACAGTATTGAAAAATTGATTTACAAAAAGAGTGTTGTTGACTTGGGCTCGTCCGGGATTTGAACCCGGGACCTCCCGCACCCTAAGCGGAAATCATACCCCTAGACCAACGAGCCGGTTGAAGACCGTTGATCCGAATACATCGGATAAAAATCAAGCCACGGATAAAGTACGGAATGGATTGGAAGTGGAACAGAACAAATGGACTGGAACAAAATGGAAATGAAACAACATTTTTAAATGGCATCATAAAGGTAAAATTAAAAATGATCAATAAAATACTAAAAAAATTTAAAAAAAACTTACTGAACTTGGGCTCGTCCGGGATTTGAACCCGGGACCTCCCGCACCCTAAGCGGAAATCATACCCCTAGACCAACGAGCCGGTTGAAGACCTTTTATCCGAGTACATCGGATAAAAATCAAGCCACGGATAAAGTACGGAATGGATTGGAAGTGGAACAGAACAAATGGAAATGAAACAATATTTTTAAATGGCATCATAATGAAGTAAAACTAAAAATGATCAAAAAAAATACTAAAAAATTAATGAAAAATTAATTTTAAAAAAACTTACTAAACATTAAAATAAATAAATAAGTTTAAAATAAAAAATGTATTTGACTTGGGCTCGTCCGGGATTTGAACCCGGGACCTCCCGCACCCTAAGCGGAAATCATACCCCTAGACCAACGAGCCGGTTGAAGATCATTCAACGAAATACATCAGATAAAAACCACGCCTAGCTCCAGTGAAGTTTCTTCATTGAAATGCTAAGACACCAAAAAGCTAAATAAATCTGCAAATGCGACGAATAAGAAAACATTAAACTCTGCATTTGGTTTTTCCCATTTAATAAAGCCATTCGTACTTTAAACTTCCCAACTTGGAATAACAGACTTCAAGCCACAAACACAAAGTTATAATCCAGTTGTTATAACCAAATCTGCAAATAATAAAATTACGAACTCTCTGCAAACCCTAATTTACTTATACGAAAAAATAATAATTCCCAGTGCACAGCGAATTGCACCACATTAAATGAACGCAATCCGAAAATTTCCTTGTCAGTGTGCTTCCACTTCAAGTAATTGGAAAACAATAACAACTGTCGGCCCCCCAAAAAAATAACAACAAAACGCCACCACCAAGTAAAGTACCGACAGTAACAATAACAACAACAACAACAACAACAACAGCAGCAGCAGCAGCAACAATGCGACGACAACTACCACGACGACATAAATGACAAAGTTTGGAGCACTTTGCTGACACCAGCAATTGCAATTGTTGCCATTTTCAGCGGCAGCGGTAGCGAATGAAAATTTGCACAAATTGCAACAAAACAGCAAACAGCGGAGGCACCAAAGCCCGCTACCAAAAGGGCAAACAATGTTAATGTCGAAAGCGAGCAACATACCCGCTCGACTGCCACTGTTGTTTGCCTTGTTGTTGTTGTTGTTGTTGTTGTGGGTGCAAATTCCATTCAGCACCACAGAGTATAGCGTACAAACAAAACCACTGCCACTGCTCCGGGAAATTCCAATGTGTGCGAGACAAATTTTATGCACAAAACAAAAATTACAATAATTTTTTGGTAAATTTGTTGATTTTATCGTTTGGCTAAAAAGTTGGCCTCAAACGATAACAACAACTATAACAATAACAACAACAACAACAACAACACTGTCGCCTGTCGTCGTTGTCGCTGCACCGCACTCTAACCAAACCAACACTTTGAGACTGCAAGTGGCTTAAAGCAACGCTGACCGTAATGAAGCTTAAAATACATACGGTTCTGCATTTTGGGGCCCACTTGTGTGTGTGCTAGCCTAGCGCACAGTGTTTCGAGTGAGCGGTCATAACTAAAACTGGGAATAGCACAAAATTTTAGGTAATGGATTAGGAATGAAATGGAAGTGGAACTGGAACAGGAACAGGAACAAGACCGCGATGGAAATGGAGAGGAACAAAATAAAAATGGAATATGGGCGATAAAAACTTAACAATTACCGAAAATTTAATTTTGTTCCGGTCCATTTTCATTTTGTTCCGTTCCATGCCCATTTCATTACATTCTAACTTTGGGCGGCCATTATGTATGTAAGGTAGGCTGGTTTTTGTCCGATGTTGTCCACTTTCAATACCATCCATTTAAAAGCCAAAAAGAAGAGGGATTCCAAAATATGGAGTCGATACTCAGTGGGGCATTTCGGCCAAATTTGGTACATAAGTGTGGTATATTGTAAAATTGTTGGTAAATTCACAAAAACAGCAGGCTTTTCGGTATATTTTGAATACCATAAGGTATAAAATTGATTTTTGGTCCAAAAAATTTACGAATTTTGGTTTAATTTTTCCTGTTTATGCTACAAGTAGTACATATTTTATACAATTTTGTCTAATGTATATACATTTTGTATCAAAAAGTGGTACATGTACCGTGCAAAATGCCCACTGAGTAGCTCAATAGCTACGGCATTTGAATATTGGTATGAGTGAGTGGGCGGTGCCACGCCCACTTGTCCAATCTAAAATCATCACAACGATACCCATTTATGCTTAAAAAGTCGAAAACAACCAGTTAATGTCATAAAACTATTTTGTCCAGCTAGCTTACACTGTGTAGCGCCGCGCTGCTCATGAATGTTTTATTGGGCGCCAAATTGATTTCGTTGCATGTTGTTAGCTGCGGTTCGATGGTCACTTATGGTGTTACTGCTGCTTGTTTGCCGTTGTTGTGGGCTAAGAAATTTATGAGCAAATTATAAAATTTTGCATAATAAGCTGCAATGCGCCGACAAGCAAACCAGTGGCAAGTGCTGCAGTGATTTTTGTCAAACATTGAACATTGGAATTTTGATTAGGAACAAAATGGTTTTAACACTAAATTAAAGCAAAGCCACATTTGCATATAAGCTTAAAATTAAAAAAAATAAATAAATTTAAAAAAAAATGTGTTTGACTTGGGCTCGTCCGGGATTTGAACCCGGGACCTCCCGCACCCTAAGCGGAAATCATACCCCTAGACCAACGAGCCGGTTGAAGCCAGCGCAGCCAAATGCAAACAAAACACTTTCTGGAATTCCAAACGTTGGAATATTATTTGAATGGAAGTTTATTCTCGATTTTAAAAAAGGATTAAATCACTGTTAAGCGTGGATGTTTTAAAATAAGGCCAAACGAAATTTATAAATTAAGTCTTGGTTTATATTATTCAATTCGCTTTCACCTACCTACTAAGGCATACAAACTGATAAAACTTTGATAAGATCAGTTCGGAAATAACCAGACAAAATTTTAAAATATATATCAGCTTCAAGTCAAATGTATACTCTGTCTTCGTTTACTCTGTCCTCTTGCCAACAAGTGTTTTTTTATTGCTTTTATATACAGTTTGATTTTCTTTTGTGTTCATTTTCTCGATTCTATTTATAAACTCCATGAACGAGTTCATTTCAAATTGACTGCTCTGTTTCTCGCGTATGCTGCTTAAGTGGTTTTGTTTGCATTTGGCTGCGCTGGCTTCAACCGGCTCGTTGGTCTAGGGGTATGATTTCCGCTTAGGGTGCGGGAGGTCCCGGGTTCAAATCCCGGACGAGCCCAAGTCAAAAACGTTTTTTTTTTTAATTTTATTATTTTTTTAATTTTTAGATAATTGCTAATGTGGCTTTGCTTTTATTTAGTTTTAAAATAAATTTGTTCCTAATCACAATTCCAATGTTGAATGTTTGACAAAAATCACTGCAGCACTTGCCACAGGTTTGCTTGTCGGCAGCTTAATATACAAATTTTATAATGTGTACATGTGCCACCATACTATTTAAAAAAACGCTTCTTAAATATGAATTTTTTACAAAAAAATGCATAAAAAGAATTAATTTGTTAAAAAAAAGTTTAAAAAAACAATCTTGATCAATAATGAACCGTTTCTTGTATTCGGTTAGAAATTGTGTCTGGAATGAAATGAGAATGGAACGAAACAAAATGGAAATGGACTGGAACAAAATGGAATTGGAATCAAATGTTTCGATACTCCATTTTTATTTTGTTCCTGCCCGGTGCCATTTTGTTTCTGTTACACTTCCAGTCATTTCATTCCCATTTCATCGGTCGGAATATACTAAAAAATCAAATGCAGTAACGTGCAAGTGAAAATTCAACACCACAACAGTACGCAATTGGAAGAGAGCGAACAGGAGCTCAACTTGCAGCCACACCTTCATCAGAAACTGAAGCTCACAGAACCAATCGACAAAATGAGAAGTTCAAATTAGGCGTCACGTAATTACAAATATAAAAGTCTTTGTCCCGATTGATTGAATGATTGGTTATAGACTGACTCATCGCCCAAACCAAAACAAATTATTTTTATCGCCAGATTTTTTCATACCTTTTTAGGACATTTTTCTTTTCCAAAAATATTACTTTGCACGGATACTCAGCAGAATACATTTTTATGCTCTTTCAAATAACGCACCCTTTTCAATAATAAACTTAAAGCCATCGAAAATATGAAAACCGAAATCTTTGGCTACGATTATTCAAGATGCGCTCTATTATCCGCGTTTTCGAAAAAAGAAAGGATATGCTTGAATTTCTTCCATTCATACCACCAGTTCATCATACCTTTTTATGATAAATGTGACGACCGAAACGGGAGCAGAAGCTGTAGGTCCTTTAAATTTGCATGTTGATGAGTCTGAATCTTTAATGTATTCATTTTGGTTATATTTGTAAATAAAATCAGTTGTTACCAAACCATGCATTTCTTTTTATACAAATTTGATCTATTGGAAAATACATTTCCTACTTGTATTCAATGAAAAGTCAAATTTTTAATTTTTATTCAACGAAAATATGTTTTTCTTTAAAGAAAAAGTCGTGTAACTCCATTGAGGCCTGTAAATGAACGATAAATGCTATCAAATGTCAATTTTTATTCATTTGTCCAGTTAAATCAATGTCTTGTGCACCTATTTCAATAGTTAAACTAATTTAAAATTATCTGTGGAATTTTGAATGGCTGTTTTAGCAAACCTTTCTGTATCTCGAAATAAGGAAAAGTGGAGTTACACCTTTCATATAAACCGAGCAAGTGGTAAAGTCTGCTGTGATTTTTGTCAAACATTGAACATTAGAATTGTTGTTAGGAACAAAATGGTTTTAACACAAAATAAGCAAAGCCACATTTGCAAACAAGCTTAAAATTAAAAAAAATAATAAAAAATTTAAAAAAAATGTATTTGACTTGGGCTCGTCCGGGATTTGAACCCGGGACCTCCCGCACCCTAAGCGGAAATCATACCCCTAGACCAACGAGCCGGTTGAAGCCAGCGCAGCCAAATGCAAACAAAACCACTTGAGCAGCATACGCGAGAGACAGAGCAGTCAATTTGAAATGAACTCAACTCGTTCATGGAGTTTATAAATAGAATCGCGAAAATGAACACAAAAGAAAATCAAACTGAATATGAAAGCAATAAAAAAACACTTGTTGGTAAGAGGACAGAGTAAACGAAGACTTGTTTATACATTTGACTTGAAGCTGATATATATTTTAAAATTTTTTCTGGTTATTTCCGAACTGATCTTATCAAATGTTTATCAATTTTGTTTTGTTTATTATTTAACATTTTTTTTTCTACTGAAATTTTGTACAAAAATGTAAATTTAGTTAGGTTATTTATAATTCATGGAATTTTTGGAGCATTTTTTTTTTAACTAATGATAACACTGTGCACAAAGTGGACTGCTAGTAATTCTGCTTGTATTTTTTCTAGGTATTTTTTGTATTTTAAATTGCTATACAAATCTTTAGTATTGAAGATAAAAAAAAATAGTAAAATCGACATTTGTCTATTCAATTAAAAGACAAAATGACCTTGTCATGTGGTGTTGGTAAGCAGGAATGTATAAATACAACTCTGAGAAAGGACATTCATCATACAGTAATGCAATGTTGTGCTATGTCCTTATTTTGTGTTTTTATGACTTCATTGTATTTTTGAATTGCTGCGAAGAAGCTACATTGAATAGACAATTAATTGGCTTTTGTGATTATAATAATGGCAGTAAAAGAACAACTGCCACAGGATAAATATTACTAACGCATCGATATATTGATTTTAAACAATCGTTGAAAAATACAGATTCCAAACAAAAATGTTTCCACTTAGTTCATCAGAGCAGCGCCTAACAACGCATCCATCTCTGCTTCATGGAAAACTTGCTGTTCCAACCCAACCACCGACCCAACCATTACCCGCCAATGAATGAATTGCTGTTTTGACAAAACTATAAAATATTTATCATTCAATTACGTTTTTAAAAAGCTATTAAAAAATCCATTTCGCCTCCATTTTTGCAAACAGTTATTTTTAATTGCCCAGCAAATTTATTGATTTTTTCTTTTATCTGTTTTGTTCAAAATGTCTGCTTCGGTCATTAAATGCACAATTATTAAATATAAATACTGTGCAACGATTTTAAAGCTTTTCAATGCGTTCAATAAAATTTAATTGCATTTGGAATTTACCAAAAAAAAAATTAAACAAATTTAAAAATTCTTCAATCAAGTTTTAAATTTAGAAACGGCACAAGTGTCACTAACTAACTTATAGGTTGTTGCGCAAAATATACTTAAGCCATAAGAACCGCTTCAAGATAAGCCGTAGCGGTTGCATTTTTCGGCACCACAAAGGCATGCAAATAATGTCAAATTAACCCCAAAAAAAATGCATAAAATATCGTGTCGGCTTGCTACTTGTTTGATTTTCTTTTTTAGTTTATTGTTTGAACAATTTGTGTACGGCTTGGGGTTATCGAAAAGAAAAAAATTAAACAAAGTCTTAAATAAAAATAAGAAATAGTGTATGGGGGGGGGGCAAATGTTATTTTGGCTACGGCATGCGCTTGCCACTTGGAAACAATAAGTTTTTGAATGCAAACAATTTTCTTATAAGGTTCGTCGAGAAGTTGAAATAGCAAAAGGAATTTTGCCGCCACCACCACCAACAACAACAATAACAATAACAAACAACCCAAAGACTTTGAAAATTGTTGCAACTCTATGCACTTGAGTGTAGTGTGTATGAAGGAACTCTTGGCTTTCAGTTTTGGGTTGTGTACTCAAGGAAGAAACGTTCCGTTCATTTCCATTTTGCTCTCCTCCATTGCAGCCCGTAAGCAAAGAAGCCACTTTCTATGTGTTTATGTGTGTGTGTTTGTATGTTTTTGCGCTTTCGACTTGCCGCCTGCCGAGAAATACCAGACGATTTTAAGTTATTCCTATGGGTTGCTGGTTTTCTCAACACAATTCTCGAAACTCAATTGAATTGCACCCCTGAACTGTGTTTGTGTTTGTGTGTGTGTCTCTGAATGGTGAATTGTGCTTGTGTGTGAAAGTGAAAATGCAATTTATTTGTTGCCACAATTTCATTATCGTTGCTTCCGGTTCCGGTTGCCTTTCGGTTTTGATATGCAAATAAAATGTTACACAGAGAGCAGTTCAATCGAGTGAAATGAAATTACGTATTTGGAGTTTGGCATTCGGGCACATCAGCCGCATATTTGGGTCAAATGCATTCAAATGCATTGGCGTTTATGTAGAGCAATAGCAAAAGCAAACAAATTTCACCCAATAAAGCTGAGCACCTTACCGCACAGCACATTTCAACTTTAATTAATTTAACCCATTTCAAATTGTGCACCGATTTCTTTCCACCTCTGAGTGGGAATGGCGTTTGCAATTGTGAAATATTTAAATTTGAAAATGTCATTACACGAAGCTCAGCATTTGACACTTTGCTCACGTGATGCATGTTGCATGTCAATTCTCCGTTCGGTGTATGTTAATTCCCCTTTTGTTTGGTCCGAGCTTGACCTTTTTGCGTGATTTTTTTTTTGTGTTTGCTTGACATGCACTTTACACCACTTTATTGATGTTGAAAATAATTATGATGTTGTGTATTTATAGAAATGCAAATATGTTTACCTATGTGTGTGTGTGGATAAAAAAATGTTCACAGCGCAAAGAGCAAACAGTGTGTACCCTCCAGTGGATCCAGATCCAAACTAACGCAAAGCTACTTTCTTCCCTTTTAATTGACGATTCAATTTAACATGAGCTTTTCATAGTAAAGGGTGAATTGGCTACTTTATACATTACTATCCTCCAGCCACTAAGCTAGTGTTATAGGACCAACTACACAGTTAGTGTTGAGGGACCAATGTTTTCTACACTTCCTTAACATAATTTAATATAATTTTTTTATAACAATTGCCTGCCGAATATCCAAGATTCAACCGATTCTTAGGTCTGCGAGATACTTCAACAATACATTCCAACCTTAACTCTACCAACTTTTATTAAAAGTGTCAAACATGAAATACAGTTTCGATCTAACCTAAAACAGAACACAGATTTCCTGTTTTTTTTTTATTATTATTTTCCTCTTTTTTTTTTGTCTATTCAAAATACACACAAAACCAATGCACTTTTGTTGTAGTTTGCAAAAATGACAAAGCTGCAAAATGACAGTTTGCACTGCTGTCAAAAACTATCAGCAAAATGTCATGCTGTGCTGCTGCTGCTGCTGCGGCAACAACTTCTACCAGTATCTTCATGCAACTCCAACGAACCACGTATATGTTACATATATTTTTGAGGGGAGTTGTTCCCAAAGTTTTATTGGAAAATGTTTTACGGAAAATTTGTCGAAAATGCAAACAATGCAATTTGCATTTTAGGTTTTGCATACATTTGCATTTACTGTACTGTACTGTCGGACCGACCGACCGACCTTGTTTTTGATAGTTTATGATGTATGCATGTAGTTTTGTGGGCAAGGATTACCCGGAAAAATAAACAATTTGAATTGGAAATTGCAAAACATCACACTCTTTTATGTTTGTTAAATTACTACAACAAGGAGTTTTATTAATTGCATCTAAACGGGTGTTGTGTGCAGGGCTTTTGTGTTTGATAAATTGTGCTGCATAGATATTAGTACTGGATAAAAAAAAACGAGGACACACAAGGCTGGTGTCAGCATGATGAATTTGTTGTCAAATAGTTTGGAATTTTGTAGAAAATATGTTTTGGAATTTGATGGCGTTTTTTTTTTGGAAATGAATGCATACTTTTTTTTTTAATAAAATTTACTAAATATTTTGTGACATTCATAATGTCATTTTAATGAGAATGTTTTGTTTTTTCCTTTAATGTAATTCTATATTTGAACTCCATCTATTCTCATCATCAACTGGTGTGTGTGTGTGTGTGTGCGTTTGTGTGTGGTCTCCTTCATTCATCGCTCATGCAACAGCATTTTCTGACAAATTTCTCGTTAATTTCGAAATTTAATGAAACGCAGAACATTTGCCAAATGTGATGACAACTCGACATGGACCATAAGATTTTATATTCACAAAAACAAAAAATAATAAAATAAAAAGCATTTTGTGTTCATAAACGATGCATGCAAATACAAGTGGCAACATGGGCGTTCGAAATATAAATTTAAATAGATTAGATTGGAAAGAAAATAATACAAATTACCCGATATATGTTACGCACCCCTTGACCCCCCATGGACCCCTTATCGACATCCCTTACCCTTGCTCTTGGACTCTCTATGAAACCTTTTTGAACCCAACTTTTCCTGTCATACCCATATTTTGAACGGCCACACCCCTTTTGGGAAAAAAAAATCTAAAATCTGGAATTAGTAGCCATGGTCACACAGAATATATATGTGCAATTCCAGCTTCCTAGGTCCAATGGTGGCTTCAGGAGAGCTACTATATCTGTACGCCCATTTTTCAAAACTACCACGCCCCCTTTTTGAAAAAAAAAATTCGGCTCCAGAGTCTCGAGCATTGGATTACTATCGGTCTTTGCATTATTTTGCCACCGTAAATCTATCTCCAATTTTATGGAACCAATGGGTCTTTTGACAGACAAGTCACACGAAAGAAGATCCATTTCAGAACCTATCCCTGCAAGTTTTTGGACGAACGAGTTGTCATTTTTTTGATGTCACTAGAATAGCGCTGAATATTTTCTAAATATTTTTTTACGTTGAATTTCCAAAATGATTCAACATTTTCATATGACTTAAGTCATTCCTTAGTTAAAATGCATTCACTCAAATTTTATAGAATCCTGAAAATTCCTTGCAATGCATTTGCTTTCCATTTGCCACCTACTCACACGTCAGCTCGTATTTTTGTGCGTCCTTATGTTGTCAGCAAACTTTTTATAATTTCATAAAAGCTGCAATCATTTGGACTCCAACAGACGAGCTTCTATCGAGAAAAAATTTATGTGATAAAGGCAAAATATTTTAACAGAATTTTCTTTTTTTTTTATTTAGAATCTGGAAAGTTCCGAGAATAGGAAAAATGCAACAATGTTACCTTTTTTTTTACCCCCCATTGCAGCCTGTTTGCTTGGTATGCAAAATTTGTTTGGCGTATGTGTGCAATGTGCGCTCATGGCACATAGTAGATACCCTCAAGTATTGAGCAGCTTAAGTGCTAGAAAATGATAGAAGTTTGAGGTGAAGGTTTGTTCCAAGTAGCCAATTACTTTGTGTGTGTGTGTGTTCTTAAGTGGCTTTCACTTTTATTTGAGTGTGAGTGGCTCCTGGCATATGATGCTTAGGATATTCAGGCACAGTCTGTTGGTTATTGAAGATACATTTTGAATTTAAATCAACTCTCCCTCAAGCACTTTTGAAAGACAAGAGCTTTACATATTTTTCAATTCTTCTACTACACAAGTGGCATACGTATTTGGAGCGTAAAGAGGATTCAAATGTCGCTAAAGTTGGAAATTTTATTCTATTTAATACTGGAAGAAGGCAAAACCAAAATACTTTCGAAACAAATTGAGAGTATTCTGTTATTTATAGAAATGAACACCCTTCCGCCAGTCGCTTTCACTAATTAAGATCTGAAAAAGACAAAATAAATCAATTAAATCAACACAAACGAGCCGCTTCACAAAAAAAAACAAAAAAACACAAACTAAAAACATTTCAATCTATCAACGAACACGATTTTGGTGCTGTCATAAAAAAAGCATCCACAACAGCAACTGCAACGCCAACAAGAAGAAGAAGAAGAAGCCACTGCCGCTCAACAACGATGTAGTAGTAAAATGTGCTCACTAAATTTATCCCCCATTGCTATGCAAAGCGGCAACACTTGAATGTTGTTCAATGCAGTTGCGGCTGCCGCTTCTGCGGCCGCCTCATCTAAAAGATACTTCATTTTTAGATATTTTTAGGATAGATACTATTTTCTAATTACTTGTTCGCACTCGCGACGCTGTGGTAGCGGAGTCGTGCTGCCGCTCGCATTGGCGACACATAAATTGTGAATATTAGCAACATGCAACACGAAACGCTCAGCAGTGGGGCTGCCTCAGTCAGAATTTGCAATGTTAGGTTGCAAGCGGCCCGTATGCAGTTTAATGATTGCGGTATTGCATTTTGTGCATGTTGAGATTTAATTTATTTTTGCATTTTGCTGTTGTTGTTGTTGTATTTCCTTGTATGCTGCACAACAAGTTGCTGTGCATGCAAATGCTGTCGGTTGTAAGGCTAGTTTGGTTATTTTGCATCTTTAAATATGAACAAGAATTACTTAAAATTTCAAAGACGAAAAAGAAACAAATATTTAAGTAGCTTCAGTGGTGGTTGCGTTGGCGGTGGCATTCGTGTGTTTTTTTTTTATATTTTATTGCAAATTCAATTTATTTATTACTTTTAAATAACTACGCTGCCGCTTTAGTACTTTCCGGCTTCAACTATTTGTATTTTAATTGCTCGTTAATAACAAACAGTAAAATTATATGATTTATAATGAAATTTTGTAGTTTAATTTATGGGCATGGGCAGAAAACTACACAAATACGATTTGTTGGAAATAGAGGAAAACTTAAGTCTATTTATGACAATTAGTGTAGTGAGATAATAAAAAATTACTTGTATGTCTTTATAAGAGAAGCAGCAGAGCAATTCAAATACATTTAATGGACCCATAACCGGGGCATGCATCACTTAACTTACAGAAGTTTATCATCTTAATTATGTTTTATTACAATTAGCTGTAAACCTATTGTCAAAACGATATAAATTCACTACATTTAAGCCGTTTAGAAGTCAAATCGATTTAGTTAAATTTTCTCAAATGATCATAGTTTATATTCCGAACCACTGCACGTAAAAATGAGGATAAAAACTTAATGATAAAATTATAATTTTTATTTCACGAGGAACTTTAAGAAATAAATATATTATTTGATCGTTTTCCTCCCATTTTTTATTTTTTATGGACTTCATCGATGCGAACTTCTGAATGGCTCATTTGTCTTACCTGATGCAATCCCAATCTTTGGCAGGTTACTCATTCTACTACTAACGGAGTATATCAACTATTCTTTCGTTAAATTCCATATTTCAACTACTCTACTATCGTTTGTGGGAGGTGCAGTTACCCTACAAGTGAAATGTACCTCACTCTCGTAAGTTTGCCATTGCTTGACGAGAGGTGGTGCCGTGTGGAAATAAATTTGTATTGTTTTTCACCGTGGACTGTAATTGAACTCGACAGCCCCAGTTGCAATGCTTGGTTGTTACTAAGTGTGTCATATTCCAATCCGATGACATATGCAAAGAAATTGTTGACATCTATCGACATATATGACAAACGGTGATGTCACCTTCAATACATTTTCCCATGTTACATATAAATTGATACGATATGCCAATCTATTTTCATGTAACTCATGTCAAGCGTTATATGTTATACTCACTCAACGGTTACCGAAAAATCGATCTGCATTGGCCGATTTGTATTCTAGAGGTTAGGTTTGTTGATTCTAAGAAATCTAGAGGTACCGGAGCGATCGCAATTTCCCCTTAAGACACTATCAAAGCCCCAGAATTATTGCAAAAGTTCTCATTTGTCGAACGGTTTTGTCTTTGCAGAAGGGACTAAGAACATTTTTCTAGCTTAAGTGATTCGTTGGTTTTTTATTTCTTCTAGGTGGTAGTTTGAATTTTTCATAAAAGATATGATTCCTAAAGTGTAATTCGAAAAACTGTTTATTATTTGTAAGTACTAATCACATTGGGATTAATCACCAAGACCGCATAGACGACTACAATGATGTGACTATGAATAATTTTATTTGAAGTGATTGATGGACACATTGAATATACCGACTGGGGGGCTAGAAGGGGAAATTTTAAACGTTACACGCTCATTAAATACATTTCGTCTGCACGCCACTGCTTCTGTCCTTTCATAATAATTTTTGCTCAACTATAAATAATTTACATGCTTGCTTCTGCCGCATGCCGTTTCTGTGTATGCTTGGCAACATGCGCGCGAGCAACAAAGCGCGCAAATGCAACACACACCGACCAGGCGAAAATAACACCATGCGACATAGGTTTTGTACACATGAGAGACTTTTATACATTCTAAGGATACAGTACAGGTTTCGGGCCTTTTTTCGTTTAAATTTTTTGAAATAAAATTTTTGTTAAATTTACTCCACTGGAACTATATATAAAAGTTTTTTTTTAAATAAAAATTTACATATTTTCTTTACTTTAATTCTATTTTGAAATTTTGAATACTCAGAAGAAAAAAAAAAAATGTTCCACAACATGGCGTATGAGTGTTTCATTTCACTCTGAGTAATTTCAAGTTTACAAATTATGAGAAAGTGTTTCTTAAGAGAAACCAAAAATTTAATTTTGTCAAACGATGTAATGATTTACAAAAAAAAAGAAAATAATAAGTAAAGATTACACACACTCATATTAAGAAAGAGCGAAAAAAAAAACGTTTTAAATGGAAATAATTTTTTGTATTTGATTTGAAAATTTGATATGAACTTGGCATGTTGGCTGGCATGACGGCATGTTGCGTGTTGTGTATGGAGATGTGTTGTATGGTGCCAAGTCTGCCAAGCCTACCAAACCAAAAAAACAAGTACCAACAAGCAACAAACAACTAAAATGACTCCCTTTTCACATTTCGTAAATGTACAATTTTTCCAATCGATGCTGCCGAACACGCCCCTTTTTAACACAAAAACACAACAGCACGGAGGAGATGAGTTGCAAGTTGCAGTTACAAAAAAAATAAAATAAAATAAATATACAACATACGAAGGAACTGACCATTCGCTTCAACTTGAAAGAGTTATAATGAAAAAATTCCACAAAAATGTAAAAAAAAAGGTACAAAAAAAAATATTACGAAATAAAAAATCGTTTAGTGCCACAGGAAAATGTGCACTTTTCACTCTTTTTTGGGTATTTTTTTCTTTTGCAATTGGTTGTTGCTGTTCGAGTTGTAGTTGTTATTTATTTTATGATTTTTTTTCTTCTCTTTAGTCTAAATGCGCGTTTTTATGATTTTTAAACGCATGTTATGTTGCTCTGCTCAATTTTTCCTATTTTATTATTTTTATATGCCAAACATAAAATGTTCAATCGCTTTGCCGTAATCCCTTTTAGATGCGCTTACAACGGCCCTGCCCCCTACCCCCCTCCCCCCCTCGCTCCCTACCAACATTGTGTAAATTCGCTCTACACTTCACAATTGAGTGGAGTGAAGGAGAAACAGCAAAAAATGCTACATAAAAAAAAAAGGTAGTAGTTTGTGCTTAAACGTACTTTAGTGTTATGGTATGGTATGTTCTGTTGTTGTTGTTGCTAGTTTACAAACGAACGAGGGAAAAAAACTAATAGTATCGTTGCGTTTTTTAAATACATTTCAATAAATTCTTGTCTTTCGTTGGCTTCGTCGTCGTCCGTCGTCATCGTCATCATCGTGGTAGTAGTTTTGCTCTTTTTTTTTCCTTTCTGCTGGCAATGGTCTTAACACAAAATTGTTACTTGCGATAAGAAATTGAATTCGTTACTTAGTTTTTGTGGTTGTTGTTTTTAAATTTAAGTTGTTTTTTTTTTTTTAAATGTCAGTTGGTGTATTTACGTGTATTTTGCTATCCACCCGTCCATTCCTGTGTCTGTCTGTCCACTCATTTGGTGTGTGTTGCCGGTAATTTGTTGTCTTGTGCGATAATTTAGCATGTTGTTGCCTTGATGTTGGGATTTAGCTAGCTGCAATTTGTTTTCGGTTTAATAAAGGTTTTTATATATTGTAATGTGGTTGCTTCGCTGGTTGGTGGTTGGTTGGTCGCCCGGTTCGTTGGAAAAGGGCAAATTGAGTTTTGTCAATTCTCCCGTCTGTTGGAAATATATTCTTTTAAATAAAAAATTGTAAAAGGTCATAACTTTTTATGCAGAGTGTTACTATTGAAGAGATCAATTGGCACTGCCCTTCACTATATTGTCGAGATAAAAGCGAAAGTTTAATTGAAAAATTTGAGTAGGAGGTGTCGTCACTTTCTAGGCTACAACTATGAACTCAGTTGAACTAAGAGAAAGTGTTAAGTGGTTTTAGAAAAATATTTAAAAAACTAGAGAGTGGACTATCTTCGGCTATACCGAAGCTGAAATACCCCCACACAGTAGGAAGAAGTACCTCGAACATAAAATGTGGTCTCAAGACCCTATTCTGAGCCCGGACCATGTCCAAAATCCATTTCTAAAAATTTCCAATCAAATCCACCAAAAAAAAAAAATTTGTCTCATTTTGACCCTTATATATGTGGTTTCGGAACCTCGGACCATGTCAAAAATACGTTTCAAAACATTTCCAATCGAATACAACAATAAAAAAGACTTGAACAATTTTTACCTTTTTTTCGGTGTATGGGAGCCACGCCCAGTTTTTGTCCGATTTGGCTGATTCTCGAACTTGATCTCAGTATTCACGAGAAAAACAAGTACCCAAAGTTTCAAGTCGATATCTCCAAAACTGCGACCGCTATCGTGCGGACGGACGGACAGACGGACGGACAGACAGACGGTAATCTGTCGCTAAATCGACTCCGGCGGTAATGCTGATCAAGAATATATATACTTTTCCATACCAGACACGCCTCCTTATGGGCGTTACAAAAGTTGTGTCAAAGTGAGTATACCGTGCCACAGTGTGTGTGGGGGTATAAATATAAGTATCTTCACTATTATATAAAAACCTTTGTGACGATGTATGTTTGTATGTTTGTTCCCCAATCACGTGACAACCGAATCAAATGAGTCTTTGGTTTATTGATAACGACACGAACAATTTGAGTTGAAGGTTAGAACCACTTTGAGGTCGTATTGCACAAAATATGCAGCAAACTCCCTTTTAATTGGAACCTAGTGGGTTTGAGATGACTTAGATGGAGACTCTGCAGGAGTTTAAGGTCCAGTTGGTGGTTTATTAGGACCTAGAGGAAGCATAGAGGTAATCTATGTAGAGATTATGCGGGACTTAGAAGAGACTAAGGCGAGAAAAAGAGAGGACTTACAGGGGATATAATATAATCCTAAGGTTTCTTGTAGGAGCAATGGACCAGCACATATTGTTTACATTTAGATCTGTCTTGGGCCATTGTCCTCACTTCATTCCAGCTTTTATTTATCATTTTTGTTGTCTTTAACATCCCTACAACAGGGTCGATTTGACATTCGAATTGAATAATCTTGTAGTACACGTTCTGGATGCGATACAGGGGATATATTGAGTGCCATATACAGTGGCGGCCAGACAGTCTTTTTTTTGCCATTTTGAGTGACTTCCAAAATTTGAAGAATATTAACCTATGGGAAGGTCTGCTGGATGTAAATATTACCATGTAAATATTACAACGTCTTAGCTACACATTTCAAGGAAACTAAATGAATTTTTCATCTTCTCAAATCTCTTTGAAGATCATACCCCCAACTGTTTTCAAGCAATTGTTGAGTAGCTAAATTTAGACACTAATTCTTAGTCATGCTGGGCTGAAGTATACTAAATACACCACAGCAACAGCAACAACAACAACAAGAATTTCGCAACAAACTTAACACACTTACCGGGCCACCCTTTCCCCTGCTGCCATGTTCGTTTTTTTTACCAGATAAGCTGTTGCTGCTGCTGCTGCCGTGATGATGGTACTCCGATGACTGCTTCAACGCCACGATATCATGTTTCCGTGCAGCAAAGAATGGCGATGATGACGATGACGGCCAGAACGGGAACAAAAATTTACGATGAACTTAAATTTGGTGTGTTAAAGCTCAAATTACCTGTTGGAGTTATCGCACTAAATTCACAAGCTCAGAGCGTTCACACAACAAGGCAACATGCGAAACGAGGGCCAAAACAGACAAAACCTCTAAAAAAAAAGTAAAGAAAGAAGAAGCAACTACGAAGGACGTAATTTAGCCACAATCGATGAGGTGCTTATCTGTGGAGAAATCTTGCCAAAGCAAGCGTCGTTATCGTTTAGAATCATAAAAATATCAAAATCATTAGCAAAAACAAAAAAAAAAAAAAGAAAAAAACTCAAAATAATAATAATCGTCCAGAGCAGCTGCCGCTGCTGATGATGTTGTGGCTGTTGGTAGTTGACTAAAGTGCCTGGCTGCTACTATTTTTTACAAATTAAAGTAGTCCCATAAACTTCACTACCAAAATGATGGGGTAGCAATTTAAGTACGGTAAAATACTACTACTACGCCTCGCATTCGGTTTATTTCTTTTTAATTATAATTGATATGCATTGCATTAACATTGTTTTAAATCAATTAAGCGTCATCAGGCAGTATTAACATTTTGATTTTTTAATCACGCTCAACAACTTAATACACCTTTTTTTCCCTCGGCTCCCATGCACTGTGAAAAGTTTTTATATGCCATTTTTATACCGTAACTTGTGGGTGAAATGAAAACATTAAAAAAATGGCTCACTACAATTTGGTTTTGTGCGCTTTCCCACCGAAATAAACAAACGAAAAAAAAACAAAAGAATTAAATAAAAAAAAAACAAAACAAAAGCAAAAGTGCAAAAACTCGTGGCATTTGCATTTTGCACTGCAACGTTGTTGTTGCTGTTGTTTTTGTTGGAGCATATTCAGTTTCGTCGATTCATTCAAATCCACTTAATACCGCTCCAGCCCGGCACATGCAGCGTGCACGGCCAACCAACCGAACCCATCTACCGAGTATAGTGTTCCTCCCCCCCAATTGACTCGTCCATTCAAGTTGGTGCATTGAACCGCTCCGCTCGTGAGCTCAATAACAATTAAAACAATTGAAAAATCATTTAAAATGGCGCGGATTTCGAGGCGATTCTGTTTTTGTACTATTTTTTATTATATTTTTTTTTTGTTTGTGAAGTAAGTATTTAGCATGGCTTTCTGGTTAAACGCGAAAATTGTTCCACCACACTTTCGAGGTTTTTATGCTTTGGTTATTTTTTATTTATTTTCACATATTTAAATACTTTTAAATTCATTCTCTATTTATTGAATCTTTCGGTTGGAAAATTTAAATTAAAAATGAGAAACCCAAAAAAATAGACGCCATAGAAACCATAAATTCACAATTAAATGTTGGCGAAAACTTATGCAATTTATATTAAAATGATGAAGTCGAAATTTGTCTGCATTGATTGGTAGTTGCTGTGGCAATTATTTCCTTTAAAATATTAGTACAGTAAATTCAGTTAGTGCAGATACAAAAATTTTCGCCGACAATGTGATGAGGGCCTTCAAAAATTACCCCCGAAAATGTGTGCCCACCTGTTGGACATACGCCGCAGTTATCCATTTAAGAAAGTTTATTAAATGTTTACTCCTTTAATGGAAGTAAAGCAGTGTAATAAGTAAGGAATAAGGGAGGTGTAGAATATTAAAAATGAGAATTATATGCTTGAGGCAGATCCGGTGTCCAACTGGAACTGGTGATCGAAAAAAAAGGTCCTCTTTTTTTTTTTAATAAATTTTTCTCGTTTACGCGAGGTTATGAGTAAAAAATGAGTTAACTTTAATGCTCCACTAAAACACTCACTCACTAACTTTCTGAACTCCCGGAAGAGCAAGGGCCTCGACGATATTCCTGCATCTCACTCGGTTGGTAGCTTCACTGCAAATCTGGTTCCAGGTGTACTGAGAAGCCCTCAATTCGCTGTCTACTGTTCGGTGCCATGTATGCGCTGGTGCACAACTAAAAGTGATCATACAATGAGATGCAATTTTGATGCTACGAATATTGACCCAAGGAACACGTCAAAAATGTCCCTGTCCAACAGTGGGGCAGTCATATTTTTTTATATTTGGCAAAAGTATGCAATAAATGTCTTAGAGATTCGGCTATTGCTGGCATTGTTGAAAAAGCTTCTAAATATCTTGTATTTTACTCAGTGAGGTAATTGACCGTTTTTCGCACTAGGCATAAAAATAAATTCTCAAATTAACATGGCGACTTTCAACTGATTTTATGTTCATAAAATATTTAAACTGAAGAGCTTAACTCTAATACAAATAAATTATTGTTGGGGCAAGTACTTTACCGCTACAACTTTTCAAGAGCTGAAAGTATTTGTTTTAATCGCTTTTGTAAGCCACTGTACATGGAGTAGAATTTTGTGCTGGAATCAGACCACTTCATACGGTTTTTATAGTTTTGCCAGTTGTGAGCTTACAAGTATAACGGAACACTTTATTTCTTGAAAAGTTTTTCAATTATAAAATTTTCTTTTGTCCTGTTTGCACTGTATATGGTTTACTGGATTACGTAATTATTAAAATACCTAAGTTCGATGATTGAGATGATTTTTCAATTTGGACTGAGGCTGGCTAAGTACCTGGTACTAGAGCTCCCTACATTTACCTTCTTTGGGCGGCCTACATCCACAAGAAGTGAGCAGACTTTATCGTAAACTTATGATCGTTTATTTACAAATTGATAATCCAGATTGAAGACTTCTCACAACCGCAAAACCATAATTTGCCA